>CM066032.1:198765779-199113279 GCA_033557465.1 Ichthyophis bannanicus | reverse complement strand
GAGCTGAGTAGCCCTTCTATGCCCCTGCCTACGGTCAAGGTAGAAGGATAAGGCCCTCCTACAGTCCAGGGTATGCAGAACTGCTTCAGCCTGGCTTGCATGAGGCCTAGGGAAGAATGTTGGAAGGATCACCTCCTGATTGAGGTGGAAAGAGGAGACAACTTTTGGGAGGAACGTTGGGTGAGTCCTGAGGACTACCCTGTTCCTATAAATCCTGGTGTAAGGCCTGTCACAGACCAGGGGCTGAAGCTCACTCAATCGCCTAGCCGAGGTAAGGGCTATCAGGAAGAGTGTCTTCCAGGAGAGGAAGCGTAGTGGACAAGAAGCCATCGGCTCAAAAGGAGGGCAAGTCAGTTGCTGCAAGACCACATTCAGCTCCCACTCAGGGGCAGGAGGACGGATGGAAGGCTTGAGCAAAAGCAAGCCCCTGAGAAAGCGGGACACCAAGGGGTGACCAGATAGAGATTGTCCCTCTACCAATGAGTGGTGAGCTGCTAGAGCTGAGAGGTGGACCTGAACAGAATTGGACTTAATTCCCTGATTGGATAAGTGCAGTAAGTACTGAAGAACTACTGGCACAGTACAGGAGAAAGGATCCTCTGTACGTAGGTGACACCACACAGAAAACCTCTTCCATTTGAGAGCATAGGTTTTCCTAGTGGACTGTTTCCTAGAGGCTAAGACAACTTCCTCAACTTCCTGAGGTAGGCCCCTGGGAGCCAAAACTACCCTTGCAGCCTCCAGGCCATCAAATTGAGAGCTTTGCGATTGGGGTGCAGAAGGGAACCCTGGTCCTGTGTGAGAAGGTCGGGTTGCAAACCCAGAGGCAGTGGAGGATCCACCGCCAGTTCAAGCAGAAGAGGAAACCAAGGCTGTCTTGGCCACTTGGGAGCTACCAGCAGGACCGAGGCCTTGTCCTGGAGAATCTTGAATAGGGTTCGGGCCACCAAGGGCGTGGGAGGAAACGCATAGAGGAGGCCCTGAGACCAAGATATCAGAAAAGCATCCGCTGCTGTCCGCGGAGGATGTGGTTGCCTGGAGCAGAACTTTGGCAGTTGCTTGTTGATGGGGCTGGCAAAGAGATCCATCAAAGGGAGACCCCATCTCAGGAAGATCTTCTGAACTACTGAAGGATGCAGCTGCCACTCGTGGGGCTGCAGTATCCTGCTCAATCTGTCTGCCAGGTAATTGTCCTGGCCAGGAAGGTACACAGCCCTGAGGAGCATGTTGTGATTGAGGGCAAAAGAACAAAGGTTCTGAGCTTCCCGACAAAGGATCCTGGACCCAGTTCCGCCCTGTTTGTTCACATAAAACATGGCAACTTGGTTGTCTGTCTGAATCAGGACAGACTGTTGAGCCAGGGTAGGAGTGAAAGCTTTGAGTGCTAATCGAATAGCTCTGAGTTCGAGGAGATTGATCTGCTGTGCAGCTTCCCAGGGAGACCAGAGGCCCTGGGTGCACTTGCCCAGACAATGCGCTCCCCAGCCTTGCAGGGAGGCATCTGTTGTTAGCATCACTATGTAACCTGGAATCTGAAAGGGCACCTCTTTCAGCAGATTGGGTGGGTGTAGCCACCAGTTGAGGGCGTGCAGAAATGGTCTGGACACCCTTATCCTGTCTCTGAGGCTGCCTGTGGCCTGTGACCACTGAGAGCGAAGGCACCACTGTGCAGGCCTCATATGGAGCCTGGCATTGGGAGTCACATGTACTGTCGAAACCATGTGGCCTAGAAGCCGCAGGCAGAGTATGGTGGAGACCAGGGACCTGCTGAGAAACTGACTTGCCAAGGCCATTAACCTTCGGGCTCTATTTTCTGGCAAGAATGCCTTTGCCAGGAGAGAGTCCAACCTTGCCCCTATGAACTCCAAGTTCTGGGAAGGGAGCAAAGTGGACTTTGCGAAGTTTATGACAAACCCCAGGCATTGTAGAAGAGCAATGATCCTAAGGGTGGCTTGATTGGCCTCCTGACCTGTCTGACCCCTGATGAGCCAGTCATCCAGATAGGGGAAGACAAAGATGCCCTGATTTCTCAGGTAGGCCGCCACCACTGCTAAGCACTTTGTAAAGACTCTGGGGGAGGAGGTGAGGCCGAAAGGCAGCACTCTGTACTGATAATGGTTTCCTCCCACGATGAACGTTAGGTACTTTCTGTGGTCTGGATGAATGAGGATGTGAGTGTACGCATCCTTTAGATCTAAGGAGCATAGCCAATCTCCCTGCTGGAGGTAGGGCAGAAGGGTTCCAAGAGTAAGCATCTTGAACTTTTCTTTCACTGGGAACCTGTTGAGGTTCCTGAGGTCCAGAATGGGACGAAGGCCACCGGTCCTTTTGGGCACCAGGAAATACCTGGAGTAGAATCCGTGACCTTGCAAGTTGGGAGGCACAGGCTCCACCGCCCTGTCCACCAACAGACCCTGAAGCTCCTGAAGGAGACGGTCTGTGTGCAGGGGAGGCCTGGGAGGCTCCCCAGGAAAGTATGGAGGAGGCAGTTTGTGGAAATGGAGGGCATATCCCTTGTGGATTATCTCCAGCACCCAACTGTCCCCGATGATAAGGGGCCACTGGTGGGCAAAGAGGGCGAGACGACCTCCTGTGCAGGGTTGGGAGAGCAGTGGAGGAGAGGCTATGCTCAAGGAGTCAAAAGCCCCCACCCTGCTGAGTGGTAGCAGGGGCCTGAGGCTTGGGGGTCCTCTCCCTATGGGGCCCATTACCCTGGCCCTTGGCTTGCTGACCCTGGGGGGGAAGCTTGGGCAGCCTGATATTGTGGGTACTGTTTGTAGGCAGTGCCCTTCCTCGGGTAAAAGGGCTTTTTACCCGAGCCCTTCTTTTTATGAGAAGGGGCAGAGGTCTTTCTCGACAGCCTTGTCCAGGTGAGGTGCTCGGTCTCGAGCTAAGCAGCCTTCTCGGTCATGGGCTTGCCAAAAAGGTTTTCACCTCGGCAAGGGACATTGACCAACTTGTCCTGACCCCATGGCTCGAGGTCCGATGACTGCAGCCATGCCTGGCGTCGAGCCGCGATGCCGGCTGCCGCAACTCGGGCTGAAGCCTCGAAGCCATCGTAGGCGGCGTGGGACATGAACTTCGAGCAGTCCCGAATCCCCGAGGACAAGGACTTAAATCTCTGCAAGGGTTCCCCGGAGAGACCAGCAGAGAATCCGGCCAACTCCTTGGCCAGATCCTGCAAGTACATCCCCATGTACAGCTGGTAAGACTGGACACGGCAAGCAAGCATCGAGCCCTGAAAACACTTTCTACCGATGCCATCTAGGTTTCGGGCCTCCCTGCCAGGAGGCACCGCGGAGTGCATCTTCTGACTCTTCAGACGATGCATGGCCAATTCCACAACCATGGAATGGTGTGGTAGCTGTGCCTTCTGAAAACCAGGGCTCTTACAGAGCCGATAGATCGAATCGACTCGCTTGCTAAGAACCGGCGCCGAGGCCGGTGCCTCCCACATACGGAAGAGGAGCCGTTCTAGCATCGGAGGATCCGGGACAGTAAAGGCCTCCTTCGGAGGAGAGTCATACTGCAGCACCTCGAGCTCTTCAGCTCGAGGCTCTTCCTCGGGATCCGCCGGAATAGCCAATGCAGTGGCCATATTCCGGACGAACTCCGAGAACCGGGTGTCCTCCGTGGGGGGACCTACTCCGGGGCTCAGACTGTGGTGAGTCCGAAGGGACGCACTGAGTCTTAAAGGTATCAGGAGACTCCTCGTCCTCCGTCTCCCAAGCCAACTCATCCGAGGAAGAGTCGGGGTCCGACCCCGCGGGGCCCTGGAGCACCCGCCCCAACGCTGGCACCGGCATCGACGCCCTCGGTCCCAAACGGGAGGTCGAGGGGGACCGCGACCGAGGTCGACTCCGAGCCAAAATGGACTCGAGTATCAGCTCGGTCTCCGGGGTCGACTTGGACGTCGATGTCCCGGTGGTCGGGGCAGATGCGCCAGACAGGCTGGCCATCAGTGCCCGCTGCTGCTCCATGAAGACAGACATTCTGCTCTCCAAGGCTGTCATCCTGAGACTCAGCTCGGGAGACGCAGCAGCCACTGACTCGGGCCCCGGCGGCGCCGGGCCCGACGTCGGCTCCCTGGGAGGCGAGTCCACGAGGACTACGGGGCTTACGTGTCCAGCAGACTCCAGCTCCACACGAGGAACTTTGGCAGGCTTCTCCGGTTCGACGGGCCCGGGGCGACAGTCGGGGGTCTTAGACCTGGCCCTCGAGGAGCCAGGGACCTCTTCCGACAACGCCCTCACGAGCCGTTTCTTCCTCTTGCGTTCCCGGTCGGGGGACCCCCTGTCCGAGGAGCTTCGACGGCACTCGGGATCGGAATCCCGAGATGTCGAGGCCTCAGACAAGGTCCAGGCCCGGCCGGAGGCTGAGTCCGATAAAAGCCTTTCCTTTTGCTGCTGGCGACTTCATAGTACCTTGGAAGACATTTTTCCACAGGCCCCGCACGACTTAGGATCGTGGTCGGGGCCCAGGCACCGAAGGCAGCAGTCGTGTGTGTCGGTGAGAGACATTAGTTTCTTACACCGATCACACTTCTTAAAACCACTGGAAGCCATCGGGGAAAAAAGAGTCCCCGCGAGGTCAAAAGACCGGCCTTCCAGGGAAAAAGAGAAAAAAGGGCACGAATGCCAGCCACGAAGGGCAAAAACCGAAAAAGAGGAATCGGGCTCGATACCGGTGTACCGAACCCGGCGGGAGGGGAACCGGCGTCGAACCGGTAGAAAGAGAGCAAAAAAAATCACTGAAAAATCTATTTTTAACCGGGAAAACTGGACACATGTCCTGTGGGCTTTGCGGAAAAAAAGAGACCGAGGTAAGATGGCAAGTTTAGGCGGGAAGGGGACCATGCATGCGTGCCTGCATTCCCAAAGGCTTTCATAGAAAGCTGGGGAAATGCTCCGCTGGGGCTTCATCGGCGCCGATGACACCCATATGTGAGGACTGACTTCCTGCTTGGTCCTAGAGAATTTTCCACTCTCCTTCCCACTCCCCCTCCTTCTGCAGGAGACACATTTCAGGAGTCAGCTTTATTCGGGTTCCCACAATGCTGTTAATATTCTCCTCAACTCTCCCCCAATACCTTTTAACCACTGGGCAAGTCCACCACATATGCATCCATGTACCCTCTCCCCCACACTTTCTCCAACACTCTTTCGTCATCATTATCCCCGCTTTATGCAGCCGCTCCGGCGTCAGATACCATCTACTCAACACCTTGAAACCATTCTCTCGCAGTGCCGTGGCCATTGTAAATGTAGCTATACCCCTCGCCACCTCCTCCCACTCCTCTACCCCCCACTCCACCCCTAGGTCTCTTTCCCATGCTTCCATATAGCTCAGCTTCCTGTCTCCCCTCGCTGTTAATCCTTTGTAGATTCTAGATATCATGCCCCTTTGTCCCATGGACCCCAGGCACGCCCCCTCAAACCATTCCGTTCCCCCTCCACTACCCTGTCTCTGCTTCCGCTTACTAATCAGTGACCTCATTTGCACATATACATACCTATCTACTTCCTGCAACTGATACAAGTCCCGGACCCCCTCAAAACCCCTTATCTCCTTCCCCGCTAATAGCTGCGACACCTGGCTCAGCCCCCGTTCCTCCAATTTCTTCAATATTGCTCTCCGTGGTCCCACCCCTTTTGCACAACATGCCTGGAGGGACATGGTGGGCGACCACTTCTTGTCCCCCACCATCCTCTGCCTATTCTGCTGCCATATGTTTAACGTATGCAATACCATCGGGTTGCCCACCCCTCTCCCCTTGACCCTCCCAGACTACACGCTCTAACTCCCCAGGTCTGAATTCTGCTGCCTCCATCACTACCCATTGCTTATTCTGCTCTCTTATCCATGCTGATACCGCCCTAAGCTGCGCTGCCCTATAGTACATAGCAAAATTAGGCACCCCCATCCCACCCTCCATCCCTTGGTACCTGTAGCGTCCTCGCCGCCACTCGTGGCCTTCCCCCCCCCCCCCAATCAACTTCTCTACTTGCTTTTGCACCTTCTTTAATACTCCTCTCGGTATTGCTATGGATAGCACTTGAAACAAAAACAAAAATTGAGGGAGCAGCAGCATCTTAATGATCGCTATTCGCCCGAACCATGAATAGTACCCCCTACTCCAATCCCCCAGCCGCACCTCTAACTGCCCTAAGAGTTTTTTTTATAATTTAAATCAAATAATTCCTCCAGGGACCTCCCCACCTGAACCCCCAGATACTTGATCAACTTCTTTGCCCATCGAAATGGGAAGCTCCTCTGGAGCTCCCTCTGCTGATCTTCTTCCCCAATCACCGGTAATATTTCTGATTTCCCCCAATTAATTCGAAAACCCGCCACTTCCCCATATTTCTGTATCTCCCCCATTAACGCTGGTAAAGTTCCCCCTGGTTGCGTAACTGTTAATAGGATATCATCCGCAAAGAGAGACATCCGATATTCCCGTTGCCCTATTCTCAGCCCCCTGATCTCGGTACTTGCCCTTATCTTAGCTGCCAACGGCTCTAGAGAAAGCGCAAATAGTAAGGGCGATAATGGGCATCCCTGCCTCGTCCCCCTCCCCAGCGGAAAAAAGCTTGAGTAGCCTCCATTTACCCTCACACATGCTTGGGGACTATCAAAGAGAGCCTTTATCTACTTCACAAATTCTACCCCAAACCCCATAGCCCCTAGTACCGAGAACAAAAACTTCCATGACACTTGGTCAAATCCCTTTTCAGCATTTAACGATACTAGTATTGTAGGATCTCCCGAGCGCTTTGCTGCCCAAATCACATTGAGCACCTTCCGGATATTGTCCGCCACCTGCCTCCCGGTATGAACCCTGCCTGGTCCGCATGTACCAGCTTCCCTAGATACCTATTAAGCCTTGTTGCCAAAATTTTTGCCAACAACTTGGCATTATGATTTATCAGTGATATTGGTCTGTAGGACACACATTCCAGTGGGTCTTTCCCCTCCTTGTGTAATCACTGTGATACCGGCCCAACCCATCGTATCTGCCAACTTTCCCCCACTACGTATCGCGTTAAAAGTTGGTATTAAGGGCTGGATTAGCAGATTCCCAAATTTCTTATAGAAACTCGCTGTCAACCCGTCTAAACCCGGGGCTTTCCCTAGCTTCATCCCTTTAATCGCCCCTCGTACTTCCTCTGCCCCAATTTCCCTATCAAGATCCTCCTGCTCCCCTTCTGCCAACCTTGGCAATCGCACTCCTCCCAAATATGAGTTGACATCCCCTTCCGTTCCCTCTGCCTGGGGCGCATATAACTTCCAGATAATATTCCACAAATTTCTCAATGATCTGCTGGTCATCCCTCACTATCCCCCTCCTTCCTCTAATCTGAAGTACATGGTTCCTTTGCTGTCTCTTCTTTAATTGTCTTGCCAAATACTTCCCTGCTTTGTTGCCCCCCTCAAAAAAGTTTTATCTCATCAACTGCAATCGATGCCTTATCTGCCCCGCCTCCAGAGCGTTTAATTTAGCCCTCACTTCTTGTACCTCTCCCCTACATATCCCCCCTCCCAGGGCATCCTTCTCTTCTAATTCCATTAGTTGGTGCCTCAGTATCGTTCCCTGCTCCCCACTTAACCAGTACCCCTCTCACTACTGCTTTGAAAGCGTCCCAAACCACTCCCTCCTTAACCTCCCCCTTCCCGTTCTCTTCAAAATACTTCGGTATTAGCTTTTCCACCTCTCTCACCACCCTCGCATCTTCCAACAACTCTTCGTTAAGCTTCCAATATTGTCCCCCCTTACATTCACCCCTCACCCTCACTTGTATCACCACAGGTGCATGATCCAACCATGTAATCGGTTCTATTTCGCCTTCCTTTATCCTACCTGCCAACTCCTTCCCTACCCAAATAGCGTCCAGTCTTGAGTATGTCCCAAGTACAGCCGAGAAGAATGAAAACTGCCTCTTACCCGGGTTCATCCATCTCCATGCATCCACCAAATCATTCTCATCTACAAACCTATGGTACCTCTGTCTATCAGCCCTCCGCCCTTCCCTCTGTCCCGTAGTGTCCCTCCCCACCTCCCATGGCATGATGAAATCCCCTCCACATATTAACACTCCTCCCCCCATTACCGCCACCTGCTGCCCCAACTCCTCCCAGAATTCTTTCTGGGAGCCCGTGGGAGCAAACACATTCACCACAGAATACCACTCCTTTCCAACTTTCACACGTACCAACAGATATCTCCCCCCCTTATCCCTCAACACCGTCTGCACTTCCACTTTGTAGTCCCCCGTGATGAAAAGCGCTACCCCTCCTTTCTTCTTTTCCCTTAAGTTTGAAGCGAAGATGCATTCTCTATACCCCTTTGGGCGCACTAGCGCTTCATGCTTTTTAAGTAAATGTGTCTCCTGCAATAGTACAATCGCTGCCCTATGCCTTTCTAGTTCCTTATACAGTTGCTGTCTCTTCCATGGCGAATTCAACCCCTTCACATTTAGCGTGACAATTTTCAAAACTTCCTCCAACCCTCCACCCCTCCTCCCTCCAAACTCTTCCCCTTCTCCCCCCACCCCTACCCCCCCTCCTCTTCCTCTCTCCCCTCTTCTTCTCACCTTGACTCCCCCCTTCCCCCTCCCCCCACCTCCAACCTGGAGATCTGACTTCCATTACAGTGACCTCAGATCGGACCCTCGCCTGCCTCCCCCTCTCTCCTCCCCCTCCCTCCCATCTATCCCCCCACCACTTCCCCCCCCACTAACACCTCCTCTCCCCCTCCTCCCCAGCTCTTCAGTCCTCTCTCCCCTTTTGCTATATTATTCAGTACTATCTCCCTAATCTTCCCAAACAATATTAGTTATCCAGCACAAGTCCATGCATTATCAGCCACTTCCTCCTGCTGCTCCATCACGCTCTCGCTCATGCTGCCGCTCCTTGGCCAATCTCGCCAACCTCCGTCCGCCTTCTGCTGCTCTGTGCCATTTCAGGCTCTCCGCCATGCTTCCACTGGCTGTAGCATCTCTTGAGTCAACCAAGTTGTTGGCTCTCTCCGGTAGGTCCTCTGCCCCCATCTCTCTCAGCGCCTTCCATGCTTCTGCACTTGTCTTCGCTCTCCTCGACCTCCCTTGTACCGTGATCACAGTCCAAACGGGTACAGCCACTTATATCTCAAATTAGCCCTTCTCAAGTAGGACGTGACTTCTTTCATTTCTCGTCTACGCTCCAAAGTCCCCTGTGACAAGTCCTGGAACCGCTCTATTTTGTTTCCTTCCCACTGAACTCGTCATTGCTTTCTCGCTGCCCCCATTATTCGCTCTTTCATCTTGTATTAGGCCAAGCATACTACAATGTCTCTCAGTCGGTTTTCCCGTACTGGCCCCAGCCCTCTATGGGCCCATTCTATTTTCACATGGCTATCTTCTTCATCCTCCGCTGTGTATTCCTCCTCTTTTAAGATTTCGCCAAATATTTTCTGTACCACCACGTCGCTGTTCTTATATTGAGGGCCCTCCGGGACCCCCCGCACTCTGAAGTTACACCTTCTTGACCGATCTTCCAGGTCTTCTGTTTTTGCCTTCAGCTCCTCTTGTGCTGCCTTCAGCTCTTTCCAGCCTTTCTGGATTTGCTCTACCTCGACCCCTTGGTTTTCCAGGTGATTCTCTACATCTTCTACTTGCTCTCCTAGCTCCTTAATATTGTGCTTGATTGATTGTAATGCCTCTTAACTCATTCTTGACTCCTCCAATCTCTTCCTTTAACTCCTTCAAATCCATCAGCCACTGCTTGATTTTTTCTGCCACTCCCAAGCACTCTTCTCCTTCTGCCTCCTCCTCATGCTCTGGCGATAAGCCCCCCCTTTGCTTGTCCATCTTCTCCCCCTCCTTTCCACTTCTAGGAGGCGCATATGGGGAGCGAAATTCTGCCAGCTTCTTCTTCACTGCCCCTTCTCTCTTTGCTTTCTCCATGTTGTATTTATGTAGTACCTCTCCGCAGGTATCTGTCTCCACATCAGCCTCTTCTCTCTTCCCCCCTCTCCGTTTGGTGCTGCTCAATTTGCGGGGATGTTCTCTGACCCTTCCCTCTGTTGTGGCTCTGCTGTTCCTCCTGCTCGTTCTTTCTCTCAGCAGCCCTGTCGTTTCCCCCGCAGTCGCAGTTCCCCCTTGCTGTCTTCTCACTGTTTCTTGCCTTTTTGTAGCTGTTCCACGCAGATTCCGCTGCTTCCGCTGCAGGGCCCTTCAGTCCCGTCGCTCTCCAGGCTGTTCAGACTCTCTGCCTCTCTTCCTTCTCGTCTTGCTGCCAGCTGGACCGCTCTCCATGCCCCCCTTCTTTCCCTCAGCAATCCAGTCTCCTCACCACCTCTCCTCACAGGCCCAGCTGCTCTCCTCTGTCAGTCCGTCTCCTGCACTGCTACTGCTCCCAAGTTCGCAAGCTGCTCACCTCCGTTCTCTCCTACTCCTTCCTTGGCCGCTGGTAGGCTCTTCGCACGAGCTTTGGCTCCCTCTCGACCCCCTTTGTGGTGAATATAGTCCTCTGCTCTCCACGCTCCTCCCAGGCCGCGCTCTCACCGTCTCTCTAGCCTTCGGGGTATGCCTCAGCTCACCGCCGCTTCTCCGCTTCACTTCCGCTCCTCTCTCTCTCACCCCGATCTCTCCGCGGCCTCTCCGGCTCTGCTGCAGTCTTCACCAGTGCCCTGATCGCTTCCTGCTGCTCCATGTGTCTGCTCAGACGACCCCTTTCCCCTCCGCCTCTCCGACTCGTGAAACGCGCGATCTGCAAAATTTCATCTTCTCAGGGCTTGGGATAGACTGCCGCTTTGTCCCCTGCTTTATCCACTTCAGTTATCCGTTTTTCGGCTCCGTTTTTGCCCTATTAGGCAGGCTCTGGTGGCGGAGCTCCTCTAGCTCGCCACCTTGTAGTCCGCTGACGTCACCGGAAGTCTGTCGTCGGGAGATTTTTAATGATTAATGTTTGTTATTTGATTTGTTGAACAGTTGGTGTTTCCCCTGATGAAGTGAGGGTTCTCGAGAAACGCTTGTGAGCTCTGAATTGAAGCGTCAGGGAGCGGGGTGGTCACCGATTAAGACACAGAAATGTTTTCTAAAGCTAAGTGATCCATCTTTGAATGTGTTTTGGTGGCCAGTCTGGGTCTACATGGAGGGTCATTGATGTTATGGGGGCCTGTGTAGTATGACAGTGATTCTGTATTATATCTGTCATAAGCCCGTGGTTACTAAGACCTTCCATGTAGCGATTATTTGTTTAAGATCATTGCATAATGAACATTGAAGTTTTCTGAGAAGCATTTTTTGTTTTTGTGGAGTGTGTATTTTGAAGATTTAGAATTGGCAGTAGCGCAGCTCAGCACGGTGCGAGGGAGCTCGGTGCACAGGGGGGCGGCATAGCTCAACGGGAGGGGGGCGGCACAGCTGGGACTTCTGTCTAGGGTGGCAGAAACCCTTGGCCCCACCCTGAGAAAATATAACCATGAAAGATGATCCTAAAGAGAAGACGTGCTTTGGAGATTATTCAGAAGCATGCTCATATGTAAACAGCAGCTTTTAAAAGTGAAGATCGCCTATAAATGCAAACAGCAATGTTAGAAAGATGCTCTTTACATATGGTGATCTACGCCACACAGATTGCAAAGAGGTGTGGAAAGGGAGTGGTTTGGGCAGGCCTAAAATAATGATATGCATTCCCCATTTTACAAGGGGATTTACAGATGGATATAAAAATTTCTAGACATGGGCATTTGTGCCTTTTTTTTTTTTAATTTTCCAGTAGATGTTCAAGGCAAGTTACATTCAGTAACAGTCACCAGAGAGTTAACAATCCAACTTTCCCCCTGAGGCAATGGAGGGTTAGGTAGCTTGTCCAAGGCCACATGGAGTGTCAGTGGGATTTGAACCATTGCCTTTTCTGTTCAAGGCTGCTGCCCTAACCAACAGGCCACTCCTCCACCCCTGAAAGTGCAAGTATGAAGGCCAAGGCTAGCCCACTTCCCAATCATCCCCCCCAACACTGAATACTCCCCCTCACATCTGATACCCTCCCCCTCCAGATAATGCTCCCAACATCCATTCCCACACCAGATACGTCACCCCAAACATCCCAATGTCCTGACATCCATATCTATTACCTGACATACTCACCCTGATATAAGAAATTCCAAAAGCCCACCACACCCCCACCAGCTCTTACCAAGTTCCCTGCTAGTTCAGTGGGATCAGTTCATCTTTCTCCAGGGATGTCTCACCTGGAATGCACTGCAATCTCTGGAGTCTTCCAGAACAGCCTGGAAATGTACTGACTGTGCAGATGCTGGTATCGAGTGGCCCCTACTTCAACTTGCCATACTGGGTCAGATCAAGGTCCATCAAGCACAATATCCTATTTCCACCAGTGGCCAATCCAGATCACAAGTACCTAACAGTTTCCCAAAAAGAGACAGGTTCCATAATGATTGTATAGGGGCAAGCAGTGGATTACCTGTGTCCTCTTTAATGGTTTATGGACCTTTCCTCCAGGAACTTATCCAAAAAATTTTTAAACCAAGCTACACTAACAGCTTTTACTACATCTTCCAGTAATGAATTCCAGAGTTTGATTACGCGTTGCATGAAAAAATATTTTTTCTTAATAATCTTAAACGGGTTACACTGTAGCTTGTGGCAAGGAGGTCTATCCAGAGTCTAAGGGAGGACAAAGAGACAGGGAATTCACCCTAGTAAAGGGCCCCCTTTTACCAAGACAGGGCAGGAAAGCCATAAACACCTTCAGGGATTAGAAAACTTCCACGTGGAAAACATTTCAGGCTCCCCCTAGTGGAATGAAGGGGAGAGGATACAAGGCTCAGAACCCCTTAGGCAGCGAATGCTTCAAGCACTCAGGTGCCCGGAGTCAGGCTGATTGCCGTCACCTGAGTAGGGTGGGGTTGGAGCTAGAGCCCTGGAACTATAAACCCAGAGCAGAGTATGATTTAAAAGGAAAGGAGAGGAGAAGCAGGAAGCAAGGCTGAGCAGAGCAGAGGAACGGACCTTCCGGCTGGAGAAAGTGCTATTTGGCATGTAGCACGGCTGCAGGAGAGTTTGAAGCCAGGAACAAGAGAGACTCCAAGTTCCCCTGGAGGCTGTTAGCTGAGCAGGAAGGGGAGTCAGAGCCTATGCAGCTGGGAGAGCCTGATGTGAAGCTGATTGAGGAGGACACTCCCATGGACTGTTCTTTGTGCCAAGCAATATACCTGGGAACGTAGAGAAGGCAAGCCAGTCCTGAAAGAAGGTTATCCAGGAAAAAGGTACCCGTATCCCACAAGTAGGGTGGCTGTGTTTCCCTTGTGTTTATAAAGGGGAAGTTTACCACAGACTTTAAATGTGCTTTTTGTTTGGTGCGTTAGCCAGCAAGGCCAAGAAGGGAATACATTAGGCTTGCTGGTAAAGACTGTGTATCCTGCAATAGAGAGAACCTTTAAAACTGCCTTTTTGTGGTTAGATATGTTTTGGACAATTTTTGCTTCAAAGAGTCCTGAACCAACAATCCTATGTGTGGTATGATTGAACCATTGTGTATATAAAAATAATAAATTTCTGTCATTTGCCTTACCTAGAGCCTGACTACAGCTTTCTGCATGGTGCACTCATATAGCTGGATAAGGACTACATTTCCCAGAGAGCATTGCTGGGAAATAGCATAGAAAAAAAGCTTAAAAAGTTCCTTCAATAATCATAGAAACATGATGACAGAAAAAGACCACATGGCCTATCTAGTCTGTCCTTCCATATCAACAACTACACTAATCCATGCCCCTCTAACCCAGAGGCGAGTGGTGGTGGCGTGACAAGCTTCATTGCATGTCCCCTAGTTTTTCCACTTTTTGATGGTGTAAACAATTGATCTACATTTACCTGTTCCACTCCATTCATTAATTTATAGACCTCTATCATATCTCACCCCAGCCATCTCTTTTCCAGGTTGAAAAGCCCTAACATTTTAAGCCTCTACTCATAGGGGTATTCTTCCATCCACTTTACCATTTTGGTGGCTCTTCTCTGTACCTTTTCTAATTCCACTATATCCTTTTTAAGATACGGCGACCAGAATTGCACACAATATTCGAGGTGTGGTCGCACCATAGAATGATACAGAGGCATATCCTTTGTCTTGTTCTCCATTCCTTTCCTTATGATTCCTAGCATTCTATTTGCCTTCTTGGCTGCTGCTACACACTAGGTAGAGGGTTTCAATGTGTTATCCACGATGACGCCTAAATCTTTTTCCTGGTTGGTGGTTCCTAATGTGGAACCTTGCATCATGTAACCATAATTTGGGTTGTTCTTTCCTAGGTGTATAACTTTGCACTTGTCCACATTAAATTTCATCTGCCATTTGAACGCCCAGTCTTCCAATTTATTAAGGTCCTCTTGCAATTTTTCACAATCCTCTTGAGTTCTAATGCCCTGTTCAATGTAATTTCAGTTTGTTCAATGTAAACCGCACTGATGCAGAATAGCGCGGTATAGAAGAGAATGTAAATAAATAAATAATAACCTTGAATAACTATGTGTCATCTGCAAATTTGACTACCTCACTTGCTATTCCTATTTCCAGGTCATTTACAATATGTTAAAAAGCAGCGGACCCAGCACAGATCCCTGGGATACTCTACTTTTCACCTTTCTCCATTGGGAAAAATGGCCATTCAGGCCTACCCTCTGCTTTCTACATTTTAACCAGTTCCTGATAAATGCCCCCTATCCTATGACTTTTTAACTTCGCCAAGAGTCTCTCATGAGGGACTTGCCAAAGGCTTTCTGAAAATCCAGATACACTACATCAAATGACCCACCTTTGTCTGTTTATTCACACCTTCAAAAAATATAACAGATAAGACCTTCCTTGGCTAAAGCCATGTTAGCTTTCTCCCATTAAACCATGCTATCCACATGTTCAGTAATTTGTTCTTTATAATGGTTTCTACCATTTTGTCCTGTACTGATCGTCAGGCTCATTAGCCTATAGTTTCCTGGATCACCCCTGGAACCCTTTTTAAAAATTGGCATTACATTGGCCATTCGCCAATCTTCAGGTACTACAGATGATTTTAATTATAGCTCACAGATTACTAATCATAGGTCTGCAATTTCATATTTCAGTTATTTCAACATCCTCGGGTATATACCATCCGGTCCAAGTGATTTGCTACTGTTTTGTTTATCAAATAGTTGTAATGTATCTTCCCGGTTTATCGATATTTCTTTCAATTCTTCTGCGATATCACCTTTAAATGCCATTTCGGTCATGGGTAACTTCCCCATATCATCTTCAGTAAATACCGAAGCAAAGAATTCATTCAGTCTCTCCACTATGGCCTTGTCCACTCTTAGTGCCCTTTTTACCCCTCTGTCATCGAATGGTCCAACTGACTCTCGTAGTTAAAAAAAAAACAAACAAACCGGTGAATGTACTTGAAAAAATCTTTATTATGCATTCTTGCTTCCACAGCAAGCTTCTTCTCAAATTCTCCCTTTGCCTTCCTTATGTTGTTTCCATTGGCTCCTTTTTCCATTTCCTGACAGATACTTTTTTGACAACAGCAGCCTCTCTGACCTCACCTTTAAACCATGCTGTCAGTTTTTTGGACTTCCACCTTTCTTAAAGCGTAGAATACAGGTGGTCTGGGCTTCCAAGATAGCATTTTTAAACAAAGCAAATGCTTGATGTAAAGCTTTAAACTTTGCAGCTGCTCCTTTTAGTTTTTTCTTAACTGTTTTCCTCATTTTATCATACTCACCCTTTAGAAAGTTAATGGCTTTCCTTGCCGATCTTCTTCCATTTATGAAATCAAACAGCGATCATGCTATGATCACTATTGCAAGTGGCCCCAACACCCTTATCTTGTGTACCACTAAGGACCAGGTCCAACATAGCTTCCCCTCTTGTTGCTTCATGAACCAGTTGCTCCAAGAAGCAGTCATTTATTTCATCTAGAATTTTTATTTCCCTAGTATATCCTACCATGACACTGATCCAGTCAATATCAGGGTAATTGAAATTACCCATTCTTATTACTGTATTGTAACTTTTGTTTGCTTCTCTGATTTCTTTGAGCATTTCATCATCTATTTGTTCATTCTGGCCAGGCAGTCGGTAGTATACCCACTGTCATTGCCTTTCCCTTTAAACATGGAGTTTCAATCCATAGTGATTGTACTGTTTATTTTATTTCCTGCAACACTTTAATCCTGTGTGACTCAATGCCTTCTCTAACTGAGCACAATCCCTCTACCAATTTGATTTACACTATCATTGTGATATAGTTTGGATCCAGGTATCAGTGCACCACTGAATGTCGTCCTTCAACCAGGTCTCTGAGATAGCAATCATATCTAACCTCTCATTTAGTGCTATATATTCTAACTCTACAATCTTATTTTTTAGACTTCTAGCATTTGCATACAAGCATTTTAGAGGTCGCATTTTATTCATATTAATCTGGTTATTGGTAAGCAGGGGTAATTTGGAATTTTTAAGCTCTGTCTGTTCTGTACGCAAAGGAATTTGGGTTACTTTTGTTTTTATTGGAACCTCTCTGCCGATATGCCCTAACTTCAATCTTTTGCTAGTATCCTTCAAGGATACATCCTCCAAACCATGCGCTCTTGGGCGACTGTCTGCTTTTTTAAATTATCTAGTTTAAAAGTTGCTCTATCTCCTTTTTAAAGGATAATGTCAGCAGCTTGGTTTCAACCCAGTTAAGCTAGAGCCCATACCTTCGGAAAAGCCCCTCCTTTCCCCAGAATGTTCCCTAGTTCTTAACAAATCCAAAACCCTTTTCTTTGCATCATTGTCATATCCAAGCATTGAAACTCCGGAGCTCTGCCTGCCTTTTGGGTCCTGTGCGAGGTCCGGTGGCTGATAAAGTCTCTTAGCCTTGCACATGGTTGTCCTGCGCTTTCTTTTCAGTGGGTTCAGCGTCTGCATCCTCCCCTCCAGTCTGTGTTTTAAATGTTAGAAGTCTAAAAAATAGGATTGGAGAGTAAGAATATATAGTACTAAATGAGAAGTTAGATATGACTGGTATCTCAGAGACATGGTGGAAAGACAATCAGTAGGACACTGATACCTGGGTCCAAATTATATTGCAATGATAAAGTAGATAAAATTGGTGGAGGGGTTGCCCTCTATGTTAGAGAGAACATTGAGTCTCATAGGATTAAAGTTTTGCAGGAAGCAAAATATAAAGTAACATCGTATATGATAGCAGACAAAGACCAGTATGGTCCATCTAGTCTGCCCAGCAAGGCGGTAAGAGTAGGTGCACCTGCCGCTCCATGCAGGTCACCCCTTCCCATGCCTTTCTTTAGGTGTGTACCCACGGCTCCGTGTAGGTCACCCCTGTTTGTTGAGATACAAGACAGAGTTATCTTTATTTTGATTTTATTCTGTTGCTATAAAGGGATCCACTGTGTCTGTCCCATGCCATTTTGAATTCTGTTACTGTATTTGCCCACACCCTTTCCATCGGGAGGGCATGCCAAGTATCCACCACCCTTTCAGTGAAAAAGTATTTATTTATTTGTTTATTTAACTAGGCTTATATACCGCTTTTTTACCAGTCAAAGCGGTGTACATTCAGGTACTGTATATATATTTTTTTCCATTGTCCCCGAAGGGCTCACAATCTTTATCTTTATTTCATCACTTGATATACCGCCCAAGGGTATATCTAATTATTTCCTGACATTGCCTTTCAGTTTACCCCTTGCAGATTCATGTCATGCCCTCTAGCTTTACAGCTTCCCCCTCTTTGGAAAAGTTGGTTTCGTCATTAATACTCTTAAGTATTTAAAGATCGGAATAATATCTTCCCTGTCCCTCCTCTCCTCCAGAGTGTTCATATTTAGGGTCTTCAAGTCTCTTCTTATATGTCTTCTGACGCAGGCTCCAAATCATTTTGGTCGCCTTCCTCTGAACCCTTCCCAGTCTTTTTATATCCTTTGCGAGATATGGTCTCCAAAACCAAACACAATATTCCAAGTGAGGCCTCATCAGCGACTTGTAAAGTGGCATTAGTACCTCTTCCTTTCTACTGGTATTTCCTTTCTGTATGCAACCCAGCATCCTTCTGGCTTTTGCCACCGCCTTGTCACACTGTTTAGCCACCTTGAGATCCTCAGAAACAATCACTCCCGAGGTCCTTCTCCTGGTCCGTGACACCAACCTCTTGCTCCCTATCACATACAATTCCCTTGGATTTCTGCATCCCAAGTGCATGACACAGCACTTCTTCATGCTAAATCTTAACTGCCAAGGCATTAGACATTCTTCCAGTTTTTGTAGATCTTTCCTCATGTTATTCACTCCCTCAGGGGAGTCCATTATTTTGCAAATTCTCATGTCATCTACAAAAAGACAGAATTTTCTATTAAGTCCTTCAGCAATATCACTCATAAATACTTTGAACAGTACCGATCCCAGGATCAAACCCTAGGGCACCCCGCAAATCACCTTGCTTTCATCCAAGTGTGGTCCGTTTACCATCACCTTCTATCGTCTGTCAGTCATACAATTTCTGATCCAGTTCACCACCTTGGGATCTATCCCCAAGCTGTTTAGTTTATCAATAACCCTCCTTTGAGGAACAGTATTAAAGGCTTTCCTGAAATCTAGGTAGATCACATCCATCGCATGCCTTTGATCTAGTTCTCTGGTCACCCAGTCAAAGAACTCAATCAGATTTGTTTGGCAAGATCGCCCTTTGGGAAAACCATGTTGCCTCTAATCATGCAACCTGTTGGTTTCAAGAAAGTCCACTATTTGCTCTTTTAGGAGCACCTCCATTACTTTTCCCACCACCAAGATAAGGCTTACTGGCCTGTAGTTTGCCACTTCTTCCCTATTACCACTTTTTGAAGACGTACCACATCAGCCCTTCCCCAGTCCTGTGGATCTATTAAAAACATCCTTTAACGGCCCTGCAAGAACCTCTCTGAGCTCTTTCAGTATCCTGGGATGTATCTCATCCAGTCCCATAGCCTTGTCCACTTTCAGTTTTGCAAGCTGTTCTTATGCATCATCTTCATGGAGTGGAGGAGTGGCCTAGTGGTTGGGGCAAGGTACTTCAGGCCGGAAGGTCGGAGGTTCAAATCCCACTAGAGGACAGCAACCTTGGGCCGGAAGGACTGGGGTTTCTAGTCCCACAGGTGCTCCTTGTTGTCTTGGGCAAGCCACTTAACCCTCCATAGCCCATGTTCCCTGTAAAATAGTTATCTCCAAGTTATAATGACCTATTCAATGTAATTTCAGTTTGTTCAATGTAAACCGCACTGATGCAGAATAGCGCGGTATATAAGAGAATGTAAATTAAAAAAAATAAAATCTTCTGTGAATGGTGTGGTATCTAGTCCATTCCCATTTGTACATTTGTCAATCACAGGTGATCTTTCTCCAGGATTTTCTTTAGCAAAAACAGAAGTATTTGTTTAGTATTTTCACTTTTTCAATGTCACTTTCCACAAATCCATTAACAGCACCTTTTGAGTCCTGCAATTCCACCTCTGATTTTCCTCCTCTCCCGAATGTACCTGAAAAAGGTTTTGTCACTACACATCACATCTTTAGCCATCTTTTCTTCTGTCTTGGATTTTGCTATCCTTATTTCTCCTTTTGTCCCTTTTAGTTTTATCCTGTATTTTTTCTGTCTCCTTCTGTTTGCGAACTTCTGAATTTTGTGAAAGCTGTGTTTTTTGCCTTTATTTGTGCAGCCACTTCTTTGGAGAACTAAATAGGTTTCTTTTCCTCTTGTTTTTATTTACTTTCCTTATATATGAATCTGTTACCCCTTTTATTGCTTCCTTTAGTTTAGCCCACTGCAATTCCACTGTAGAATCTCTATGGATTGAAATTCCATGTAAAAAGGGGAAAGCAATGGCAGTGGTGCTGTACTATCGACCGCATGGCTAGAATGAACAAAATGAAGATGAAATGCTCAAAAAAATCAGAGAAGCTAATAATATTTACAGCACAGTAATAATAATGGGTGATTTCAATTACCCCGGTATTGACTGGGTCAGTGTCATGCCAGGATATGCTAGGGAGATAAACCTTCTAGATGAAATAAATGACTGCTTCTTAGAGCAGCTGGTTCATGAACAGACAAGAGGGGAAGCCATCTTGGACCTAGTCCCTAGTGGAACACAAGATCTGGTGCAAGAGATAAGTGTGTTGGGCCACTTGGCAATAATGATTATAGCATGATCGCATTTGATTTAATAAATGGAGGAAGGAAATCCACAGTACTACCTTTTAACTTTCAAAAGGGAGACCATGATAAAATGAGGAAAACGGTTAAGAAAAATCTGAAAGGAGCAGGTGCAAAGGTTAAAGATTTATATCAAGCATTGGTGGTATTTAAAAATACTATCTTGGAAGCCCAGAAGAAACTGTATTCCACGCTTTAAGAAAAGTGGAAGAAAGTCCAAAAAACTGCCAGCATGATTTAAAGATGAGGTCAGAGAGGCTGTTGTAGCCAAAAAAGAGCAGTTACTCACCTGTAACAGGTGTTCTCCAGGAGCAGCAGGAATCAGTCCTCACATATGGGTGACGTCGGCGCCGACGGAGCCCTCGTGCGGAGCATTTCCCCAGCTTTCAAAGAAAGCTTTTGGGAATTGCAGCGCGCATGCGCGGTCCCCTTCCCGCCCAAGGGTGCCATCTTGCTCAGTCTGACGACATAGACAGCAAAAAAATTAGCAAAATAAATCATATGACTGCGACTGCAACTCCAAGGGGAGGAGGGAGGGTTGTGAGGACTGATTCCTGCTGCTCCTGGAGAACACCTGTTACAAGTGAGTAACTACTCTTTCTCCAGGACCAAGCAGGAAGTCAGTCCTCACATATGGGACTCCCTAGCTTAAGGCTACCGGAGACCTCAAGCCGAAAAAATGAGCTCCCTCTAGCCCGTCAGTACATAAGGAAGGAATCTTCTCTGAGAACGCCCCCGACCGGTAGCCCAACACCAGGGCCGGAGGGTAGAAGTTGCCTAAACCCCAAAGAGATTATGGAGTACTGCCTGTCCGAAAGCACTGTCCCTGCGGGACTCCCTCTCAAGGCAGTAATGGGCCGCAAACGTCTGGCTTGAAGACCAAGTAGCGGCCCGACAGATGTCTGCCAACGGAACAGAGTGGAGATGAGCCACTGATGCAGCCTTCGCCCTGACACGATGAGCCGTGACTCGACCCTCCAACGAGAGGCCGGCTGCCCCATAAGCCCAGGCGATACAGTCAGCGACCCATATGGACAAAGTACGCTTGGAGACAGGTAGCCCCAACTTATTGGGTCTCCGATGCTGCCGCGTACGGTCAAGGTAGAAGGATAACGCCCTCCTACAGTCCAGGGTATGCAGGACCATCTCAGCCCGGTTGGCATGCGGCCTGGGAAAGAAGGTCGGAAGAACCACCTCCTGATTGAGGTGAAAAGGGGAGACAACCTTAGGAAGAAACTTCGGGTGAGTCCGTAAGACTACCCTATTCCTGTAGAACCTAGTGTAAGGGGGATCAGACACTAGTGCCTGAAGTTCACTTACTCGCCTAGCAGAGGCAAGAGCAACCAGAAACAAGGTTTTCCAGGAGAGAAAATGGAGAGGGCAGGTAGCCATAGGTTCAAATGGCAGACAAGTAATCCGCTGTAAGACCACATTCAGATCCCACTCAGGGGCTGGTGGACGTAAAGGAGGCTTAAGCAGGAGGAGGCCTCTGAGAAAAAGAGCCACCAAAGGGTGGTTGGAAAGAGGCCTTCCGTCCACCGGCGAGTGGTACGCTGAGAGAGCACTGAGGTGAACCCTGACAGAGTTGGACTTAAGGCCTAGAATGGAGAAGTAAAGCAAATATTGCAATACCACCGCTACCAAGCACGAGAAGGGATTCTCGCTGTGCTGAGCACACCATGCTGAGAATCTACGCCACTTAAGAGCGTAGCATTTCCTAGTGGATTGCCGTCTAGAGGCTAAGACTACGTCTTCCACTTCTCTAGGCAGTAGTAGGGGAGCCAGGACTACCCTTTCAGCAGCCAGGCCATCAGATGAAGGGACTGGAGGTTGGGGTGCAAGAGAGATCCCTGTTCATGAGACAGGAAATTGTGTTGAATCCCCAGAGGAAGAGGAGTGTCCACCGCCAGTTGCAGCAGAAGTGGGAACCACGGTTGCCTCGGCCATCTGGGGGCTATCAGAATCATTGAGGCCCCGTCCTTGAGGACTTTGAACAGTGTTCGGGACACTAGTGGCGTGGGAGGAAACGCATACAGTAGGCCTTGGGACCACGGGATCAGAAACGCATCCGCGGCAACTCTGAGAGGATGCGGTTGTCTGGAACAGAATCTCGGGAGCTGCAGGTTCAGAGGACTGGCGAAAAGATCCATGGTGGGGAGGCTCCACCTGAGAAAGATCTGCTGAACCACCAACAGATTCAATCTCCATTCGTGTGGTTGCAGGATCCTGCTCAGTCTGTCCGCTAGGTAATTTTCTTGACATGGGAGATAGACAGCCTTGAGGAGGATTCCGTGATTGACGGCCCAAGAGCACAGCCGTTGTGCCTCCTGACAGAGAAGGAAGGAGCCTGTGCCTCCTTGTTTGTTCACGTAGAACATGGCAACTTGATTGTCCATCTGGACCAGTACAGACTGGTGAGATGTGAGGTGGGAGAAGGCTCTCAGAGCTAGGCGTATCGCCCGTAGCTCCAGGAAGTTTATCTGCTGAGCAGCCTCCCAAGGGGTCCAGAGACCCGGAGTACATGCCCCTTGGCAATGTGCTCCCCAACCTAGAAAAGAAGCATCTGTCGTCACCACTTGAGAATGCGGAGGGGATTGAAAAACCACTCCGAGTACCAGATTCGGAAGATGAAGCCACCATTGTAGAGAGGAGACGAGCAGGGTGGATATTCTTACTGAGTCTGGAAGGCTCCCTGTGGCTTGATGCCACTGAGTTCGAAGGCTCCACTGAGCAGGCCGGGCATTGGGGGTTACATGAACCGTGGAAGCCATATGGCCGAGAAGTCTCAGGAATTGCCTGGCGGAGACCAGGGAATTGCTGTGAAACTGCCTGGCTAGATCCATCAACCTGTGGGCTCTGTCCATTGGCAGAAAAGCCTTGCTCCTATGAATTCTAAGTTCTGGGACGGAAGCAAAGTGGAGTTTGCGAAGTTTATGACAAACCCCAAGTGCTGAAGCAGAGCCACAGTGCGAAGGGTGGCTTGACTGGCCTCCTGGGAAGACAGGCCCCTTATGAGCCAGTCGTCCAGGTATGGAAACACAAAAAGACCTTGAAGTCTCAGGTAGGCCGCCACCACCACCAGGCACTTGGTGAACATCCTGGGAGCGGAGGTTAGGCCAAAGGGTAGTACTCTGTACTGGTAGTGGTTTCCCCCCACAACAAATCTGAGATATTGTCTGTGGTCTGGATGAATAAGGATGTGAGTATAAGCATCCTTTAGATCTAAACAGCAAAGCCAATCTCCCTGCTGGAGGTAGGGCAGCAGGATTCCAAGGGTAAGCAACTTGAACTTTTCCCTCTCCAGGAACTTGTTGAGGTTGCGCAAGTCTAGGATGGGTCTGAGGCCTCCTGTTCTTTTTGGTACCAGAAAGTACCTGGAATAAAAGTCGTGACCTCTCAGGTGGTGGGACACCGGTTCCACAGCATGTTCCTTTAGCAGACTTGCTAACTCCTGAAGGAGTAGGTCACTGTGCAGAAGGAGTCTTGGAGGCTCCACTGGAAAATAGGAGGGAGGTACCTGGTGAAAATGGAGAAGATAGCCCTTTTGGACTATATGGAGCACCCAGGTATCTGATGTGACGGCTGACCATCTGTGGGCAAAGTGGGCCAGCCAGCCTCCTGTGCTGATGTGAGCCAGCTGAGGAGAAGAGGCTATGCCTTCTGAGTCAAAAAACCCCACACTGCTGAGCAGGGGCCGGTGTTGGGGCCTTCTGCCTACGGGGCCGATGAGCCTGCCACTTGGCCTGCTGACCCTGTTGGGGAGCTGCAGAGGCCTGATAAAGCACAGTTACTTACCTGTAACAGGTGATCTCTGGGAACAGCAGGAATAAGTCTTCACATATGGGTATCGTCGGTACCGACGGAGCCTGCGCGGGAACGCTCCCCAGGGTCCAGTAAGAAAGCTTTTGGGAGCATCCCACAGCGCCTGCGCGCTGCCTTCCCGCCTTTCCCAACTGCCTCTCTCCAGTTCGAGTTTTAAAGCTGAGACAAAGAGAGAGAGAGAGGAAAGGAAAGATAGATAGAGATATACAACTCCTAGGGGAGGTGGGTGGGTTGTGAAGACTTATTCCTACTGTTCCCAGAGATCACCTGTTACTGGTAATAACTGTGCTATCTCCAGGAACAAGCAGGAATGAGTCTTCACATATGGGGACTCCCTAGCTGCAGATGCCAGGGGAAGACCCCAGGTTGTATGTCCTTGAAATGGACTACCTCCCCCTATGGATCTCTGGCATCCAACCAGGGTAGGTGGGTAGGAGTTGATTAGGAATGGAACAGGTGTTTGAGGACAGCCTGACCAAATGAGGCATCCCGGCGGGAGTCCTTGTCCAAACAGTAATGGGCTGTGAAGGTATGAATCGAGGCCCAGGTGGCCGCTCGACAGATTTGATCGATGGACACAGAGTTTAGATGAGCCATTGAGGATGCCATGGCTCTCACATTGTGAGCTGTGACATGGCCCTCCAGAGAAATGTTCCTGAAATGATAAACGTGGATCAATTGTTTACACTATCAGAATATAGGAAGACTAGGGGACATGTAATGAAGCTACAGGGTAAACTATTTAAGACAAATAAGAGAAAATATTTTTTCACTCAACGTGTAACCAAACTCTGGAATCTGTTACCAGAGGATGTAGTAAGGGCTGTTAGTATAGCTGGGTTTAAAAAAGGTTTGGACAAGTTCCTGGAGGAAAGGTCCATAAACCACTATTAAAAAGGGACCCAGGATATCAATGCTTGACCCAGTGCAAGCATTGAGGAACCTGTGTCTTTTGGGGATATTGCTAGGTACTGTCAGACGGCTGCCTAGGGTGAGAACTTACACAATCTTGACGATGCATATATTCATATGATTCTTGCAAGGTATTGTGGGTAATGTAGTTCATTCACTCTCAAACACAGCTGAAGACAATAATTGAGTTGTGTAACCAGTGGTAAGGCCAATAAAATACTTCTTTTATTGATGGGGTTTAATTCACCCAGCACAAATATGCTTGGTAGCAATATAAATGAGGTTACTTGCTTGCAGTGTTTAAATGGATAACATAAAGTCACAAAGCAAATCAGAAAACAACCTTCAGCTTGTCAGGCAATTAGCTAATGTTTTCTTAGCAAATAATTACCAAATAAAAAGGCACAAAGAAATAAAGAAACTTTGCTTGTTAGGTTAACTTCTGCTTATTTTCCACACAGATCCCAGCAGTGATTCTCCCTTGCTCACACACACAATCAGGTACAGCTTTAATTACTATCAATTGACCAGCTGAAACCTGGCTGGCTGCTACTGTGTGATCCCAAATCCTGCTTTAAGAGCTGTTTGCAGTGGAAATAAAGAACAAAGTTAGGTTTCTTTGTGATGGCTGATGTGTTTGCTCACAGAAAGCTAGCAATAGCACTTGGATAAAGAACAGTCCATGTAATTAATATTCTCATCTGCTGTATCTCCCCCTTCATCAATCAGCATAGGGTCACTATCATACATTGGCACAGACGAGTCTTTCATTAAGGCACTATCATGAGAATGCTTATTCCCTTGCTGCCATTCACTATTATAGATAGGATCTGGATCAGGGTTCATACCTGAGCCTCTCCTGCTATCATAATTCCTCTCTGTATAGCCTGGCCAGTATGTAATCCAGTTCTGATGTCCAGCCTTCCAATCTTGATCCCTGGACACTGGATCTTTCCTCACATACCTTCTGGCATAGGTCTGAAAGTCCTTTCCACGTGCAGTCTTCTCTCTTCCAGGTAGCCACTGGTGATTCCTATCTCTGCCATTCCATTCCTCTGGCTGACTCCAGTCCAATTGACTCTGCTGGCATTTGGAATACCTCCCAGTATAGGTACTGCCTTGGACTCTCCCAGACCTGCCAATGGCCTTTCTTCTCTTCCTTCCAGAGAGTTTCCTTCTCTCTCTATCCGCTTGGCTTGGCTTCTGCTTTTCGAGATGATGTTGGTGCTTGAGCTTGAAGCTGTTGCTGTATCTTTTCCTGAAGCTCTTTCTGTAGCTATTATCTGTAGAATAAGCTCTATTCTTATTCTGTCCTAATGTGTGCTCCTCCCTAACACAGCGCAGCTGTGTTGAATCAGGCCCTGCCCTTTGAGATGAGTGCTTAGGGATTACCTCATATCTCTCTTGATTGCACACACGTTTTCTCACTTCAGCCCCTCTCATGGCTGCTGGAAACCTGGTGCATTCTGGGACTGGTAGTCTTTTATGTGAAAACTCTGTTTTCTTACTTCTACCAAAACTGACAGGTTGCTTGTTCAGAGTCACATCATCTTTTCTATAGCTCCTACCTGAGCTATGATAAGCTTCCTTATCACAGTACGCATGACCTAGATTGGCCACTGTTGGAAACAGGATACTGGGCTTGATGGACCTCGGTCTGACCCAGTATGGCATGTCTTATGTTCTTATGTTCTTATGTTACTCTGGTAGGCGAAAGAAATACACTGAGCAATCCAGTTGGACAGTGTTCTTTTAGAGACTGGAAGTCCTAAATGAGAAGGATCAAAAGCAACAAAGAGTTGAGAAGACTTTCTATGTTGCTGTGTTCTTTGTAAGTAAAAAGCGAGAGCTCTCTTACAATCCAAGGTATGACGCTTCCTCTCTGCATTTGATGCATGAGGTCCTGGAAAAAAGACAGGTAAATATACCTCTTGGTTCAGATGAAAAGGCGAGACCACTTTAGGCATAAAGTGTGGATTGGTCCTGAGGACTACCTTATCATGATGGAACCTTGTATAAGGTGGATTAGCCACCAAAGCTTGCAACTCACTGATGCAGCGTGCTGAGATGACTGCAATTAGAAAAATAACCTTCCAAGAAAGAAATTTCAAGGAGGTGGTGGCTAAAGGTTCAAAGGGTGGCTTCATGAGCTGGCCAAGAACCAGGTTTAAGTCCCATGCCACTGGAGGTGGTCTAATGAGAGGTTTAGTTAAAAGAAGGCCTCTCATGAATCTTGCTATAAGAGGATGAGAGGAAATAGGTTGTCCATTGAGAGGCTTGAGGGACGCTGCAATAGCACTCAAATGGACTCTTACTGAATTCGTTTTCAGGCCTGCATGGGATAGATGCAGGAGATACTCTAGTAAAGAATTCAGAGGTATTGCAAGAGGGTTTAGACCCTTCTCTGAACACCAAACGGTAAATCTTTTCCATTTGAAAGCATAGGAACGTCTAGTAAAAGGCTTTCTAGAGGCATGAATAACATCTCTGACTTGCTGAGAGAGATGAAAATCTTGAAGGTCTAAGTCCTCAGCAACCAAGCCCTGGAATGAAGCGACTGGGGGTTTGGGTGCCATAAGGTTCCCTCTTCCTGGGATAGATGGTCTGGTGCAGAGCCCAAGTCCAGGGAGGAAGCTGGAGAGAGATGCAGAAGTAGAGGGTACCACACTTGGCGTGGCCAATGTGGTGCTATGAGGATCATGGTCCCTCGATCTCTCTGAAGCTTGAATAGTGTTTTGGGAATTAGGGTAATTAGTGGAAAGGCATAAAGGAAGTCTTGACCCCAGTGAAGGAGGAAGGCATTCTTGGCCTAAACTCCCTGACACAGAATTCTGGAACAGAACCGGGGAAGTTTGGCATTCCACGGACTTGCAAAGAGGTCTATGTCCGGGGTTCCCCAAATTCGAAAAATCCTGGCTATTTGGTCCATGTGGAGGGACCATTCGTGTGGAGCAGAACTCGACTGTGTCTGTCCGCCCGAGAGTTTTGAACGCCTTGAAGATATACTGCCAGAAGATGGATGTGATGCTCTCTGGCGAAGGCCCACAGTCGCAAAGCTTCGTTGTAAAGCGACAGAGAGCCAGTCCCGCCCTGCTTGTTCACATAGAACATGGCTACTTGGTTGTCCGTATGGATGAGGACTGTCCTGTAGCTGAGCAGGGTATGGAACACTCTGAGAGCTAAGAATATTGCTCTGAGTTCCAATAGATTGATATGCAGAGAAGTCTCCTGTGGAGACCAGATGCCTTGGGTGGAGAGATCTTGTAGATGAGCTCCCCAACCCTTTGGAGAAGCATCTGTTGTGAGAGTTGCTTGGGGTAGAGGTTGCTGAAAAGGGGACCCCAGCAACAGGTTTTGAGAGGACTTCCACCACTGGAGAGAGCAAAAAAGGCGACTGGAGTTTGCTATTTTGCCTGACAGGCAACCTGATGCCTGAGTCCATTGGGTGGACAAAGTCCATTGAGCTGCCCTCATGTGATGGCGAGCATATGGAACCACATGCACGGTGGATGCCATGTGGCCTAATAGTTGCAGCATCTCTCGAGCAGTTAAGTGGGACATTAACTGAATCTGGGAGGCTAACTGCACTAAACGTAGGCAACGGGCCTGAGGAAGATAGGCCCTTGCAGTTGTGGTATCCAGCAAGGCCCCTATGAACTCCAGAGACTGAGTAGGGGTGAGATTGGATTTTGGGATGTTTATTACTAGCCCCAAATACTGAAGGATACACATTGTGCAGGTTAGGCAAGTCTGGGATGGGGCTCTAATGAGCCAGTCGTCCAGATATGGGAATACGAATATTCCTAGAGTGTGGAGAAATGCAGCTACTACTGCCATGCATTTCGTGAACACTCTTAGTGCAGAGGCCAGACCGAAAGGAAGAACCCTGTATTGGTAGTGCTTTCCTTGAAATAGGAACCGAAGGAACCTTCTGTGTGTTGGATGGATGAGGACATGGGTGTACGCATCCTTGAGATCTAGAGAACAAAGCCAGTCCTGACTCTGAAGGTATGGAAGCAGAGTCCCTAGAGAGATCATTTTGAATTTCTCCTTGAATAGAAATTTGTTCAATTCTCTGAGATCTAATATGGGTCTGTAGCCCCCTGTTTTCTTTGGGATAAGAAAATAAGGGGAGTAGAACCCTGAGCCATGTTGAAGAAGAGGTACTTCTTCTATTGCCCCTTGGGCAAGAAGGGTAGCAATCTCCTGACCTAGAAGGGTGAGGAGAGATGTTGGAGAATTGAAATGTTTCACCATGGTGTGAGAAGTAAGGTTTAAGAAGTGAAGCTTGTACCCTTCCCTTATGATGGAGAGGGTCCATTGCTCTGCTGTGATTTGCTCCCATCTGGGAGCAAAGTAAGTCAACCTTCCTGGAATGGTGAGGGGCTCTGGTTTTTCCAGAGCTAGAAAGGCTAAGTTCTCTAGTTGCAAGTCAAAGGCCCTGAGGAGGTTGAGGCTGCTGGGATGTGGTAGGCCTGGCAGCCTTTGACTGAGCCTGTTTAGGTGGTTGCTGACGCTTTGCAGGAAAACGACCTGCAGACGATGTCTGCCCATGAGCAGGATAATATCTTCCCTTTTTAGAAAAAGATGTCTTTTTGAACAATCTTTTCTTAACAGGAGCAGAGGTAGACTTTGAAAGTCGATCCAAAGCAGAGTTCTCAGCATCCATCTGAGTGGCCTTTGCTTGCCAATCCCTGCCAAACAGGTTTTCACCTGTACAGGGAAGGTTTCCCAACTCATCTTGGACCCAGAGTTCCAAATCAGAGGCTTGTAACCAAGCAATTCTGCGTCTACCTATGGCAATAGCCGTGGCTCTGCTTACACACTCAAAAGAGTCAAAGGCTGCACGGTTGGAGAATTTGGAAACATCTTGGGCATGTTTGAGCCAAGTGAGAAATTCCTGCCTTTTATCTTCTGAAATAAAAGGAGTTAAAGTCTGCAGATGATCTGTGACTTCTTTTAGAAACATCCCCATATAGAGACTATAGGAGTTGATTCTGGCAGCAAGCATATTGGCCTGGAAAATCCTTCGGCCAAAAGCATCTAGAGTCCTACATTCACGTCCTGGAGGGTTAGATGAGTGTCTCTTTGCACTCTTTATTTTCTTCATAGCAGACTCAACCACAATAGAATGGTGAGGAAGCTGAGTCTTATGAAAACCAGGACAGGGAGGGACACGGTACATGGTGTCTAACCTACAAGAATGAGGAAAGGTGGTGAGAGGAGTCTCCCATATGCCCAACATGAGATCATAAAGAATCTCATGACTAGGTAAGGTAGCTGCTTCCTTAGGAGCCTTAGGATATTGCAGAATATCTAATTGCTTGGCTCTAAGCTCTGACTCAGAGGCCACTGTAATGGAGAGGCCCCTAGCCACTTCCCTGATGAAGTCTTGAAAAGACAAGTCTTCTGGAGGAGACATTCTTCGTTTTGGAGAAGCAGACTCCTGAGGAAGAAGTACCGGTGCATCGACAGAAGCCTCTGACTCATCAGAGTCTTCGGAGGAATCGAAGTATCGCCTGTCTGGATGCTCCTGTAAAGCCCGATACGCGTCCGATGGGACACACCGAGTCCGATGGGACACACTCTTCGTCCTCCGTCTCCCAGCCCGACTCCTCGGAGGAGGTATCGAGCGGCTCCGGTCAGGCGGGCACCGATGTCCTCCGCCCCTACGCTGAGGGTACCGGCGTCGACGACCTCGGTCCCGAACTGGAGGCCTAGGGAGACCGTGGCCGAGGATAGACTCGAGCCTGCATGGACTCGAGGATCAGCTCGGCCTCCAGGGTCGACTTGGACGTCGATGTCCCGGTGGTCGGGGCAGATGCACCGGTGAGACAGGCGATCAATGCCCGCTGCTGTTCCATGAAGGCAGCGAGGCTGCTCTCCAAGGCCGTCAACCTGAGTCCGAGCTCAGGAGACCCCGACTCGGGCCCCGACGGCGTCGGGCCCGATGTCGGCTCCCCTGGAGGAGAGTCCACGAGGACTACAGCACTCACGTGTCCAGGAGACTCCATCTCGTTATGAGGTTGCTTGGCAGGCCTCTCCGACTCCGAAGACCCGGGACGGCTATCGGGGCTATGCGACCTGGCTCTCGAGGAACCAGGAGCGTCCACCGACGCCGCCCTCGTGGGTTTCTTCTTCCTGCTCTGTTCCCACGAAGGAGACCCCCGCTCAGAGGAACCCCGACGCTGCTCGGGGCCGGAGTCCCGAGACGTCAAGGCCTCTGACGAGGTCCGGGCCCGTCCAGACACGGAGTCAAAGAAGATCCTATGCTTATGGTGCTGCCGACTCAACGCCTTCGAGGACATTTTGCCACACAGGACCACAGATCATCGGGTCATGATCGGGTCTGAGGCAGCGGAGGCAGCAGTCATGTGTGTCGGTAAGAGACCTAAGTTTCTTACACCGATCACACTTTTTAAACCCGCTGGCAGCCATTGGGGGAAAAAGGGCCCCTGCGAGGTCAAAAGACAGGGCTGCCAGTGAAAAAAGAAAAAAATGGCGCGAACGCTAGTCACGAAGGACAAAAACCGAAAAAGAGAGAGTGGGCTCGATACCGGCGTATCGGGCCCAGGCGGGAAAAGGATCCGGCGTCGAACCGAAGGAGAAAAACAAAAACAGGGAAATCAACTTTTTCGTCGGCGAAAAACGAACTACGTCCGTCGGGCTCCGCAGAAAAAAGAACACTGAGCAAGATGGCACCCTTGGGCAGGAAGGGGACCACGCATGCGCGCTGCAATTCCCAAAGGCTTTCTTTGAAAGCTGGGGAAATGCTCCGCACGAGGGCTCCGTCGGCGCCGACGTCACCCATATGTGAGGACTGACTTCCTGCTTGGTCCTGGAGAAAGTATATTTCAGGAAATGCAAAAAGGTGACAAATGAAGAAAACTGGGCACTAAGAGGACAAGGCCATAGCAGAGACTGAATGAATTCTTTGCTTCGGTCTTTATTGAAGAAGATGTAGGGAAGTTACCCATGACTAATATGGTATTTAAAGCTGATTCAGCAGAAAAATTGAAAGAAATATCTATAAACTGGGAAGATGTATTACAACCTTTTGGTAAACTGAAGAGTAGAAAATCACCTGGAGTGAATGGTATACATCCAAGTGTGTTGAAAGAACTGAAATATGAGATTGCAGATCTACTATTACTAATCTGTGAACTATTATTAAAATCATCAGCAATACTTGAAGATTAGAGGATAGCCAATGTAACGCCAATTTTTAAAAAGGGTTCCAGGGGTGATCCTGGAAACTACAGACCGGTGAGCCCGACATCAGAACTGGGAAAAATGGTAGAAACCATTAAGAACAAAATTTCTGAACATGTAGATAGTCATGGCTTAATGGGAGACAGCCATGATGACTTTAGCCAGGGTAGATCTTGTCTTACCAATCTGTTATATTTTTTTAAGGCGTAAATAAACAGGTAGACAAAGGTGGATCAGTTGATGTAGTGTATCTGAATTTTCAGAAACCTTTTGATAAGGTCCCTCATGTGAGGCTCTTGGCGAAATTAAAAGGTCATGGGATAGGAAGCCGTGTAAAAATGTGGATCAGGAACTGGTTAAAAGATAGAAAGCAGAGGACAGGGCTAAAGCGTAGTTACTCACCTGTAACAGGTGTTCTCCAGGAGCAGCAGGAATCAGTCCTCACATATGGGTGACGTCGGCGCCGACGGAGCCCTCGCGGAGCAATTTTCCCCAGCTTTCAAAGAAAGCCTTTGGGAATTTCAGCGCGCATGCGCGGTCCCCTTCCCGCCCAAGGGTGCCATCTTAGCCAGTCAGATGACATAGCTAAAAGACAGCGTAAAAATTTGCAAAAAAACTAAAGCAGATAATCGCAACTCCAAGGGGAGGAGGGAGGGTTGAGAGGACTGATTCCTGCTGCTCCTGGAGAACACCTGTTACAGGTGAGTAACTATGCTTTCTCCAGGACCAAGCAGGAAGTCAGTCCTCACATATGGGACTCCCAAGCTTAAGGCTACCGGAGACCCTAAGCACAAAAATGAGCTCCCTCTAGCTCAGCAGTACAGAAGGAAGGAATCTTCGCTGAATTATTACCCACCGGTAGCCCACATCCGGGATGGAGGGTAGGAGTTGCTCAAACCTCGAAGAGATTTCGGAGGACTGCCTGTCCGAAAGCACTGTCCCTGCGGGACTCCCTCTCGAGGCAGTAATGGACCGCAAAAGTCTGGCTCGAAGACCAAGTAGCGGCCCGGCAGATGTCTGCCAACGGAACAGAGCGGAGGTAAGCCACTGACGTAGCCTTTGCCCGAACACAATGAGCCGTGACTCGACTTTCTAAGGAGAGTCCGGCTGCCCCATAAGCCCAAGCGATACAGTCAGCAACCCATATGGACAGAGTACGCTTGGAGACCGGGAGCCCCAATTTATTGGGGTCAAAAGATACAAAAAGCTGAGCCGCTTTACGGTGCTCCCGCGTACGGTCAAGGTAGAAGTTCAATGCCCTTCTACAGTCCAGGGTATGCAGGACCATTTCAGCTCGGCTGGAGTGTGGCCTGGGAAAGAAGGTCGGAAGTACCACCTCCTGATTGATGTGAAAAGGGGAGACCACTTTTGGAAGAAATTTTGGGTGAGTCCGTAGGACTACCCTCTTCTTGTAGAACCGAGTGTAAGGGGGATCAGACACGAGGGCCTGCAATTCACTTACGCGTCTAGCGGAAGTGAGGGCTATCAGGAACAAGGTTTTCCAAGATAGAAAACGTAGAGAACAGGTAGCCATAGGTTCAAAAGGCGGACAGGTGATCCGCTGTAAAACCACATTTAGATCCCAGTCAGGTGCTGGCAGGCGCAGAGGTGGTTTGAGTAAAAGGAGACCTCGGAGAAACCTCGCCACGAGAGGGTCGCTGGAAAGAGGTCTGCCGTCCACCGGCACATGATGTGCTGAGAGAGCACTGAGGTGAACTTTGACGGAGTTGGACTTAAGTCCCAGATTAGAGAGGTAGAGCAAGTACTGCAAGATCACCGACACCGAGCAGGAGAAGGGATCCTGAGACTGCTGGGCACACCAAGCGGAAAAGCGACGCCATTTAAGGGCGTAGCATTTGCGGGTAGAAGGTCGCCGGGAAGCTAGGACGACCTCTTCCACCTCTGCCGGCAATAGAAGGGGAGCGAGGACTACCCTTTCAGCAGCCAGGCCATCAGATGTAGAGATCTGAGGTTGGGGTGTAGCAGGGACCCCTGATCCTGTGTTAGGAGATCTGGTTGAAACCCCAGAGGGAACGGATCCTCCACCGCTAATTGCAGCAGGAGTGGAAACCACGGCTGTCTGGGCCAGCGAGGAGCTATCAGGATCATGGAAGCTTTGTCTCGGAGAACCTTGAAAAGAGTTCGGGAGACTAGCGGTATGGGAGGAAAGGCATACAGAAGGCTTTTCGACCATGAGAGCAGAAAAGCATCCGCCGCTACTCGAAGGGGATGCGGCTGCCGAGAGCAGAAGCGAGGAAGTTGCCGGTTGAGAGGACTGGCAAAGAGATCCATCGTGGGGAGGCCCCACTTCAGAAAAAGTTTCTGAACTACCAAGGGATCCAGGCGCCACTCGTGCGGCTGGAGGACCCTGCTGAGTTTGTCCGCCAGGCAATTCTCTTGGCCTGGGAGATAAACTGCCTTGAAAAGAATGCCGTGGCTGACGGCCCAAGAGAAGAGCTTCTGTGCTTCCCGACAGAGAAGGAAGGAGCCCGGGCCTCCCTGTTTGTTCACGTAGAACATGGCAACTTGATTGTCCGTCTGGACAAGGACGGACTGGTGAGAAGTCAGGTGGGAGAAAGCCTTGAGAGCCAGACGGATTGCTCTGAGCTCCAGGAAGTTGATCTGCTGAGCAGACTCCCACGTGGTCCAGAGACCTTGAGTACATGCCCCTTGGCAATGCGCTCCCCATCCTAGGAGAGAAGCATCGGTTGTCAGCACTCGAGCCGGCGGGGAGACTGAAAAGGCATTCCGAGCACCAGGTTCGGCCGATGAAGCCACCACTGTAGAGAAGAGGCCAGCGGGCCGGAGATGCGCACTAAGTCGGCTAGGCCACCCGAGGCCTGTTGCCACTGCTTGCGAAGGCACCACTGAGCAGGTCGCATATTCAGGCGGGCATTGGGGGTCACGTGGACGGTGGAAGCCATATGGCCGAGTAGTCTCAGGAAGCGCCTGGCGGAGACCAGGGACTGACTGCGAAAACGGCCGGCTAGGTCCATGAGCCGTTGAGCCCTGTCGAGAGGCAGGAAAGCTCGTGCCTGAAGAGTGTGCAATCTTGCGCCGATGAACTCGAGATCTTGTGAGGGGAGCAAAGTGGACTTTGCGAAGTTTATGACAAAGCCCAAGTATTGCAGAAGAGTCACAGTGCGGTGTGTGGCTTTTGTGACTTCTGGAGAGGACGATGCTCTGATGAGCCAGTCGTCTAGGTACGGAAAGACATAGAGGCCGTGAAGCCGGAGATAAGCCGCCACCACCGCGAGACATTTTGTGAAGACTCGTGGTGCGGAGGATAGGCCAAAGGGCAGTACTCTGTACTGGTAATGATTTCCTGCCACCACAAACCTTAGGTATTGGCGGTGGCTTGGGTGGATGAGGATGTGCGTGTAGGCATCCTTTAGATCCAAGGAGCATAGCCAATCTCCCTGCTGGAGGTAGGGCAGAAGGATTCCAAGGGTAAGCATCTTGAACTTCTCCCTGACGAGGAACTTGTTGAGGTTGCGCAAGTCCAGGATGGGTCCAGGATGAGGCCTCCCGTTCTTTTTGGTATTAGGAAATACCTGGAATAGAAGCCTTGACCCCGCAGGTGGTGGGGGCACCGGTTCCACAGCCTGTTCCTGAAGAAGACTTGCTAACTCCTGAAGGAGTAAGTCCCTGTGCAGAGGGAGTCGTGGAGGTTCTCCCGGGAAATAGGAGGGAGGGATCTGGTGGAAGTGGAGAAGATAGCCTTCTCTCACCACTTGAAGCACCCAGGCATCTGAGGTGACGTTGGACCACCTGTGGGCAAAGTGAACCAGCCGGCCTCCTGTGCTGGGAGGAACCAGCTGAGGGGGAGAGGCTATGCTGATGAAGTCAAAAACCCCCACCCTGCTGAGCAGGGGCCGGTGGTGCAGGCTTGGGGGCTTGCTGCCTACGGGACCCGTTACCCCGTCCCTTGGCCTGCTGACCCTGTTGGGGAGCCGCGGGGGCCTGATATTGAGGGTAGTGTTTATAGGCAGCCGCCTTTCTCGGGTAAAAGGACTTCTTTCCCAAGCCCTTCTTCTTCTTCTGGGAAGGGGCGGAGGTCTTCCTAGAAAGCCTAGTTCTGGTGAGAGTCTCCGTCTCGATTTGGGCAGCCTTTTCAGCCATGGGCTTGCCAAAGAGGTTCTCACCTCGGCAGGGGACATCGACCAACTTGTCCTGCACCCAGGGTTCAAGGTCAGACGACTGAAGCCAAGCCTGTCGGCGGGCACCGATGCCGGCGGCGGCCACTCGTGCCGATGCTTCAAAGCCATCATAGGCTGCTCGAGACATAAATTTGGAGCATTCTCGAATACCAGTTGTCAAGGCTAGGAACCTCCGCAAAGGTTCCTCGGACAGCCCAGCGGAGAATCCGGCTATCTCTTTAGCCAGGTCTCTGAGATACATGCCCATGTAGAGCTGGTAGGTCTGGACCCGACAAGCAAGCATAGAGCCCTGGAAACACTTCTTACCTAGGCCATCCAGGTTGCGGGCCTCCCTGCCAGGAGGCACCGAGGAGTGCATCTTCTGGCTCTTAAGCCTATGCATGGCCGATTCCACCACCATGGAATGGTGCGGTAGCTGTGCTTTTTGGAAGCCAGGGCTCTTGCGGACTCGATAAATGGAATCGACCCGCTTGCTTAACACCGGCGACGATGCCGGACTCTCCCACATGCGGAAGAGTAGTCGTTCCAGCATGGGAGGAACCGGTACAGTAAAGTGCTCCCTGGCGGGAGAGTCGTACTGAAGGGCATCGAGCTCTTCGGCTCGGGGCTCCTCCTCGGGATCCGCAGGGAAGGCCAAAGCCTTGGCCATATCCCTGACGAAATCCGAGAACCGGGCGTCCTCCGGAGGGGACTGTTTCCGAGGTTCGGACTCAGGCGAGTCCGAGGGGACACACCGAGTCCGAAAGGAATCAGGTGACTCTTCCTCTTCAGACTCCCAGGCCGACTCCGAGGAGGAATCGGTGGGGTCGGTTCGGGCGGGCGTCGGCGTCGGCGTCGACGACCTCGGTCCCGAACGGGAGGCCGAGGGTGACCTCGACCGAGGATCGACTCGAGCCCACATGGACTCGAGGATCGGCTCGGTCTCCGGGGTCGACTTAGATGTCGACGTCCCGGCGGTCGGGGCAGAGGCGCCAGCGAGGCTAGCGATCAGTGCCCACTGCTGGTCCATGAAGGCAGAGAGTCTACTCTCCAAGGCCGTCAACCTGAGTCCGACCTCAGGTGACCCAGCAGCCCCCGACTCGGGCCCCGACGGTGTCGGGCCCGACGTCGGACCCCTCGGAGGCGAGTCCAGGAGGACTACAGGACTTACCCGAGCAGGCAACTCCGACTCCAGACGAGGTCGCTTCGGCAGATGCTCCTTCTCCAAAGACCCGGGACGGCTATCGTGGCTATGCGACCTGGCCCTCGCGGAACCAGGAGCGTCCACCGACGCCGCCCTCGCGGGTTTCACCTTCCGACGATGGTCCCCGGAGGGAGAACCCCTGTCGGAGGAACTCCGGCGATGGTCAGAGCTGGAACCTCTGGACGCCGAGGCCTCCGACGAGGTCCGGGTACGGCCGGGGTCAGCGAAGATTCGTTCCCGCTGATGCCGCCGACTCCTTAACGCTTTGGAGGACATCTTGCTTCAGGCCCCACAGATCAGTTCCTCATGATCCGGGCCAAGGCAGCGGAGGCAATTATCATGTGTGTCAGTGAGTGACATATTTCTGTCACACTGAACACACCGCTTGAAACCACTGGCAGCCATCGGGGGAAAAAGGGCCCCTGCAAGGTCAAAGGACCGGGCTGCCAGTGAAAAACCGAAAACGAAACTGACAGAAAATCAGAAAAACCGAAAAATAACAGAAGGACTCGCAACGGCGTCGCGAGTCCGGGCAGGAAAAGGACCGGCGTCGAACCGATAGAGAAAAAAGAGATTAAACACGAAAAAATCAACTTCTTCAGTGGGGACAAGACGGGCACGTCTGAAGGGCTCCGCGGAAAAAAGAAGACTGGCTAAGATGGCACCCTTGGGCGGGAAGGGGACCGCGCATGCGCGCTGCAATTCCCAAAGGCTTTCTTTGAAAGCTGGGGAAAATTGCTCCGCGAGGGCTCCGTCGGCGCCAACGTCACCCATATGTGAGGACTGACTTCCTGCTTGGTCCTGGAGAAATGGCCAATTTTCACAATGGAGAAAGGTGAATAGTAGAATACCCCAGGGATCTGTGCTGGGTTCTCTGCTTTTTAACATATTTGAAGATGACCTGGTAATGGGAATAACAAGTGAGGTAACCACATTTGCAGATGACACAAAATTATTCAAAGTTGTAAAACTCAAGAGGATTGTGAAAAATTGCAAGAGGACCTTAATAAATTGGAAAACTGGATGTTCAAATGGCAGATGAAATTTAACATGGACAAGTGCAAAGTTATGCACCTAGGAAAGAAAAACAAACTATGGTTACACGATGCAAGGTTCCACATCAGGAACCACCATCCAGGAAAAAGATTTAAGCGTCATCGTGGATAACACATTGAAACTCTATGCCCAATGTGCAGTGGCAGCCAAGAAAGCAAATAGAAAGCTAGGACTCATAAGGAAAGGAATGGAGAATAAAACAAAAGATATTATAATGACTCTGTATCCTTCTCTTGGTGTAACCACACCTTGAATATTGTGTGCAATTCTGGTCGCCATATCTTAAAAAGGATATAGCAGAATTAGAAAAGATACAGAGAATCAGCACTACAAAGATACAGCACTAATCTACACACTAGCCAGTACTTTCCATGACACTGCTGCGTTCGCAAATGGCTACAATCCTATCCAACAAATCCTCAGTGCAAGCAGGAAACACTACAATAACCAACACCATTTACCTCCAAACCCCTATCATAGAAGACAGTCACACCTACTTTACGTATCTTTAGATCTCACAACCACCACAAGAAACAAAGAAGTATAGCCTCAGCAAGGCCTTAAGTGTGCACTCATCAACACCCGCTCGGCCCATAATAAATGGCCTGTAATCACAGACTGGAGTGGAGGAGTAGCCTAGTGGTTAGAGCACTGGTTTGGTAACCAAGCAACCAGGGTTCGATTCCCACTAGCACTCCTTGTGGCCTTGGGCAAGTCACTTAACCCTCCATTGCCTCGGAAGAAAGGCCTGGCAATCTACTTCCAGTGATACTGCCAAGAAAACCCAGGAGCTTCTGGGTCGCCAGGAGTCAGGACTGACTCGAAGGCACACATTGCATTGCAATCACAGACTTAATAGCCAAACACAATCTAGACATCCTAATGGTCACAGAAACTTGTCTTTCCGATACTGACAATGTCATATTAAACCACATCACACCACCTAACTTCTCGATATACACCTGTAACAGGGAAAACAAAAGAGGTGGAGGTGTCCTTATACTTGCAAAAACAGCGCTACAATATCGGACTAACTTAACCAAGAGCACGCAGCACTTAAACACGCTAACTATTACCAACAAATTCAACACTATCAACCTCATTTATAGGGCACCATGTGCTAAATCAGAGGAGCTCTCAGATATCATTGACTTAGCCTGTAACCCTGAAGACCCCTCCAAACCGAACTGGCTGTTGGGAGACTTTAACCTCGCTTCAACCCAACCTGCCCTAGCCAAAACCTTCCTAGAGGCAATGTCCAACCTTAACTACAAGCAAGTCGTAGATGATCCCACCCATCAACGAGGAAACATTTTGGATCTAGTCTTCGTACCTCCTCCAGATACGAGTATGATAAGCCAAATTGATCTCTCCATCACGCCTGTTCCCTGGTCAAACCATAACCTAATAACATTTCAGATACCAGCACAACAAACCACAAGCTACCTTCCAAACCCAAAGGAGACCTCAAGAGCTGCCCGCTTCAAGCAACTTGACAAAGAGATGATCATTAACCATGCACTCCCAAAGCTTGCCCGACCAGCAGCCAACCTCAACGAAATGGTCACCAACTGGAATGATACCCTCTCCTCATATGCTCAACAGCCTCCCTCCAACAAAAATGCAACACCCAATAACCGAGCCGCTAAAAAGCAATCTGCTCCATGGTTCTCCCCCGAACTAAGATCTTCACTTCTCCACCTCAGAAAACTAGAGAGAAAATGGAGAAGTACCCATGGTACCGCTGATCAAGTCATCTATTTAGAATATCTGAAACTCCATCGTGAATCAACTTGGGCCAAAAGGAAAGAATTCCACGCTGAGATCCTCAACCGCTCACTAAATAAGCCAAGAGAACTAGTCAACCTAGTAAAATCCCTTACCAACCAACCATCCCCACCACAACAAGAATGTATTCAGCCCCAGGCGTACGCGAACTACACTCAATCCAAAGCAATAAAAATAACTACTGTATCATCGCAAGAACCCTCCCAGACATCCCAGGTGCAGTTCCCAATTACCAAACTCTCACCTCCCTCAGCAAAGACCATTGATATTATTGCCACTATCAACACTACGACTGCGCCAACTGACCCATGCCCAGCTCACTGGATCAGATCAATGCGCGCAGAACTCAGCCCTTTCATAGCTAACATCGCAAAGCTGTCCTTTGCAACGTGAGTCTTCCCAGATGCCCTTAAGCACACATCCATTCGTCCACTACTAAAAAACAACCAACTGGACCCAAAGAAAGAGGATTCTTACCAATATCTAGTATTCCATTTTTAGCTAAAATCCTCGAGAAGTTTACCCAGAGACAGATTCAACAACATATCGATTCATCATCCCCACTAGACCCTTGTCAACATGGATTCAGAGAAGCCCACGGTGTAGAAACTCTCCTAACGACATTAACCAATACACTTATCAATGGCATAGACAGCGTCAAGAAAGGCTTTGTGCTAATCTTCCTCGATATAGCGGCAGCGTTCGACTCCGTAGACCACACACAGCTCCTGAGGCAGCTTCACGAGAAGGGAATCCAGGACCAAGCATGGGACTGGTGCAAATCCTACCTCGAAGGAAGATGGCAACAAGTCCGTGTTGACAACGCAACATCTGAACCCTTCCAGCAGAAACAGGGTGTACCCCAAGGCTCCTCCCTGTCTGCTCTGCTCTTTAATATCTATATGCAACCAATCTGTGACATTACCCGATCTTTTGGCATATCCTGCCTTATGTACGCAGACGACGTGCTGCTATTTACACCTATAACTGTCACATGCCCGGACTATACAGTGTTAATTAACTGCTTCAACACAATAACGGACTGGCTACTCAATCAGAACCTCCGTATAAATTTCAAAAAAACAGAAGTCCTAATAATTACAAGAAACAGATCTTTCTCACCTCCTCCAACACTAAAGGTCAGAGACGCAGAACTTCCAGTCAAAACCAATATACGCTACCTAGGAGTGATACTGGATCAGCAGTTGGACTTCAAGGAGCACATAAAAAGTACTGTAAAAGCTATCTACTTCAAGATCAAAACCCTGCAGCACTTGAGACCTATGATGGATCCCGATGACTTCCGCACCATCTTCCAAGCGCTAGTCACACCTCACTTCGATTATGCTAACATAATACTGCATGGCCTCCCAAAGATTACCCTCAACCCCCTACAGTTAGCTATGAACGCAGCAGCTCGTGTCCTTTGCGGAGCCTCAAGGAGTGACCACATCTCCCCCATTCTAAAAGAACTCCATTGGCTTCCAATAAGCTGTAGAATCTTATATAAGGCCCTCCTCATAACCTTCAAGGCCTTTAACAAAATGTCACCTGCATCAATCTCTGACCTAATCACACACAACGCAAACAACAGATCTAGGAGATCACTAACTGCAGACATGCTAATTATACCAAGTGACTCTCCAAAGCTTAACCAGACAACCATCAATAGGGCATTTGTGAACTTTGCCCCCAGGTGTTGGAACAAACTCCCTCCCAGCATTAGAGCGATCAGGGACATTAGGCAGTTTAGAAAATCCATCAAACACCACCTTTTTCTCATGCATTTTACACATCTAGATATCTCCCCCCCCCCTTCACCTTCCCCCACCCTCACAATTCCTAACCTCTGTTAGCTGATTGCATAGAACTACTGCGAGCTGAGTACCAACATGTAAATTGCTAGAAATGTAAATAGTTTCCCCCAGTTTACCTCCATGTTAAAACCCTGTTATATGTAAACGAAGGTCATATTCAAATGACTAAGTGTTATATTGTTTCAATGTAAACCGCACTGATGACAAAGAGCGCGGTATATAAGAAATGTTAAATAAATAAATAAGAAGAGCCACTAAAATGGTAAAGGGGATGCTAGGATACCCCTATGAAGAGAGGCTAAAAAGGTTAGAGCTCTTCAACCTGGAAAAGAGACGGCTGAGGGGAGATAAGATAGAAGTTTATAAATTAATGGAGTGAATGGGTAAACGTAGATCGATTGTTTATGCCATCAAAATGTAAAGACTAGGGGACATGCAATGAAGCTACAGTGTAACCCATATAAGAATAATAAGAAAAAATATTTTTTTCACTCGATGCGTAATTCGTTACCGGATGATGTAGTAAAAGCTTTTAGTGTAGCTGGTTTTAAAAAAGGTTTGGATAAGTTCCTGGAGGAAAGGTCCATAAACCATTATTAAAGGGGACCCGGAAAATCCACTGCTTGTCCCAATACAAGCATTGTGGAATCTGTCTCTTTTTGGGAAACTGCTAGGTACTTGTGATCTGGATTGGCCACTGTTGGAAATAGCATACTAGGCTTGACGGACCTTGATCTGACCCAGTATGGCATATCTTATGTTCTTATACCACATCACACCCATCCTACAACACCTACATTGGCTTCCAATTCACATGTGAATCAAATACAAAGTAATAGTAAGCATATTTAAAATACTCCACTACATGTCACCACACACTCTGCAATTACTAGTCCAAAAAGCCCCAACACCTGGGCAAGAAGGAAAGCATCATAGTATTTACTAAGTGTTCCAAATCTCATAACTAAATGCAACCACTCAACATCTTCACCAGCCTTTTCCCTGTTTGCACCCTCTATTTGTAACTCACTACCTCTGGAACTACAACTATCAGTCACTATTATTGACATTCTGCTGGAAACTCAAAACTCACCTCTTTACTGAATACTTTGGTTCGATCACCTAACAAGAGGCATAAAACTCTATCAACTCATTCTGGAACTGTCTGCGCTCCAACATACCACCACCACACCTTATCTTGTTAGCTGCACTAACAAATTCACAAACATTTAAGCTCTAATCTATCTTATTTAGTAACACAGTAAACTTATAAATTGAAATGTTTTTGCCCTAATCTTACAAGTCCCTATAATAATTTGTTTAATGCTGTTGGTTTAAGTTATATGTAACGTTCCCCAGTTGACGTTAACTGTACACCCGCTTTGACTTTTAAATACAGCGGTATAGAAAATTTGTTAAAGAAATATTCCCCCTCCCCATTTCCATCTCCCCCTCCCTTTCCCTATTCCCCTCCCCCCATTTCTACCATCTCCCCTCCCTCTCGCTTTATCCCCTTCTCCTGTGTCGAGCATCACCCTCCTTCTCCCTTTACCTCCTGCTTCTGTGTCCAGCATCACCCTCCCTCTCTCTATGCCCTTCATGCCCAGCATTTCCCCTCATTTTCCTCCTTCCGCTGTGTCCAGAAACCCCACTTCCGCAAACTTTTCTCCCTTCTCCTGTGCCCAGCATCTCCCCTTCCTCTCTTTCCCCCTCCCCTTTTCCAGCATCTCCCCTTCCTCTCTTTCCCCCTCCCCTTTTCCAGCATCTTCCCTCTTTCATCTTCCTATGCCGCACCTGTATCTAGCATCTCCCAGCCCTTCCCTCCCCCTGCCACATGATCTAGCATCACCCCTCTAATCTCCTTGCGCTAGAACTTTCCTTCCAAACCTGCTGCCCCTCCTGCCACAGCAGGAGCAGTCAATTCTGTATTGCACCAAACCTACTGCAGCAACAGAAATAAAGGAAACAATAAGTTTGGGAACTTTCAGCACCTGTGTGCCTCAAAGGCCTTGCCAGTCCCATTCCCTTTACTGCATTCTTTTTGCTTCAAACAGGTTGGATTGGCTGGGCTTTAGATGCATGTAGGTCATGAAAGGTCCAATACTGTTTTTTTTCTTTTCTTCTGTTGCTACAGCAGGTTCAGTGAGATGGGGCAGCTGACAATGCAATAAGAGGGACAGGGGGGTTGGAATGAAACTACCAGAGCAGCAAGGGGGTGAGAAGCTTGTAGGGGACATTCTTCCCCGTGCCACCTGCTGCTTCTGAAAGAAACCCAGGGTTAATTGTGTGCACTTGCTGCTACACCCTCCTTCCCCCAAAATTTGCTGCTTGTGGTGACTGCCTCATTTTGACGAATAATAAAGCCACCTCTGATTAAGAAATTTCTTGAACTATTGAGATTGCTGGACTGTACTGTAACTAAACTACATATTTAATTTTCAAGACAGACTCAACTAAACCAATAGCGATGTTCACTAGAGGCTTAAAGCACTCACACTGCTTCTTCTATAAATCCTTGTTTAACTTACTTCTGAATTCTGTCTAAGCAAAGGATGAGATCGTGTGGACTGTGAGGTCTACATTTAACCAGGAGGAATGATATAATTCATATACTGTAAGGGGTGGAACTTCTAAAACCCTGTATTTATTTATTTCATAAAACCTGTGGACCAAACTTGTAGTCAGCAAAAGGTGAAATTAGACTTACCTGCTAATTGTAGTTCCTGGAGGAACTCCAGTCTAGTTCCGAAACCTCTGGGTTGTGCTCCTCCTCCAGCAGCTTTGGAGACTGAGAAACGTCATCCTTTTGATGACCCTGGTATAAATGCAGAGGGACTGCCTCCTCACTCCAGTAACCTATTGACAAAGCAGACTCACCGGAGCAACAATTAAGTAACAACCAGTATTCAAACAAGTATAGACTAACTGAACTAGTAAACATTAAGGGAGACTCACTTTCCGTCCTGATCCCCCCCTTACCCAATTCTAACTCTGGGTAGAACTTCTCAGGCCCGCTCCCTCTCCTCACGGAGCAAAGCGACCTCTTTACCACTGTCCTGATTCGACACTCCCCTTTGTGATCAGAACCCATATAGATTTACATTTTGCTTACCTGTGATAAACTGCTTGCTTGAGGCTCTAGTCCAAACATGAACACCCGGGCGAGATACGGGACTAGACTGGAGTTCCTCCAGGAACTACAAATAGTAGGTAAGTCTAATTTCACCTTCCTGATCGTCCCTCCAGTCTAGTCCCGAAACCTCTGGGTATGTAACAGAGCAGTGAAATAAAATCAACTGGAGGGACTTGCTATCCCCACCTGAAGCACTGCTGTGCCAAAACAGGTATCCCTTTCTGCCTGCACGTCTAGACGGTAGTGCCTTACAAATGTACTTAAGGACGACCAGGTCGCCGCCTTACAAATTTCAACCGCTGGGACCAACTTGTACTCTGCCCAGGAAGCCACTTGGGCCCTATTCGAATGAGCTTTCAGCCCTTCTGATACTCGTTTGCCTTTTAACAGATATGCTGATGATATCGCCCATTTAATCCATCTGGCAATGGAAGCTTTTGAAGCCGCTTCCCCTTTCTTTGAACCACCAAAGAGAACAAAAAGTCTATCCGACTTCCTGAAATCAGCCGTCCGCTTAATATATTTCTTTAAAGCCCGGCAAACATCCAGCCGATGTGAACTCTCCACCAACGAAGACTCGGGACCTCCCCCGAAAACTGGCAAAGAAACTACCTGATTCATATGAAAAGGTGATACCACTTTTGGTAGAAAGGACGGAACCGGCCTCAACACCACCTTCGAATCGGAAAAGGAGAGAAAGGGCTTTCGGCAAGACAAGGCCTGCAACTCTGAAATTCTCCTGGCTGAACAAATCGCTACCAAAAAGACCACCTTGAGAGTTAGATCCTTCAAAGATGACCTTGCCAAGGGCTCAAAGGGTTCTCGCCTTAATGCCTCCAAAACTAAGGAAAGATCCCATGTCGGAACTACCTGACGACCTGGTGGCCTCATCAGGAACACTGCCCGTAGAAAATGCTTCACATCTGGGTGTGCTGCCATGGCCATCCCTTTAATCTTACCTCTATAACAGGCCAGTGCTGCCAGCTGTACTTTCAAGGACGAAGCCGCTAAACCTTTCTGAAATACGTCCTGTAAGAATGCGAGAATCTGCGGAATTGAAGTCCTTAACGCATCTAACTCCTTTTCTGCGCACCAAGCTTCAAATACGTGCCATACTCGCACATACGCCAATGAAGTAGACAATCTTCGCACCTTCAGTAATGTCAAAATCACTGCTGCGGAATATCCCCTTGCTCTCAGCCTTGCCCTTTCAAGAGCCATGCCATATGCGAGAATCGATCCACCTGGGGCATGTATAGAGAGTCCCTGAGACAATAGGTCTCTCCTGACTGGTAGACGCCAAGGGTGCTCCACCAACAGTCTCCTGAGATCCGCATACCAAGGCCTCCTTGGCCAATCCGGTGCTATCAAGATCACCAATCCTTTGTGTAGTTTGATAATTTAACCTAGGCGGGTGCTGAGGAAACTCCTCTAAAACGAAGCTCTGCCTCCAAAAATGGAGACCTTTCAGCTTGCCCGATTGAAAATGGCGCTTCCCGTGCTGAACCACGTGGTCGGGCCTGCAGTGACACACATGCGCTCCGTGGACTTGCATCCTGTCACCCGGCGGCTTACCTTGACGGGGTTTACTCTCCCCCGCTGCCGCAGCGTTTCTCAGCCCTCCGCCGCTGTCTGGCCTGACCGCCTCAAAGGCAAGGCTTAGCTTCTCTCTCTTCAGCCGCCACGTCCCCCGATCAGCTGCCATCGGCTCTGCACGCTCTCAGGCAATGACTTCTGGCGCGCTGCAGAGCCTCAGGCACCGGTTCCTCACCCAGCTATGTGGGATCGGGAACCATAGTTCTCTCTCCCCCTTTAATGGCTGTTTCTTGGTGCTGCCTGTCTCCTTCCTCTCTCCTGACAACTAACCAGGAGGGGGGGGGGCCTTACTCACGCCACCAATTTAAAGACATAAACCCTGAAAATAAGAAATTGAATTTAAATTTGAAAACTACTAAATTTCTCCAACTCCTAACTCTCTAAATCCTTAATGGCTCCTCTAATGAGCCCCTAACCTCCGGGCTCACTACTCTCCAGATGCTTGGAGACTGAGAGAACTGGAGTGAGAAGGCGGTCCCTCTGTATTTATACCAGGGTTATCAAAAGGATGGCGTTTCTCAGTCTCCAAAGCTGCTGGAGGAGGAGCACAACCCAGAGGTTTCGGGACTAGACTGGAGGAACGATCAGGAACAATAAAAATACCAAATAGCCATCAACAGAAGTCACATAAAAATGTATCCCTCCTGTTCTTTCTTCCAGCCATTAATCCACTTCATTCAGAAGTATACACTAACAAAAAATAAAGAGTTTTCGGAATCTCATCATGTCGTTATCTGCCAACTGTGCTGTTGTGGGGGGGGGGGGGGGGGGTTTGGGAGTCCACAAGGCAGAGACAAATAAAACAGAATGCAGCATTTCAAGGTATGCTCAACCTAGCCTTCTGCACTGAAGGCACTTTCAATTGGCCTTTTGCAGCATAGCTTGTACTGGAAACAAAGAAAAGTTTGTTTTAGCAGTCCTTGAACAGAGTAGGTCATCTCCCTTACTTCAAAAATTCATAGTCACTCATCATTCTACCACAACTAAACAATTCTGAAGAACAAGATTTGGAAGATTCATCTACTTAGACTATAGAGGCACATCTTTAAAAATATGAACACAAACTCCTGTGGATACCTTCCTTACCTTCTATATAAAGGAATTGATATTACTGAAGTATAAGAAAATACAGCTTGCACCAAAAAATAAAAAAAAACAAAATGTCTACAAACTGAAGAGAAAGAAAAGACAGTTAAGAAGAGTCAAAGTGATAGAACAGAAATGGGTATCTGCTGCCCTCTGCTGAAATGCCATCAAGCATACAGAAAATGGCAACAAATAAAGACCATACTGCCTATGTAGTCTGCCCATATTAAAAAGCTCATTAAAAGGAACTTGCATGTTCTTACTAAAATCCAGTTACCTTTACTACTTTGACTGCCTTAGAATTCAGTTCTAAGGAGCAGGATGTGATGGAGACTGTTAATCAATATACTATCAGTTTAATATGATTCAATTACAACACAGTCAAGCATGAAACCTTTTAAAATGACACATGCAGCTCAATATGTAATGCTATAACTTACATTTCTAGTTAAAAATAAATTGTTTCGGGGGCAAGATGGCGTCAGGAAGTGGTTAGCCGGCGGACGCCCAGCAGTGAGTTCCTGTGTTCTTAGTTCTATGCAGTGAATCTGGCCTCGGTAATATGGGGCGGAGGAAAAGAAAGCAAGCAAGCCTACCTGTTGCTCCCTCGCTGCCTTCTGCTGTTAGCCAGAGAACTTTGGACTCGTGTGGTTTGTGACTGCCGGCCCTGGAGCAGCGTCTTCGCCAGCGCAGCAGGAAGAGCTGTTAGCTGCGCTGGGCGCTTCAAGTGTGAGTTTGTCACCTGAGCAGCGGGTTCCCCCAAAACAGCTGGGGAGTGGGTCAACTCCCGATGGCGTCTTTCTCGCTGCCTCGCCGGGCTTGCGGGTGAGTACCCCGGAGCCTTTGGAGGTAGGAGGGGCGCAACACCGGTCTCCCTCCGATTCTGGAGGAAGGAATCAGCTGACTGGGGGTGAAGTGAAGGACTCACCTTTGGTCTTGGTGGATGCACGGCTGTTGGAGCCTGGTAGAGGGATGTTGCTGGTTCATCGGGAAATAGTAAGGCCCGCAATAATGACTCTGTATGCGCTATGGGATGCAATATCCGCTATGTCGTCGACCCTTTCTACAGTTAAGGGAACTGTTACCGTGGAGTTCACCAATGTTAAATTGGCTGTTTCTGAGGCCTCAAGTGTACAGGTGGAGCAGGAAGCTGCTGTATTACATGTGAGGGAAGATTTGAGGAGTCTTCGTGAGGAACATGTAATGTTGATGAAAGAAAGGACAGTGCTGGCTCGAAAGACTGAGTATTTGGAAAACTTGGCACGGCGGAACAACTTGAGACTGTTGAACTTTCCGAGATCCCTGCTGTTTTCCCCCCCTGGAGATGGTTCGAAAGTATTTTGTGGAGGTGTTTAAAATTCCAACTGAGCACCCACCACCTGTGGTTAGGGCACAATATCTCAATGTTGGCAATAAAGGAGGGGGGCGTTATGATTCTAATACGTCTGTGGGTGGTATAAGTGATTTAACTGGTTTTCTTGAAAGTTCTTTGGAAGTTGTTATTGAAAGGTCTACCCTGCTTGTATCCTTTGCACTTGAGCCAGGTTATGATTCTTAAATATTTTTTCAAAAATATAAATGAGAAGTTTTATGGCTCGCAAGTACGGATATTTCCTGATCTTTCTCGGGCGACCCAGTTGAGGAGAAAGGAGTTCCTTAACCTTAGGGCTAGGGCCATCTCCCTGGGAGCAAATGTTTTGTTAAAATACCCTTCTCGATGTTTTATTTCTTTGCATGAGCAGAATTTTCTTTTCTTTCAGCCTAAACAGCTTCTTGATTTCATTAATGCTAGGGACGAGATTAAGGTGGATGTGAACATCCCTACGGCTGACGTTTAAGTCTTATCCTGTCTAAAGTATGATTTCTATGCTGATTTCTACTGTGTGTTAGGTGGAATTGCATATTTAATTTCCTGTTGCCCCCCTTTTTTGTGGTCTAATATGGCTGGTGTTAGTTTCTTCAATTGAAATAATTGTGCGATAATACAGGATGTTGCCTATTTTTTTTCATTCATGTGTTTACTTGGATGTTTATTATATATGCCAATAAAAATAAAAAATAAAAAATAAATAAAATAAATTGTTTCTACCTCATGGTTAGTGTCAACACTATGGGACCTATGCAATATATATGCAAAACAAAAATTGTGGGTTCAAAAATATTTACAAGCACATTAAAAAAAAACATCTAATGGGTAATTCAAAAAAAGATTGTGTTTGCTCTTCATAATAAATGTCAGAAATAGCATGCTCACACTAAAATTATGTGCAGTAATGCAAAAAGAATTAGCCAAATAGCATGAGTTATTACTTATAAAATAGTAAATTAAACAGCATGGGCACACTAAACAGGGTGGGCACACTAAACTGAGGTGCCCGGATTATTTTCCTTTAGACGAGTCCTACTGTTGACTCTAAAGAGGAACACAAGCCTGAGACATAAGAGTTCTCTCAAGCTAATTAATTGTTTTAGTCTGAGTGCACAGCTCATGTCTGTGAGTGAAGCAGTAGCAGACTGTTTAGGGTTTAAGTTTTTAAGTCATCAAATTTCCAAGAAATATGACCATTGTTTTCCTGGGAAATTTGGTGACAAAGCTTGAGACAGAAAAGATTGTGGATTTACTGAAAAAGCACAGTTACTTACCTGTAACAGGTGATCTCTGGGAACAGCAGGAAAGAGTAGTTACTCACCTGTAACAGGTGTTCTCCAGGAGCAGCAGGAATCAGTCCTCACATATGGGTGACGTCGGCGCCGACAGAGCCCTCACGGAGCAATTTCCCCAGCTTTCAAAGAAAGCCTTTGGGAATTGCAGCGCGCATGCGCGGTCCCCTTCCCGCCCAAGGGTGCCATCTTGCTCAGTCTGATGACATAGCTAAAAGACAGCAAAAAATTTAGAAAAATCGAAATGATAGGACTGCAACTCCGAGGGGAGGAGGGAGGGTTGTGAGGACTGATTCCTGCTGCTCCTGGAGAACACCTGTTACAGGTGAGTAACTACTCTTTCTCCAGGACCAAGCAGGAAGTCAGTCCTCACATATGGGACTCCCTAGCTTAAGGCTACCGGAGACCTCAAGCGGAAAAATGAGCTCCCTATAGCTCAGTAGCACAGAAGGAAGGAATCTTCTCTGAAAACGCTCCCGACCGGTAGCCCAACATCAGGGCCGGAGGGTAGGAGTTGCCTAAACCTCAAAGAGATTATGGAGGACTGCCTGACCGAAAGCACTGTCCCTGCGGGACTCCCTCTCCAGGCAGTAATGGGCCGCAAAAGTCTGGCTTGAAGACGAAGTAGCGGCCCGGCAGATGTCTGCCAACGGAACAGAGTGGAGATGAGCCACTGACGCAGCCTTCCCCCTAACACGATGAGCCGTGACATGACCCTCCAACGAGAGGCCGGCTGCTCCATAAGCCCAAGCGATACAGTCAGCAACCCATATGGACAAAGTACGCTTGGAGACAGGTAGCCCCAACTTATTGGGGTCAAAAGAGACGAAGAGCTGAACAGCCCTCCTATGCTCCCGCGTACGGTCAAGGTAGAAGGACAAGGCCCTCCTACAGTCCAAGGTATGCAGGACCATCTCAGCCCAGCTGGAGTGCGGCCTGGGAAAGAAGGTTGGAAGAACTACCTCCTGGTTGAGATGAAAAGGAGAAACCACTTTAGGAAGAAACTTAGGGTGAGTCTGTAAGACCACCCTATTCCTGTAGAACCTAGTGTAAGGAGGATCAGACACTAGGGCCTGCAGTTCACTAATGTGCCTAGCAGAGGTAAGGGCTACCAAAAACAAGGTTTTCCAAGAAAGAAAACGAAGAGGGCAGGTAGCCATAGGTTCAAAGGGCGGACAGGTAATCCGCTGCAAGACCACATTCAGATCCCATTCAGGGGCTGGTGGGCGCAAAAGAGGCTTAAGGAGAAGGAGGCCTCGGAGAAAATGAGCCACCAAAGGGTGGTTGGAAAGAGGCCTGCCATCCACCGGTGCGTGATGCGCAGAGAGAGCACTGAGGTGGACTCTGACAGAGTTGGACTTAAGGCCCAGATTGGAGAGGTAAAGCAAATATTGCAAGACAACTGCCACCAAGCAGGAGAAGGGATTCTCAGACTGCTGAGCACACCACACGGAGAACCTACGCCACTTAAGAGCGTAGGACTTCCGGGTGGAGGGCCGCCTGGAGGCCAAGACGACCTCTTCCACCTCACGAGGCAGCAGGAGGGGAGCAAGGACTACCCTTTCAGCAGCCAGGCCATCAGATGAAGGGACCGGAGGTTGGGGTGTAGGAGAGTCCCCTGATCCTGTGACAGGAGATCGGGTTGAAACCCCAGGGGAAGAGGAGTGTCCACCGCCAGCTGCATCAGAAGCGGGAACCAGGGTTGTCTTGGCCACCGGGGAGCTACTAGGATCATCGAGGCTCTGTCTCTGAGAACTTTGAAGAGCGTCCGAGACACCAGTGGCATGGGAGGTAAGGCATACAAGAGGCCTGTGGACCATGGAATCAGGAAAGCATCCGCCGCCACTCTTAGAGGATGTGGTTGTCGAGAGCAGAATTTGGGAAGCTGCCGGTTCAGGGGACTGAGTTAGTCATGAGTTACGTCTAACAAGTGACTGGGGTGACTTTAGAAAGAAACTCAAAACTCACCTCTTTCGGTCTCAGTACAACCTGATCTAGATTGTTGCACCTTTCCACTATAACTGCAACTAAATGGTTCCTGCCTGTCACAAGGGCAACTTCAAATGTATGGTTGTAACATTGTATATTTGTATATATCTGTCCCCAACATTTGTATATATCTATCCCCACTCACACCCACTAAATCCAATGTATATCTAGATTTGTGAACTCCAATCAAATGTATACTTCTAACTGACTGTTTCTGCTGTGATGTGTAAATCATTACTCAATCAAAATGTTATCTTGTAAATTAATGTATGGTACGATACATTCTGATCTGTAAAGTAAACCGCTACTGATCGTAGGAAGGAGCGGTATACAAATGTTTACTAAATAAATGAATAAATAAATAAATAATAAATAACAGATCCATGGTGGGAAGGACCCATTTGAGAAAGATCTGCTGAACCAACAACGGATCCAATCTCCACTCGTGAGGTTGGAGGATCCTGCTCAGCCTGTCTGCCAGGTAATTTTCTTGACCTGGGAGATAGACAGCTTTGAGCAGGATGCCGTGAAGGACGGCCCAAGAGCACAGTCTCCGTGCCTCCTGACAGAGGAGGAAGGAGCCTGTACCTCCTTGTTTGTTCACGTAGAACATTGCAACTTGATTGTCCGTCTGGACCAGCACAGACTGGTGAGAAGTGAGGTGGGAGAAGGCTCTCAGAGCTAGGCGAATGGCTCTGAGCTCTGAGCTCGTTTATCTGCTGAGCAGACTCCCAAGGAGTCCAGAGACCTTGAGTACATGTCCCTTGGCAATGTGCTCCCCAACCCAGGAGAGAAGCATCGGTCGTCAGCACCTGAGAAGGCGGAGGAGATTGAAAATCCACTCCCAGCACCAGTTTTGGTAGATGAAGCCACCACTGCAGAGAAGAGACCAGCAGGTTGGATACCTGTACTGAGTCCGCCAGGCTCCCCGTGGCCTGATGCCATTGAGTGCGAAGGCACCATTGAGCAGGTCGCATGGTCAGGCGGGCATTGGGGGTTACATGGACCGTGGAAGCCATATGGCCGAGCAGTCTCAGAAATTGCCTGGCAGAGACCAGGGAATTGCTGCGAAAGTGGCTGGCTAGATCCATGAGCCTGTGTGCCCTGTCTAGAGGCAGGAAGGCCCGTGCCTGAAGCGTGTTCAATCTTGCGCCGATGAATTCGAGATTTTGAGAGGGGAGCAAAGTGGACTTTGCGAAGTTTATGACAAATCCCAAGTGCTGGAGCAGAGTCACAGTGCGATGAGTGGTCTGAGTGGCCTCTTGGGAAGACTGGGCCCTGATGAGCCACTCGTCCAGGTATGGAAACACAAAGAGGCCCTGAAGTCTTAGATAGACCGCCACCACTGCTAGGCATTTGGTGAACACCCTGGGGGCGGAGGATAGACCAAAGGGCAGTACCCTGTACTGGTAATGATTTCCTCCCACAACAAATCTGAGATATTGTCTGTGGTCTGTATGAATAAGGATGTGAGTATAGGCATCCTTTAGATCTAAAGAGCATAGCCAGTCTCCCTGCTGGAGGTAGGGCAGCAGGATTCCAAGGGTAAGCATCTTGAACTTTTCCCTGGCCAGGAACTTGTTGAGGTTTCGCAAGTCCAGGATGGGTCTGAGGCCTCCTGTTCGTTTTGGTATCAGAAAGTACCTGGAATAAAAGCCTTGATCTCTCAGGTGGTGGGGCACCGGTTCCACAGCCTGTTCCTGAAGAAGACTTGCCAACTCCTGAAGGAGTAAGTCCCTGTGCAGAGGGAGTCTTGGAGGCTCCCCTGGAAAGTAGGAGGGAGGTACCTGGTGAAAGTGAAGAAGATAGCCTTTTTGAACTATATGAAGCACCCAGGTATCTGATGTGATGGCTGACCACCTGTGGGCAAAGTGGACCAGCCGGCCTCCTGTGCTGAGAGAAACCAGCGGAGGGGAAGAGGCTATGCTGATGGAGTCAAAAGCCCCCACCCTGCTGAGCAGGGGCCGGTGTTGTGGGCTTGGGGGCCTGCTGCCTACGGGACCCATTACCCCATCCCTTGGCCTGCTGACCCTGTTGAGGAGCTGCTGAGGTCTGATAATGAGGGTAGTGTTTATAGGCAGCCGCCTTCCTCGGGTAAAAGGGCTTTTTCACCGAGCCCTTCTTCTTCGGAGAAGGGGCAGAGGTTTTTCTGGACAGCCGAGTCCTGGTCAGAATCTCGGTCTCGATCTGTGCAGCCTTTTCAGCCATGGGCTTGCCAAAGAGGTTTTCACCTCTGCAGGGGACATCGACCAACTTGTCCTGTACCCATGGCTCGAGGTCGGATGACTGAAGCCAAGCCTGTCGGCGGGCACCGATGCCGGCTCTGGCTACTCGAGCCGATGCTTCGAAGTCATCGTAGGCTGCCCGAGAGATAAACTTCGAGCACTCTCGAATGCCAGTGGACAAGGCCTGGAACCTCTGCAAAGGTTCCTCGGAGAGACCAGCAGAGAACCCGGCAATTTATTTTGCCATGTCTCGGAGATACATGCCCATATAGAGCTGGTAGGTCTGGACTCGACAAGCAAGCATAGAGCCCTGGAAGCACTTCCTACCGAGGGCATCCAGGTTCCGGGCCTCCCGGCCGGGAGGCACGGAGGAGTGCATCTTCTGACTCTTGAATCGATGCATGGCCGATTCCACCACCATGGAATGGTGCGGTAGTTGTGCCTTTTGGAACCCGGGGCTCTTGCGGACTCGATAAATGGAATCGACCCGCTTGCTTAACACCGGCGCCGACGTCGGGCTCTCCCACATGCTTAAGAGAAGTCGCTCCAGCATCAGAGGAACCGGTACAGTAAAGGCCTCCTTCGGGGGAGAGTCATACTGGAGGGCATCGAGCTCTTCGGCTCGAGGCTCCTCCTCGGGTTCTGCGGGGAATGCCAAGGCCTTGGCCATATCCCGCACGAAGTCCGAGAACCGGGTGTCCTCCGGGGGGGACCGTCTCCGAGGTTCGGACTCGGGCGAGTCCGATGGGACGCACCGAGTCCGAAAAGTACCAGGGGCCTCTTCGTCCTCCGTTTCCCAGGCTGACTCCTCGGAGGAGGTTCGAGCGGCTCCGGTCGGGCGGGCTCCGATGCCCTCTGCCCCGACGCCGAGGGTGTCGGCGTCGACAACCTCGGTCCCGAACGGGAGGCCGAGGGAGACCGCGACCGAGGATCGACTCGAGCTCGCATGGACTCGAGGATCGGCTCGGTCTTCGGGGTCAACTTGGACGTCGACGTCCCGGTGGCCGGGGCAGATGCACTGGCGAGGCCAGCGATCAATGCCCGCTGCTGGTCCATGAAGGCAGCCAAACTGCTCTCCAAGGCCGTCAACCTGAGTCCGAGCTCAGGAGACCCAGCAGCCCCCCGACTCGGGCCCTGACAGCGTCGGGCCCGACGTCGGCTCCTTCGGAGGTGAGTCCACGAGGACTACAGTACTCACGTGTCTAGGAGACTCCATCTCGAGGCGAGGATGTTTCGAAGGCCTCTCCGACTCCGAGGACCCGGGACGGCTATCGGGGCTATGCGACCTGGCCCTCGAGGAACCAGGAGCGTCCACCGATCCCGCCCTCGCGGGTTTCTTCTTCCGATGATGTTCCCGGCAGGAGACCCCCGCTCAGAGGAACTCCGACGATGCTCAGGACCGTAGTCCCGGGACGTCGAAGCCTCTGACGAGGTCCGGGCCCTGCCGGACGCGGAGTCAGAGAAGATTCTTTCTTTTTGTTGCTGCCGACTCCTCAACGCTTTAGAGGACATCTTGCCACACGGACCACAGATCATCGGGTCATGATCGGGTCCGAGGCAGCGGAGGCAGCAGTCGTGTGTGTCGGTAAGAGACATAAGTTTCTTACACCGATCACACTTTTTAAACCCGCTGGCAGCCATCGGGGGAAAAAGGGCCCCTGCGAGGTCAAAAGACAGGGCTGCCAGTGAAAAAAGAAAAAATGGTGCGAACGCTAGTCACAAAGGACAAAAACCGAAAAAATTACGAACGGACTCGATACCGGTGTAGCGGGTCTGGGAGGGAAAAGGATCCAGCGTCGAACCGAGAAAAGAAAAACAAATAAAATCAACTTTTTCAGCGGCGATCACCAACAGCGTCTGTAGGGCTCCATGGGAAAAAAGAAGACTGAGCAAGATGGCACCCTTGGGCGGGAAAGGGACCACGCATGCGCGCTGCAATTCCCAAAGGCTTTCTTTGAAAGCTGGGGAAATTGCTCCGCGAGGGCTCCGTCGGCGCCGACGTCACCCATATGTGAGGACTGACTTCCTGCTTGGTCCTGGAGAATAAGTCTTCACATATGGGTACGTCGGTACCGACGGAGTCTGCACCGGAACGCTTCCCAGCGTCCAATCAAAGAGCTTTTGGAAGCATCCCACCACGCCTGCGTGCTGCCTTCCCGCCTTTCCCAACTGCCTCTCCTCAGTTAAGTTTAAAAGCTGAGACAAAGAGAGAGAGAGAGAGAGAGAGGAAAGGAAAGATAGATAGAGATACAACTCCTGGGGAGGTGGGTGGGTTGTGAAGACTTATTCCTGCTGTTCCCAGAGATCACCTGTTACAGGTAAGTAACTGTGCTATCTCCAGGAACAAGCAGGAATGAGTCTTCACATATGGGGACTCCCAAGCTAAGATGCCTGGAGCCCTAGCATGTTGGAGATTAAAGCATGCTACACCTCATATGGCCAGGCATCCTGAGGATGGAGGGTAGGAGTTGAAATGGAGAGGAGCTGCAGAAAACAGCTAACCTAAGATAGGACTACAGGCAAGGAGTCCTTGTATGTATGATAATTATCATGAAAGATATTGAAATGAACAATTGCAATATGGACCTCACTTACTGGATTGCAGGAAGTAGAGAGGCTCATGGAATCTACTGGGAATCCAGTAGAGGAATCTTCAAGGTAACCTCACTGAAGTGAAGGTGAAGGTCAAAATCTGGAAGTGAAGGGTGACCCCAGGATTCAACTGGGGTAGTAGAAAAACGGTAGGGCTTCAGTGGAAAGCTTTATGGGAAAGCTGAAAACTCTTTGGCTACAGAGTTATTCACACTTAGGAGCAAAAGAGGAAGACTAACCAACTTGGACAAAAAGACCTAGTCCTTGAGGGAAGAAGGGGTATGGAAAAACCCCGTATTCCCAAAGAAAGGACAGATGTCTGAGGAGTTGGAACCTCAGATCTACTGAAGATCCGCCATGTCTTTCCTAACTGGTGAGGGGTAGGAAAGATATTGGAACATGGAGCTTCAGGGGTACCTAAACCTTAGGGTTAGGGTAGGAGCTGTCAGTACCACAGGAGTGGTTGTGTGTGTAGGATCCCAACCATGCTGTGGTACAGCATGAACATGGGTAAAGCCCACTGTCTGGAACATATAGTAAGATTAAAACCTATATGAGCATAGACAGAAAGATAAGTATGTAATACATATCTACCTATAATAAAGTATCTCGACAGAGACAGATATACATATATATATATAAATATATATATATATATACATATAGATATATAGAAGGACATACAAAAATATATATATCTATAGTAAGATCTAGAAGGGCTTATCAGATGCACACACACAGCTGACAGACATATATATATCTATAGGGATGTATATAGATATATATCTATATGAATATATAGGGCTAAAGATCAATGTCTGCAGTTAAGCAGAAAGAGATATGCCTATAAGTACATTCACATGGAAGATGTGAAGAGGAAAGATTCATCTAATAACAAGAAGGTATATAGAGAATCTATGCCCCCTGGTTATGATGGTGCAGGAATGCTATCCAGTGAAATAACCAGGATGGTTACGTGAAAAAAAAAAAAGAGGATAATATCCGTCAGTAAGCAGCAAGTCCTGAGTCTTGTAGAACTCTAGCATAGTAAATGGACAGAGAACGCATAAGAATGAGATACCAGGTTGACCCACTTGAGGGACAAAAGGGGTGTCATGTGTACTTTAGTTAAATATGTGCTGTCCATGAAGGATTAGGATACTATGAGGACAAGCTGCAAGGAAAAAAAGAGCATATTCCCTGTAGGAATTGAACAACTCTTTAGGCTTTCACGTAGAGAAGGCTTATGTCCTTTGTTTTTAAAAGGAGGTAGTAGGGTATGAAGAACCTATACAGTCATGGGGGGCATGACTGAGGAAGCCTTTTTCAACCATGTAGGATAGTCTTTAGAGAAAAAACCCCATGCTTTCTAGCAAGGGCCCATAGTGGAAAGCTTCTCTGTAAAATTGCAGAGAGCATTATGCAGGAGAATTGGGAGATCGAACTGGCTGTTGGAAAAACCAGCAGCCATATCAACTATGCTGCCAATCCGAAGGAATTGGAGATAGCAAGAATAGAAGATAGTGTGATAAGCCTGTAGTGATAAGGATTGCCCAAGAAAGATGTAAGCACTGTCTTGGAATCACTACTAAGGCCAGATAGAAAGTAGTGGAGGACAACTCTGGATACTTGTGGAGAAGCACCAGTGGTCCAATCACTAGAACTCTTGCATGGGCAGCTGCTGATAAGACAGCAGATAGAATCTTTCTGTGTAGAACAGAAAGAACAGACAGAACAAGAGTAGAAAAACCCTGTCCCTGTCTGATGAGCTGCCCAAGCAAAAAAGAAGAGAGTTTACTCAAGAGAAACAACTCCACACTGGAATGGAAAGAAAGACTAGAAAGGCTGAAAAAGAAGCCCTCCAGTGTAATGGTACCACTCTTACGAGAGAAAAACTAGATAAGAGGGTAGAAAAAACAAGAGCTGAAAGGAAACTTACCATGTGGTAAGTCTGTAGAAGGAAAAAATTCATGTTGGTACAGAAAACTATCATCTGATAGTTGTTAAACCTCTCTTCTTAGCAGGGAGAAGAAGAGAACCTGTGACCTATAGACATGAATATCCTGACAGCTCAGATATATTTCGAGGAGAAACTGGATGTCTTGAGAAAAGAGATCCAGGAGTAGAGATTTGAATGAAAAAACAATGAAAAAACTTCTGCTGAGGAGAAGTCAACTGTAGGTTCTGAACCCCAAGAGGCAGAAAAATGATTAATCAGAAACCCTATGGTTGTTGGGTTCGTTTAGCCTGGTGAGAGTTTGGATTCTTCAGACCAGAGTGATGCCTTCCCTGCTTGGGAACATCTGAATGATGGGCAGGAGAGGAATAAAACCTTCTCCCCCTAGGGGAAGAAGGTCTGTTAGGGCATTTCCTACCTACTGGGGAAGGAGAAGGCTTAGAACAGCCCTCAGAAACAGGGAAGTCAGTGGACCACTGAGCAACCTGATGTAAAGACTCCTTGTTGAAGAGATTTTCTCCAGTGCAGGGAGTATTACCCAATCTTTGTTGTGCCCATTTGTCTAAGTCTGAAGCTTGGAGCCAGGCTCTACGTCGTTCCCCTATGGCTATAGCAGAAGTTCTGCTAACAGACTCAAATGAGTCTAGGGAAGCACGAGTAAGAAACCAAGAGATATTTTGAATATGACTAAGTAGTAAGGAATAGTCTGCAGTCTTGGGCTCTGAAAGAAAAGGAGTCAAAAGATATAATTCCTTTGTGACCTCCTGAAGAGATAGACTCATAAAAAATATATGAGAGAATTCTTGCTGACAGCATGGATGTCTGGAAGGTTTGACGTCCAAAGGCATCTAGTGTCCTAGACTCACGACCTGGTGGGTAATAAGAGTGCTTTTTCTTACTTTTCACCCTCCTCAGTGCTGATTCCACCACAATGGAATGATGAGGAAGTTGAGTCTTTTGAAACCCTGGAGAGGTGGGCACCTGATACAGAAGATCAGTTGCTCTAGAAGGTGGGGGTACCCTTAAAGGTGCTTCCCACATTCTTAGAAGAAGATCCTGCAAGGAATGATGCAAAGGAAGCATCATGTTTTCCTTTGTTTCAGTAGAAACAGAGCCTTGTGTAGGATCATGGCCAGGGATAGGAACGGCAAGTGATCTTGCCAAATCTAGAAGGAAATTCTGAAAAGAAGGATCTCCAAAAAGAACCTTCCCTGGACAGGCTAGATCTGAAGAACTAGCCTGGGCACCGGAGGATCTACCTGAATATATAGGAATATAAGACCCTGCACGGTGCAAAAAAGGATCCTTAAGGGATGGATGCTGGTACTGGAGGTCAGGACCTGTGACAGATAGTACTACATCGTCCATGCCAGGTATCAACTCCTGACTTGGTATAGAAAGGAGCAATCCTGGTGAAAGAAGCATGGAAGGAGCTGGCCCCGATACTACTGCGGATACCGGTACTGAAACCGATACCGGTAGCGCTGTCAGAATCGAAGGCGACACCGACACCGGAGCAGCCATCAAAGGCAGCTCAGTCGGTACCGAGGTAACCGAACGCCTTCGGTAATCACCCTCGGTACCGAACGTCCGGTACCGATAGATGTCGGTACCGAGACGTGTCGGTACGCAGTCTTCCAGACTAGAGACCGATTCCAGACTCGGCATCGAAGGAAACGAGTCTATCGATGCACGTCTGGAGGGTACCTACATCGGTGGTAGTATCGGCGTCGATGCCGATACTGGAAAGTCAATCTGGAACGTATCCACCGGTCCCGTAGGTACCGAGGAAGCCAGATGACGATCCCTGGTGAGGAGTGAAACGTCCAACACCAGTGCCGATGCCGGGGTATCGGTACCGCTCGAAGCGGATGCCACCACCGAGCATGGCTCAGGTATGTTCTGTGAGGGGTGAGCCCCAGGAACAACCTGAAACCCCTCATAGGCTTTGGAGGCCGAAGACTCCCGCCGGGGTTTTGAAGCCAATGAACCCTCGAGGGCAAGGCCGGAACTGTCTTCATGCTGTGCATGAGACCTACCACTCGAGGGTTGGCTAGTCTTAACAGACTGTTTGTGGGTTACCTGATCCTGTGTAGAAGAAGAAACAGTCGGTGCCCTGACACTGGAAGGGAACCTGGTATCGAGGGAAACGCGATGTTGAAGGTCTCTTCTCACAATATTGTAGCCCAAAGGCTCCGGAGGAAAAGGGTCAGGCCCCAAACAGGTTAGACACCAGTTTTTGGAGTCTAAAAATAAAGTAGTACTGCCACAGCTTAAACATCTCTTAGAGAAAGTGGCTGGCGGGTCCATGAGGGACATGGACAGGCCTAGAAGGCCTAACACCTTAAGACACTCAGAAGAAAAAATCTTCCCTCAAGGGAAAAATTACAGAAAAAGAAAAGAAACACCGGTGGTGTCGGGGAGACAGCCGCGACCACAAGAAAACAAAGAATTAAAAGAAGAATTTTCTGCGGTGACAGGACGACGTCCTGCCGGCTCCGCGGAAAAACGAAAACTGAGGAGAGGCAGTTGGGAAAGGCGGGAAGGCAGCACGCAGGCGTGGTGGGATGCTTCCAAAAGCTCTTTGATTGGACGCTGGGAAGCGTTCCCGCGCAGACTCCGTCGGTACCGACGTACCCATATGTGAAGACTCATTCCTGCTTGTTCCTGGAGATTAATATTTTAAATGTCATTTAAAAAATCAGTTATTAGATTGGTTTAAAGGATCGTAATTAATTTGTTCTAGATTTAGTTAGACTGTTCTATGATCTGAAACATTTGCTTCTCACAATCAAAGAACATAGTCTCAAAATGGGCCTGCACCTTAATGTAAAGAAGACAAAGATCATGACAACTGGCATAATCAACAGGTTCATGAACAACTCTAACCTACTTGGATCAACTATCAATAAAGAAGCAACAAGCAGTCAAGAAATCAGACGATGCATTGCTCTTGGCAGAATGGCTATGAAAGACCTAGATAAGATTCTCAAGAGCAGAGATGTCTCTCTCCATACAAAGATTTGACTTGTTCAAGCCATGGTATTTTCAATAACATCATATGGATGTGAAAGCTGGACAGTGAAAAAGATAGACAGGAAGAAAATTGATGCCTTTGAATTATGGTGCTGGCGGCGAATACTGTGTATACCATGGACTGCCCGAAGAACAAACCAGTCGGTACTAAAGGAGATCAAACCTAAGCTTTCTTTAGAAGCTCAGATGACAAGACTTCGACTTTCATACTTTGGACACATCATGCGAAGAGAGAGATCATTAGAGAAAGACATCATGCTTGGCAAGATAGAAGGTCAGCGCAAAAGAGGAAGGTCAGCAATGAGACGGATCGATACAATAACAGCAGCTACAGGTACCAGTCTGTCAACAATGAGCCGCCTGACTGAAGACCGGACACAATTTAGGATAGCTATCCAGAGGGTCGCCATGAGTCGACTCCAACTCGACGGCACTTAACAACAACAATTAATTTGTTCTAGATTTAGATAGACTGTTACAGCCCAAAAATGAAAAAAAACAGGTAGTTGCTCTTTTTGTGCCCCCACCCCAGGCACAACCTTTAATTAATAGTCAGTTAGCCCAATTAAAAGTAAATGAGGGAAACTGCTCACTACAAAGCATATTTATCAACAATTAACCCTTATTCCTACTACTTATCATTTAAATAGCATTACTAGGTATACGCAGCATGTACACATACACGTTTAAATAAATAGATAAATAAATAAATAAAAGACCATCCCTGCTCTAGAGAGCTTATGCTAAGACAAACAGAACAGGAGACTAGGGAATTCTTAAAGCAAATGATTAAAATACACATGCATACAGACAGGATCCAGAAGCAGCCACAAAGAGATAAGTTTTTATAGCCTGGATTTGAATAGGACCATGATGTATTGTTTATTGTTTGAGACTTTATAACCACTTTTCTGTGCAGAGGCAAAGCAGTTTACAAATATAAATATAAGGAAAGGAAAGGACAGGGACAGTATAAACTAACAGGAAAAAGGAAATTAGTAAGCGAGGCGGATAGGGAGGCGTGGTCTAGTGGCTAGGGCATGTTGCCTCAGGCTGAAGGGCTGGGGGTTTGAATCCCGCTGGTAGACAGCAAACTTGGCCCAGAGGGACTGGGTTTTCTAGTCCCACAGGTGCCCCCTTGGCAAGCCACTTACCCTCCCATTGCCTCGGGTACAAAAAAAAAAACAAAACATAGACTGTGAGCCCTTTGGGGACAAGGGAAATATATACTCTACCTGAAAAGCAGTATATAAGCATAGGGGAGAAAGAGCAGGAGGCAGATTAGCATAGAACCTAGGCCCCTTATACCCAAGAAAAAAGGTGTGTCTTGAGTTGGTCCTTAAATAAAGGAGGGGTCAGAGCAAGGAATTCTATAAATTGGGCACACAGAAATAAAATGCTTGAGTGGCATGTACTGTAGATTCTAAACAGGCTTTATTGAGAGGTCATGGAGAGAACAGAGAACCCTAGGTGCCGTGTAAAATGTAAGATAAGCAGGAGACCTGGTAGAGAGGACATGGTGTGCAAGAATCAACATGTGTTAATACCGGTAGCCAATGATGGTGTTTCAAGAGTGGGGTAACTGAAGTGCTTGGAGACACTTTAGAAATTAAAGAGACAGACCAGCATAGACAGAAATACAATAGTCCAGATGGGTGATAACACAACTAAGAACAAGGAAGCCAAAAGCAGAGGATTCGTACCACCTCAGGTAATCTTATTCCAGGAATACGATGTAGCAAGGTGGAAAAGCAGAGTATGGAGTGGGCAGTAGAAGAGAATGGCAAAGATAAAAGTGATTTGCTTGATGAGCGGAGTTGCCAGGGAAGGGTGTAGGGAGAGCTAAGAGAGGAGTGGCAGTGAGGAGCTGCAGCATGAATGTACTTGTAGGTCTGAGGGAGATGTTTGAATCGTATGCAGAAATGAACAGGGAGCCTATGAAGCAACTTGAGGAGAAGGGTTATGTATGCCGTTTATTAATAAAAACCCCACAAACTAATAGCATAAATTATGCCAAATAATCCACTTGGCCTTTATATTAGTTTAAATATACCACTTTTTAGATTTGCTAGGAACTGGGCCCGGGGCAGTTTCTCCAAATGGCTTAGTTTTGTGCATAAATAACGACTTTTACAAAGGCTATACCAGGTGGTAATACAATAATACAACAAACCAAATAACCCAAATACTTCAATGTTACCAGTTAGTATTTGATTCCTTATTTATCTTTTTTTTCTCTTTTTTTACACTTTTTTTGTTTATATACTTTTTGTTAATAAATATTTGGAACAATGATGATAATGGAAAATGCTATCTATTTGTTTAAAAAAAAAGGGGGGTGAAAAAGACCTCAGTACTGTCCCAGCACTGATAACACAGACCATTTATTTAGGTCTAGGGCAGGGATCTCCAACTCCAGTCCTCATGAGAGTTCCGGTTCCAGTTTTGTGGCACCCTTTAAAACAACATCTTGCTTATGGATAGCAACACGAGCACTGCTGGTGAAGCCTCATTTAATGCTGGTTTACATCAGTTGCGAATCAAACATCTGTGAATTTTATTCACCGTGACTGGCTGTGGGAAGAGACACGCCTAAAATGGAGGTAACTGGATTTTGCCGCCTTCTTTTTTCTTTCTTTCTTTAAGGGTTTTATGTACAGCTTTTCAGTAAAAATCAAAACAGTTTACAAATAACCAGTGAAAACCATTACATTTTAACAAGTGTCAAACAGGTTACAGCATAGAACGAATGGGATACATTAGAAGGTTTGCAACTGATCTGTGCAATGTAATGATATAACTTATTTAAAAGATGAACATATGTACATGTAACGGGTAGATCTTAGCATGCAAGCATGCAAGAGTTGGCTTCAGTATAGATTTCTTACCATGGCTATAGTCAGTAAGACAGGAGGAAGGAGAGGAGGAATAATGAGGTCGGGAGGGAGACCAGTACCATGTATTGCATTGGTTCATCTGTGCCAAAATGTTCTATGAACAGATGCATCTTAAGCTCTTTCCTGAATGTTATTAGGTCATTAGTGGATCTAAGTTTATCTGGGAGGGAGTTCCATATCTTTGATGCAGTAAAGCTAAAGGCTCTGTTGACCTGATGAGTTTTTGGTAAGAAGAAGGTACGAGTAGCGTGTTTTGATTACATTCCCTTCTTATTCTGTCACTGGAGGGGTTCTTTATGATGTCGGTTAGGTATGATGGTGACAGGTCCTTTATTAGTTTGAATGTAGACATCAGTATTTTATTTTTGATCTTGCTATGAACTGGCAGCCCATGCAGCTTGAATAGAACGGGTGTAATGTGCTCTGTTGGATTTGCTTTGACAATTTTTATTTATTTATTTAACATTTCTTTTATACCGCGCTCTTTATCATCAGTGCGGTTTACAATTAACAGAACGACTCGAGGACCACAGGGCACTCTCGAGTTTACATCGAACAGGGAGGAAAACGTAGAGAGAGAACAGGAAAAACTATGTACAAATTACATACTGATGTGACAATTATGTTACACAGGTGGAGCAGGGATTGAGATTAAGTGTGCATTCCATTTACGGACCACTTCCTCTTACTTAACTAGTGTAAGCTTTTGACTTATCAGGTTGTGGGATGATGTTTGTGATGCTATGCGGCGCTGGGGGAATTGGAGCACTGTGAAAGTGAAAATTATCCTTGCAGCAAAATGTTGAGCTATGCTAAGGTGGTTTAGAGCTAGTTTCGGGAGCCCTTGGATGATGCTAAAACAGAAGTCAATATGGGGGAATACCATAGCTTGGAGCATGGATCTAAAATCACGGTGAGGTAGTAAGGGCCTCAAGAGTTTAATAAGCCTTAGTTTATCAGATTAGATCAGCTGGTTTTTTTTAATAGGTTGTTAAATTTAGAGACCTATCAAGGGAAACAGAGGTATTTTAACTCATTCTTTATCATTAGTGATACGTCCTCAACCCTAAGGTTGGAGGTGGGGTAAATTTTTGGTTTCTTGTTATAAATAGAACCTCAGTTTTCTTATAATTGATTTTGAGGTTATGATCATTCTTGTATTGCGAAAGAAACAAGGTATAATAGCTCTTGAAGACACATCAGAGTGGCATATAGACTATGTTTTCTTTGAATGAAAAGATTCCTTCAGAACATTTTATTCACTTAAAACTGGAAAGGATGATACTTTTAATGGATTGTTCTTTACAGTTTGGTGGTTACACTCCTGAAGCAGCTTAGTTGCAAAACGCAGCTACGTCGAGTGTAACAACATTGAGCCCAGCAATACTGGCTGGATAATATGCTCAGATAATATTCAATAATTAAAAATTTGAACTTATGTGGGACTTCTGAAAACTAAATAGAATCTAGAACTTTAAAGGGTTTTAAGACCAATAAGGACAAATGCCCTAGACCTAAATGAATGGTCTGTGTTAGGAATGCAGGGACAGTACTGAAGTCTCTTCCCCCTTTTTTAAAATAAAGCATTTGCCATTGTCATCATTGTTCCAAATATTTATGAACAAAAAAGCATAAAAACGTATGAAAAAAAGGTAAATAAGGAATCAAATACTAAGTGGTAACTATGAGGTATTTGGTTGGTTTCATTTGTTGTATTATTTTTACACATACCATGACAGTCATGAACCTCAATTCTAAGCTAGGGTATGTGGGGTATGATCTCAGTCTCTAAAATGTACTGCTAATGCTCAGTGTAGTACTTGCATCGTGCCAAAGACCATCTCCTTCTGGAGTTCATAAGATACATTATTTATGGGTAATTTATCAAAATGTGCTTGGAAATTCTTTTTAACCAAGCCTGTGGCACCCAACATCATGGGCAATACTTCTGTATTTTTCTTTCACATTTTCTTGTCTCTGACTGCATTTCTTGGTATTTCAGGATCTTCTCCCTCTTGATGCAATACACAGAATAATCACTTAGAACTGACATATCTATTACCAATGCCGTTATGGTGTTTTTCTCCTTTACCATATGTTGGGTTTCCTCGCATTCAGTTTTTTATCCATCAGAATGGTAATGTCCAAGGTGATCATAACCTCTTCATTCTCTGTAATCCTCTTAAGGTCATGAGCCCAGTGTTTTTCAGGGACAGTGATGTTATGTTTACAGAGTTTCCAATGTATGAGGCATGTTACTATGTTATACCTTTCTGTATAGAAGATTTTCTGCCATTAGAATTTCACAGCCATCTATGAGGTGAGTCACTGTTTCCAGCTCTTACTTGTCCGTTCTTGATCAAGAAAGGGTTCTTGGAGTAACACTTTGTATTGCCCATGGTATTTGTGTATTTGCCACTTGTTTTAACTCGTTTGCTCATCAACTTTTTTGAAGAGTTTTTTCTTTTATGTTGCAAATACTGTTGCTTCCTTTCATGTGTGTGCTTGTGGATTTGCATTCGTTCCTTCTAGTCATCAGAATGCTTGTCCACGTTTGATGATGGAGACAGATTCTGTATGTTCATTTTCATATTTCAGCACTTTTTGCTTATTTGGATCTGATGATGCTGTTTGGTAGACCTGGAGGAATATGACAGTAGCACTGTATATGTAATCAATCTCTGAGACCAAGCTCTCCTTCACCTCTAGGAATATAGTCTTAGCATACAGTGATTCTTGTAAATTACCTCTTGGGCATGGAGGAGTTTCTTGTTTGCACTTCCAGTTTTTCAAGATCTTTAAAATGGCAGTCTGCAATCCCAAAGCTGTATGAGAGTACACAAATTGTCAGCTGATTGATGAGTTGTATCTTATTCCATGATGCTAAGGCAGTTTTCAATAACAATTTTAATCTCTATAGTATTCTTTACTAATCTTTACTGATCTTTTCTCATAGCAATTTCTGCTTGAGTGTTGTTCCTTCCTGTACTCCAAGATATTTATACATGCCTTCCTGTTCAAGTTTGTTGATGTCAAAGCTCTCAGTCAGGGAGATGTTTTCCATTTTGCTCAATTTTCCTCTAAAAAGTTGCCTTAGAACATTTGTCAAGGCCAAAAGTCATCCTGATGTCATCAGAAAAGCTTTCTACTATATGAAGTTGCTCTGCTAATTGTTGAACACTGGAACTGTACAGCTTCAGATCACCTACAAATAGTAAATGGGATGTTACCTCTGGGTTGTTACCTTCTTTAGGATTCAGGCTAAATCCGTATCCCAAAGAGTTGATGAGAAATGGAGACAGGGAATCTCTCTGAAATATTCCTTGCTGAATCTTGATGTTAGAAATGATGTACTGATCAACTTCATACTTCAAAAAGAGTGCAGTTTGCCACATTACATTAAAGCTCACCATGACATTATTAAACCAGGATTTATCTTATACATTTCAAGGCAATTTATTATCCAAGAGTGTGGGACACTATCAAAAGTTCTCTTATAATCAATCCATGCTATACTGAGATTTCCTGGGCTCCATTGTGGTAAGGGGTAGACTATTCCAAAAAGATGGCTTAACAACTTTAAGCAGGGTGGAACAATATTGCAGGCACCATTTATTTCATTTCATTTATTAGAACTTGAAATACCGCCCTTAGTGAGGGACAGCAGATAAAGATAAAACCAAATTAAATACATATAAAAGGAACGCCAGTGATGGACAGGAAAGAATCACAGAGCATCAAAGAGCAGACTAGAGAGCATAGCTAGGGAGGGGAAGTACGATTATGGGGGGTCCCGTGGAAGGTTATATGTTATGGAGAACAAGCGAGTTTTGAGCAGTGATTTGAACGGGAAATGATAGTTCTAACCAGAGGATGGATGGGAGATTATTCCTACTACTACTACTGAGCATTTGTATAGCACTACATGGCATATGCAGCGCTGCACAGACATGTAAGAGATAGTCCCTGCTCATCAGAGCTTACAATCTAGTCAAGACAGACAACACAGTACGTGTAGACAGGGATACATCTAGGGGGAATGGTAAGGAAACACAAAGGAGATCAAGTGAGTAGGTGAGTCAAGATCTGAAAGCGACAGCGAAGAGGTGAGTTTTCAGTTTGTATTTGAAAAGGGCCAGAGAAGGCACCTGACATACAGACTCAGGTAGTTTGTTGCAGGCATAAGGAGCAGCAAGGTGAAAGAAGTGAAATATGGAGTTAGCAATAGAGGAGAAGGGCACAGATAGAAGCAATGTGCCAGAAGAGCGGAGTTTCCAGGGAGGGGTGTAGGGAGGTATGTGAGGAGCTGCAGAGTGAAGGCACTTATAGATCAGCAGGAGAAGATTGAACTGGATGCAGAAATGAATGGGGAGCCAATGTAGTGACTCGAGAAGAGGAGTAATATAAGCATGATGAGGCTAATGGAAGATTAGCCGCGCAGCAGAGTGTTGAACAGATTGAAGGGGAGAGAGATGATTCAGCAGGAGACCAGCAAGAAGTAGGTTGCAATAGTCAAGACAGGAGGTGACTAAAGAGTGGATAAGTGTCTTAGTAGTGTGTTCAGAAAGGAATTTTTTTAATGTTATAGAGAAAGAAACAGGTCTTAGCTATCAGTTGGATGTGAGTGGAGAAGGAGAGCGAGGAGTCAAAGACGATCCCAAGGTTGCGAGCCGAGAAAACAGGGAGGAGTAGTGAGTTATCCACAGAGACTGAGAAAGGAGGAAGGGGAGAGGAGGGTTTAGGGGAAAAAATAAGCAGCTCAGTTTTGGCCATGTTCAATTTCAAGTGGCAGTGAGACATTCAAGCAGCAATGTCAGAAAGGCAGGCAGAGATCTGGATCTGGATTGCCGAAGAGATTTCAGGTGTAGAGAGGTAGATCTGGGAGTCACCAGCATAAAGATGGCACAGAAAGCCATGGGAAGAGATGGGTGTACCAAGGACTGCATATAGAGTGAGAAAAGGGGTGGACCAAAGACAGATCCTTGGGATACACCAACTGAGAGCGGGATAGCAGCAGAGGAGGATCCACCAGAACAAACACTGAAAGAGCGATGGGAGAGATAAGAGGAGAACCAGGACAGTATAGAGCCCTTAAAACCAAGCGAGGACAGGGTATCAAGGAGAAGGTTGTGGTCAACATTGTCAAAAGCAGCAGAGAGGTCAAGAAGGAAGAGGACAGAGTAAAGGCTCTTGAATTTTGCCAGAAACAAGTCACTGGAAAATTTGGCAAGAGACATTTCAATAGAATGTAAAGGATGAAAGCCAGATTGTAAAGGAACCAGGAGGGCTTGGGAGGAGAGAAAGTCAAGGCAATGGTGGTGAACAGCACTTTCAAGTAGTTTAAAAATGAAGAGGAGAAGGGAGATGGGTCGACAGTTAGGAGAGGTAGGATCAAGTGAGGGTTTCTTGAGGAGAGGTGTAACTACAGCATGCTTGAAGGCTGCTGGGACAGTTGCAGTGGAGAGCGATGGGTTGAGATATGAGAGATGGAAGGTACAATAGTAGAGGAGACGGGTGGGAATAGGATCGGAGGAGCAGGTAATGAGTTTGGAGGAAGAAAGAAGGTGTGTGGTTTCCTCCTCAGAAATCATAGAAAAGGAAGACAGGGTAGAGGAGATAGAGGGGGAAAGTTGGGAGTGAAGAGGGGGAGGAGGGAAAGTAGCTGACTTTGTTAGGAACTGGAGAATGATCTTGTGGATTTTGTCATGGAAATAGTCAGCCAGGGTTTGGTCAGAAAGGGAGGGAGGGGTCAGAGGTGAAGGCACCTTGAGGAGAGAATTGAGAGTAGCAAAGAGACAGTGAGGGTCAGAGGCAAGAGAGTTAGTCAGATGGACAAAATAGTCTTGTTTGGCGAGTGCTATGGCTGACTGGAAAGAGACAAGCATGAATCTGAAGTGTAGAAAAGTCCTCAAGGGAGAGGAATTTGAGGTAAGCATGCTCAGCTGAATGGACACAAGAACATAGATAGCGGGTAGTGGAAGAAAGCCAGGGCTGGGGTACAGTACGCCTCACAGTAGGTGGATGGGCGGAGCGAGAGCATCCAAGGGTCAAGGAAATAAAAAGCGGAGTGAAGCGTGGATTTTAAGTGTGCCTGGTTGGAGGGGGGAAGGGACAGGAAGAAAAAAGTGGTTCATATGAATGTATGAATGGTGCAGAGGGAATGGTAAGAAGTGTGCGGCATGATGAGGGAGTGCAGGTATTGTGGAAGATTGGTGTGAAGGGTTTTGTGAACCTCAATGAGAATCTTAAACTGGATGCGAAATTAAACCGGGATCCAATGGATATGGTCAAAATGTGAAGCATGGAAAATTAGTCATGCTGCTGTATGTTGGATAAGCTGGAGGCGACTAAGTTCGTACTGAGGGAGTCCAGCCAAAGCAGAGTTACAGTTGTCGATATGAGCAAGCACAAGAGAAACAACAAAAGTAGTGAGAGTAAAGCTGAATAGAAAGGAATGAACCGCCCAAATGCAACGGAGAAAACAAAAGGAGCGTTGTACCACTAGACTGATGTGTTCTTGAAAAGAAAGAGCAGAATCTAGGAGAATGCCAAGATAGGGAAAGGAAGGTACAAGACTGATAGGATCATCATCAAGATTGGGAGAAACAGAGGGAACAGACAGCAAGTCGGAAAGCCAGGTGGCTGTGGTCTTAGAAGGATTAAGTGTGAGATGATGATTATGTAACCAAGCAACGACATGGGTGAGACAGACATTCATGGGCGAGAGATCGGGGCTCAGAGAACTAGTATGGGCAGAAGAATATCATCTGCATAGATGTAAAATGAGACACCAAGCTGTTGAATCAGAAGGGCAAGTGGGGCCAAAAAGATAAAGAGAAGAGAGGCCAGGACTGATCTCTGGGGGAAGCCACAGGAAAGAGAACAGGCAGGTGAAGAAAGAGAACCCATGATGACTGTAAGGGAGCGCTGTGATAGGAAAGAGCCGAACTAGTTAAGCACAGTATCCCAAAGACCAATGTCGTGCAAAGGGGTGAGGAGGAGATTGTTATCAACAAGATCGAAAGCCGATGATAGTTCCAAGGAAACAGCAAAGGTGATATTCCCATGATCCCAGGTAAGATGCACCTCACTGAGAAGTGATAGTAGAATGGTGTCAGTGGAGTGACCAGCGCGAAACCTAGATCGGTGAGGATGGAGAGAATTTGCGGCCTCAAGGTGTGTAGATAATTGTTTAAAATCAAGTTTCTCCAGCAGCTTAGATAGGAAGGGCAGATTGGACACAGGTCTATATTTGGCAGGAACTAATTTGTCTAAGGAGGGCTTCTTTAACAGAGGACGGACGATGGCTTGCTTTCAAGTAGCAGGAAACAGGCCAGATGAAAGACTAGTATTTATAATGGATAAAATGAAGGGTAGAAGTGTAAATGAAGGAACGAAAAGCCAAGATGAAGGTATGGGATCCAAGGAGCAGGTAGTTTTCAAAGAGGTGGAGAAAGCCTTAGAGAGGGTGATACTAGATACTGCCTTGAAAGTGTCCCAGATGTGCATCAAAGATGGAAGGAGTGAGGAGGGAGAAGCAGGAGAGCAGGGCACAATAAAAGGGGGTAGCACTGTGAAGCCGCGATGCAGGGATGAAACCTTATCCTGGAAGAAAATAGCCAGCTATGAGGGGGAAGGTTGATCAGCCGTCGACAGATGCTGAGATGGAGGTCTAGATAGACCCGAGAGAATGGACTGGAGTTGTTTCAGCTGAGAGGAAGAAGTAGTAATAAGAGAAGAATAGTAATCCTTTTTTGCAGCCAAAATCGAATCGTGATAGAACTTGTGGGTCTGATGAAAGAGCAGCGTCTCCTTCAGCAGTGATGAAGCTGGGTACGGGTGAGTCGAAGGCCGTGATGGAACCAAGGTTGATGACAGCAATGCTTGAGGCAGGATAGACGAAGGGGGGCGACATGATCAAGGGAGGACACGAGAGGGTGTTAAACAGGTAAGCCCGAGTGTCAGTAGAAAGGGAGTGGAAATCAGAGAGCAAAATGGAATCTGCTGAAGGAAAAGATGCTGGTGGTTCAGATGTGAACTTACTAGAATAGCTGGAGGGGGCTGCAGATTGGAAAGATTGAGCTGGAACAACAGAAGATAGGGAGAGAAGGAAACTAATCAGGGAGTGGCATGTAAGGGAGAGGAAAAGGGAACAGGGAAGACACTGGAATCCGATAAGATCAAGGATATGGCCCATGGAATGTGTGGGGAAACTGACATGCAGGGAGACCAGCGGTGCCATCGACATGGAGAGGAGCAGAGGGAACCAAGGTTGCCTGGGCCATCTGGGTACAATCAGTATCACTGAGGCCCTCTCCCTCTGGACCTTGAAGTGGATCTTGGCAAACGGGGTGGGGGGGGAGGGGTCGGTGGAAATGCAGAGCAGGCCCTCGGACCATGAGATCAGGAAAGCATCTGTCGCCACTCTCTCAAGGTGCGGTTGACGAGAGCAGAAGTGAAGAAGCTGCGTGTTGTCCAGAGAGGCGAATAGGCTGCCCCATGGGCGGAATAGCTGTTGCACTATCCTGGGGTGGGCGAAGGACTCTGCTTAGTCTGTCTACTAGACAGTTGTCCTGGCCTGGGAGGTACACTGTTCCCAGTAGCATGTGATCGCGTGCTGCAAAGGAGAGGAGGGCCACCGCCTCCTGGCAGAGGGAGCATGAACCCGTGCCCCCCTACCTGTTGATCCAGAAAACATGGCGACCTGGTTATCGGTCTGGATTAGTACAGGCTGGTGTTGCAGTCAGTGGGAGAATGGTCACAGGGCCAAGAAGATTGTCCTGAGCCCCAGGAGATTGATCTGAAGGAGGGGCTCCTCCTGAGACCAGCTGCCCTATGTGCGGTGGCCTCCACAATATGCCCCCCAACCCAGGAGGGAGGCGTCTGTGGTCAGGGTCCTCTGTGGAGTGGGTGCCTGGAAGAGTATTCCCGCCTGGAGGTGGCATAGGTTTTGTCACCAACTGAGGGACTCCACAAACTGGCAGGTAACCTTGACCCTGTCTCATAGTCTGCCCGTGGCTTGAGTTCATTGCAAGTGGAGGCACCATTGGGCTATCTGCATGTGTAAGTGGGCTGAGGGCATAACATGGACCATCAAGGCCATGTGGCCCTGTAGGCAGAGGAGGTGGCGAGCCGGCACTGACAGATGGCGCTGCACCTCTTCTGCTAGTTGCCTGAGGCATTCTGCCCTGTCTGTTGGGAGGACAGCATTGGCCTGTAATGTGTCCAACTAGGCCCCTATGAACTCCAGGCTTTGGGCTGGAGAGAGATGGGATTTGGGGTAGATGATGACAAACCTCAGGTGCTGCAGAAGAAGGATTGCCCGGTCTGCAGTCTGGCTAGATTCTGAGGCCGTGCTGCCTCTGATGAGCCAGTCGTCCATGTATGGGAAGACAAAGGCCCCTTGTAGGCGCAGGTGGGCAGAGACAACTGCCAGGCACTTGGTAAAGACCCTTGGTGAGGAAGCCAGACCGAAGGGTAGCACCTTGTACTTGTAGTGCCCTCCTCTCACCACAAACCATAGGCACTGCCTGTGGGAGAGATGGATCAGGATGTGTGTATATGCATATTTAGGTCCAAGGAGCACAGTCAATCTCCCTGGTGAAGGTAAGGCATCAGTGTTCCAAGGCAGAGCATTTTGAACTTCTCCTTCACCAGCAACTTCTTTATGTTTCGTAGGTCTAATACAGGCCTGAGGCACCCTGTGCTCTTTGGAACCAGGAAATATCTGGAGAAGTCCTTTCACCATAGGTGGTTGGGAACGAGCTCTACTGCATTGTCCCTGATTAGACCTGTGAGCTCTTAAGAGTAGGAGGGTCTGGTGGAGGAGAGGTCACACTGGCTCTCCTGCAAAGAACCTGGGTGGTACCTGTTGCAGATTGAGGAGATACCCCTCCTTTACCACCTGCAGTACCCACTAGTCTGAGGTGACCCTGGCCCACCTGTGGGCAAAGAGTGTCAGGCGGCCCCCCTGTGGGCTGCTGAGGATCCCCAGGGAAGAAGAGGCCCTGCCCTGGGAGTCAAAAGCTCACCCTGGGCTGGGTGGGAGTTGGGGCCTGAAGCTTCATACCTTAGGCTTTCGGGCTCTATGGCCCTGGGCTTTTGGGTTGAGAACCCTGCTTCTGGCCAGAGAATGGATGATAATAGTGAATCTGATGACAAGGTCCCTTTTTCTTCGGGAACAGGGGCCTTTTCCCAGAGGGTTTCTTTCGGGGAAGGGATGAGGTCTTCTTGGAGAGCCTCTGCCGAGTGACCAAGTTGGCCTCTATCTCAGCCGCCTTGTCGGCCATGAGTTTGCCGAATAGGTTCTCCCCAGTGCAGGGGATATTAAGCAACTTTTCCTGAACCCACTGCTCGAGGTATGAGGTTTACAGCCAGGCCTGGTGTTGGGCCCTGGTGCCTGCAGCTGCTACTTGAGCCACTGACTCAAATCTATCATAGGCCGCCTGGGAGAGGAACTTGGAGCAGTCCTTGATCCCGGCAGTCAGGGATTGGAACCGTTGGAGAGGTTCTCCAGTAAGCCTTTCTGAAAACCCAGACAACTTTTGGGTCAGGGCCTTGAGGTATATGCCTATATACAATTTGTAGGCCTATATCCGATACACCAGCATCGAGCCCTGGTAGCATTTTTGCCCGAGGGCTCTTGCCTCCCTACCAGGGGAGATGGAAAAGTAAATCTTCCGACTTGGATTATTGCAAGGTTGACTCGACAACCATGGAGTTGTGTGGGAGTTGGGGTTTTTGGAACCTGGGCCCTTTTCTGACATGGTACATAGCGTTGAGGCTGACCACTGGTACAGACGCCAGGGTCTCCCACATCCTAAGGAGCAATCACTCGAGGATCGGCTGCACCGGCACCATGAGAGTATCCTTTAAAAGGGACTTATACTGGAGGATTTCCAGTTCTTCAGCGTGGGGGTCTTCCTCCACCTTGGTTTGGATTGAGGGGGCTCGAGCCATGTCCCTGACAAAAGTCGTGGAAGGCCATGTCCTCCGGGCACTGGGGGAGAGGGCTCTGAGGGGATGTTTGGGTACCAACTAGTTTCTGGGGAGACCTTGTTGTTGGTCTCCCACTCAGAGTCGAAGAGTGACAACGAGTCCAAGGCCCTGCGGCTCCTTGCCTCGAGGCCCGCCCAGAGGGGCCGAGGGCCTCCAGAGGACTTGAAGTCAGAATCCTAGAAAAAGGCTGGGGAGGATCGGAGGCCTGAGTAACAGGACTGAGACCTCGACCGGCACAGAGGGCTTATCCGAGGCTGATGGTACTCAGAGCTTAGCACGATGCCTGGGGACTCCACCACAGTTGGGGGCCCGGTTGTCGGGATAGATGAAGCAGATGAACCATCACTGACTGCTGCAGGGCTAGGATAGCAGAGATATTCTGCTCCAGGACTGCCATTCTGGTTTCCAAACCAGAAAGCTCTGCAGTTTTCAGCGCAGACACCAAGGATCTCAGGCCATGCACCAACACTATCGCAAGTGTGTCCTTGACTAGGACTACGGCCTCGAGGAACCTCACATTGTCTCTGCTGGCCAAAGAATCCCTTTTGAGGACCCTGGTAAAGCGCTGCTTGGAGCCTCCTGAGTCTGTCAGAGGGGGTTTTCTGGGTTTCTCCGGTGGTGCCTCAACAGACTTTTCTTTTTTCTCTTGGGGTCCAGGGTCTTCTCGGAAGAGCCACCACCGCGGGACTCAGAGGACGGCCGGGCCTCATGGGAAGTGCTGGGCTTGGAGCTCAGCGCTGGGGAGGCCGGTGCAGAGTCGGACCTTACACATGTCACAGGAGGTGCTGTCAGGGTCCAGTCCCAGACAGCGAAGGCAGCAGTTGTGGGTGTCGGTTACTGACATGGTTTGATTGCATTGGTCACATTTTTTGAACCCACCAGGAGACATAGTGAGAGACACCCAGCTGGGGTCGACAATCCCCGGGCGAAAAAGGGCACGAACACCAGTTGAAGGCGAGCCTCGATCAAAAAATGGGAAAGGGGCCGAGAGCAACTTTGGGACTGGTGCCGTCTCGAGGCAGAAAGAGGAACCAGTACAAAACCAGGAAAAGCACAATTTTCAAGGATTTAGGAAGATGTTTTCCAGGGAAACAGCACAGACATCAGTTGGACTCCATGGAAAAAAGGAGACTGAACAAGGTGGTCCCTTGAGCAGGAAGGGGACCATGCATGTGTGGTGGCATGTCTCAAAGCATTTATTGGAAAGCTGGGGAAATGCTCCACGTGGGCTCCGTCAGCGCCGACATCACCCATATATGAGGACTAACTTCCTGCTTGTTCCTGAAGAACTATCCTTTATACTCTCAGGGATGGGAATCCTCTTGGAATGAGGATAAAGAATGGGATTCCAAACCTTTCTGAGGTACCACTGAAGTGACCTCATTCTCCATCTGGTATTAGGTACCACTTGGATAGCTGCTAAATGTGACCCAGAAGCTGCAAGATTGTCCTCGCTGAGGGAGTGCGTGTCATTGAGAGGGGAATGAACCAAAGAGATTATGGAGTGCATCCTTGCTAGTAGTAAATGTCCCATGGCTGTGTCCAAATTGGCTCTGATAAAGCACAGAAGCTGATTTGGAACATGATGTGATGGTCTTATTTATGAGGAAACCCAGCTTGTGGAGAAGGGTGGGCATGATGGTTAAGGTCAAAGTTGACTTTCAGGTGACTTTCTCATGATTAACCAGCCATCCAGATAGGGAAAGACAAAGTGATTATCTTTGTGTAGGTGGGCTGCTACCACTGCAAGGCACTTTGTGAAAACTTGGGGAGCTGAAAACAGACCAAAGGGATGGATACAATATTGGTAGTGACAGTTGAGAAACATGAAGCAAAGAAATTCCCAGTGGACTGGATGAATTGGCATATGCGCATAAATATCCTTGAGATCCAAGGAAGCCAGCCAACTGTCCTTCTGAACCAGGAGTAAGATAGCAGTCAGAGCGTTCATTTTGAATTTGCATTTTACGAGATAGAGATTTAAGTTTATTAAGTCCAAAATTGTTCTAGCCCTACGGTCCTCTTTAGGATGAGGAAGAAGGGGGAATAAAAGCCTTCACCTCACTGTGAAAGAGGGACAAGTTCTACAATTATGGACTCCAAAAGGGACTGAAGTTCCTTCTGTAGAATGAGGAAGTGTTGCTGGGAAAGGTGAAATTAGACTTACTTGCTAATTGTTGTTCCTGGAGTGTAGCCAGTCTAGTCCCGGACATCTGGGTTCCCTATCTCATCCAGCAGCTTGGAGGCTGAGGAACTCCCCTTTTTTTGTGATGTCACAGGTACATCATCCTGGAATCCGCCTCCCGACATCAGTAACCTATTGACAAAGCAGACTCACCGGAGGCACAAGTAAGAAATTAACAGAAGAACACAAAGAACTCTTAAAACATTGTCACCTATCCCAAACCAAACGATTTATCAAGCGTGATTTTAATTCAAGCAGGCCACTCCCTCTCTCCTAAGAAAGGGAAAAAGCCCTCAGACTTCGAGACTCTGACAATATGTCATACTGTACCTGTTACATGTTACCTTATGTTCCCTCGGATCGACTCCACCCCCTAGTCGCCACTAATGATCCGAGAAGTCAACAGCACTCTTACCTGTGTTTGACTCAGACGCTGCAGTCCATGCCAAACTGAAATTACTGGGATGGGACACGGGACTAGACTGGCTACACTCCAGGAACAACAATTAGCAGGTAAGTCTAATTTCACCTTCCTGATCGTGTAACCAGTCTAGTCCCGGACCTCCGGGTCTGTACCAGAGCAGTGAAATGCACCAACCAGAGAGGGACCTGGTAGACCAGCCTGAAGTACTGCCACTCCAAAGCAGGTCTCTTCCGCTCTTTGTACCTCTAGGCGGTAATGCCTCACAAACAAATTTAGCAACGACCAAGTCACCGCTTTGCAAATCTCCACCGGAGGTACGGAATGCATCTCAGCCCAGGACGAGGCTTGCGCCCTAGTGGAATGTGCTCAAAGCCTTTCCAGCACCGCTTTACCCTTCAAGATGTAAGCGGACGCAATGGCCTCCTTGATCCACCTGGCGATGGACGCTTTGGATGCCGGTTCCCCCTTTCTGGGGCCCGCGAAAAGCACAAAAAGTCTGTCCGACGCAGATATATCTTCAATGCCCTACAGGCATCCAAGAGATGTAGCCTTCGAGATCCCGACTCTCCCTCATCCCGAGCAAACACTGGCAAAGAAATCTCCTGATTCACATGAAAAGGGGAAACCACCTTAGGAAGGCAGGCCGGAACCGTCCTTAACACTACCTTTGAGGCGAAGAACGAGAGATATGGCTCCCTGCAGGAAAGTGCCTGCAACTCCGAGACCCGCCTCGCCGAACAGATGGCTACCAAAAACACAACCTTAAGAGAGAGATCCTTTACCGATGCCCGGGCCAAGGGCTCAAACGGCTCACGTTCCAATGCATCCAACACGAACGGCAAATGCCACTTAGGAAAAACTGGCCTAGCCAGCAGCCGAAGAAGCAACGCCGCTCTTAAGAAACGCTTAACATCCCAGTGGCAACCGAGCGTTTGACCACCGATCTTGCCTCTGTAACAGGCCAAGGCTGCCACCTGCACTCGCAACGACGCCACTGCTAGGCCCTTACCAAGACCGTCTTGCAGAAACTCTAATATCTGAGGGATGGAAGACCTTAATGCCGCACACTTCCTCCCTACGCACCAGGCTTCGAACACTCACCAGAAACGCATGTATGCTAGAGAGGTGGACTGCTTCCTTGCCTTTAAAAGCGTAGAGATTACTGCCGGAGAGTACCCCCTCGCCGTCAGCCTTGCCCTCTCAAGAGCCAGGCCGTAAGAGAGAATCGATCCACATGCGGCATGCTTAGGGGTCCCTGCGTCAACAAATCCGGACGCGGTGGAAGTCGCCAGGGTTTCACTATTACTAACCTCACCAGATCCCCATACCAGGGCCTGCGAGGCCAATCCAGCGCTATCAGAATCACCTGACCCCTGAACCGCTCGACACGCTGTATCAGCCTTCCCTATGAGTACCCACGGAGGAAACACATACAGTAGCTGCCCTACGGGCCACTCCTGACTGAGCGCATCCAATCCTTCTGACATCCTTTCCTTTCGCCTGCTGAAAAACCAACTTACCTTCGCTGAGTCGAAGGTCACCATGAGGTCCATGACCGGCACGCCCTACCTGCGCACCACCATCTCGAAGACTTCGGGATGAAGGACCCATTCCCCCGGATCCACTTGTACCAGGCTGAGAAAATCGGCCTGCATATTGCTCACTCCTGCTACATGCGCCACCAACAAATCCAGCAGATGCGCTTCGGCCCACTCGCACAGGGCTTCGGCCTCAACCTCCAGCTCTGCGCTGTTCGTTCCCCCTTGCTTGTTGACGTAAGCCACCGCTGTGGCATTGTCGGAGAAGACTCGGACTGCTTTGCCTTCGAGCACTCTCTGAAACTCGTGCAGGGCTAACGCCACTGCTCTTAGCTCCAGCCTGTTGATCGACCACTTTTTCTCGCGGTCCGTCCACCGCTCCTGTGTGAAACTGCCCTGACAATGCGATCCCCAACCCAGGAGACTGGCGTCTGTCATAACCGTCACCCAGGCCGGCGCATCCAACTGCCTTCTGCACTCCAAGGACTGGGACCGCAACCACCATTGCAGGGACCTCTGCACCTCCTCTGTACAGGGCAGTCTGCGGGACAGTGGATCCTGTTGGTGCGACCATCGGCGAAGTAACGCTCTTTGCAATTGACGCATGTGAGCCCGCGCCCATGGAACCGTCTATATGGACGCCGCCATCGTACCCAGCAATTGAAGGTAATGCCATGCTGAAGGCGTCCTGTATCGCAGGAACTGCGCCACCAACGACCGCAGGGCCTGCGCTCGTCCCGTCGTCAGGAATACCTTTCCGGCCCTCGTGTCAAAATGAGCTCCCAGATACTCCAGATTCTGAGAGGGAACCAACTGACTCTTCGCCAAATTGACTATCCAACCGAGCTCCTCCAGTAGAGATACCACCCGGGCAGTGGCCGCCACGCTTTCAGTCTGCGACTTCACCCGTATCAGCCAATTGTCTAATTAAGGATGCACTAAGATTCCCTCCTTCCTGAGGGCTGCCGCTACCACCACCATAACCTTGGTGAAGGTTCGAGGAGCTGTTGCTAACCCGAACGGCAATGCTCGGAACTGAAAATGACCGAACGGAACTGCAACTCTGAGAAACTTGTGATGCTCCGGTCATATCGGGATATGAAGATACGCTTCTGAGAGATCCAGCGAGGTAAGGAATTCGCCCCTTTGCACCGCCACTATGACGGAGCGCAACATCTCCATACGGAAATGCGATACTCGAAGGCACCGATTTACTCTCTGGAGGTCCAGAATCGGACGGACGCCGCCAACCTTCTTTGGGACAATGAAGTATATGGAGTAGCGACTGCAACCGAGTTGGTCTGGCGGGACGGCCACTATCGCGTTGAGCTCCAGAAGCCTTTGGACTGTCTACCTCAACGTCGCGCACTTTGCGGGCGATTTGCCGGGGGACAGTACAAAGGCCTCCCGCACTGGCCTCAAAAATTCCAGTGCGTAGCCCTCTTAAACAACTTCCAGTACCCACTGATCTGACGTTACACGGACCCAGGCAGCATAGAACTCCTGTAACCGCCCCCCCACCAGTCGAATGTGTGTCTGGGTCCCCCTTACTTCATTGCTGCTTTTTGGCCGCAAGGGAAGCGGAGTAGGCCGGACCAAAGCCTTGCCCCACCCCTCGAAACCCACAGAAACCTTGATTTCTATTGGAGAAGCGTCCCCTCTGGCCGGAGTTGAACCTTTGGAAACGCGCCCGGCGAAAGTCCCACTGCTGTCCTCAGCCAGCCGGAAACGTCCGGGCCAACTTAGGCTTATCTTCAGGCAACTTACCACCCTTAGATTCCCCTAAGTCCTTAACCAGCTTTTCCAGATCCTACCCAAACAATAACCCCCCTTAAAGGGGAGCTTGCTTAATCTAGCCTTGGAGGAGGTATCCACTGCCCAGTTGCGCAGCCACAAGTATCGCCGAGCTGCCACTGCAGACGCCATGCTTTTCGACAAACCTCGCATAAGATCGTAATGTAAGTCGGCCAAGTAAGCCGCGCCGGATTCCAGCTTGGCTGACTCCCCGGCCTCTGTACTGCCCTGGTCTGCCTGTACGCGTTGCGACCAACGAAGACAAGCCCTAGCCACCCATTCCCCGCAGATAGCTGCCTGCAGCAACAGGGCGTTCACATCAAAGACCTGTCTCAACAACACATCCAGCTTCCTATCCTGAGCATCTTTGAGGGCCGCACTACCTTCCACCAGTATGGTAGTCTTCTTGGTGACCGCCGATACGGCCGCATCTACCTTCGGGGGCCTGAACACTTCCTTGTCCTGATCTAACAAAGGATATAGGCGAGCCATAACTCTGGATCCCTTCAGAGGAGCTTCTGGCACATTCCACTCCTCCTGGATCATCTGCCGAAAAACCCTATGCACAGGGAAAGCTCTCTGATTCTTCCTGAAAACCTGTAACAATGGATCTTCCAGAGTGTCATCTTCCGTTGCTCCAGGAACCGGCATATTTAGCACTGTCAAGGCCTCCCATATAAGTGTCGTTAACTCCTCCCTTCTGAAGACCCGCACAACTCTGGCCTGGTCTTCCCTCTCGGAAAGCTCACCTTCCTCCAGCTCCTCTTCGATGTCTAAGCTATGGGCCTCATCATCTGACAACGGTACCTCAGAAGAGACAGAGGAGATGCTAGCTCCATCCTCCCCTCGAGGCCTTTTGGCCCCGCATGCCCGAGCTCCAGCGAGCACGTGTGACGCGGGCCTCTTCACACCTCTCGCTTCTCCAGAAACTGACTGCTGCTGAGAGGAAGCGAGCAACGTGCGTTGCAGTAGCGCAACAAAATCTTGTGAAAAATAGATGACCACTCTTTTCATAATGATGCTGGAGAAAAAGGAGTGTCTGGAATCGAGGAGGGGCCAGCCACCGGCTCCACCGGGGCCCCTTCTCCCACCAGCGTAACCGAGACCTCCTTCTCGGCCTCATGTACTTCTCCCTTCTCTTCCCGGGAGTGTTCCATGGAAGCCACCTCTCTCACACAGGATTTACAGACACCTGAAGAGGAACCTTTTTTCATGCCACAGACCAGCCACAGGGGCTTTGAGGGCATGGCAGCCCCCCCTTAACCGGAGTGGACCTGGTCCAGCTAGACTCCTACACCAGAGTGCCGGAACCAAGAGCCTCACCCTCTACTCAGGGCTTTGCTCTCTCCTGTTTTTTTTTTTTTTTTTGAAACTGAAACAATCATAAGAAAGATATCACTTACCCAGAAAGGCCCTGAAAACTGCTATCACTGATATTCTGTACCAGAAACTGCCCTCTGTGCGAGTGCTCGCTGAAGCCGCGGCAACCTACGGCAGCGCCATGCGGCTAGGCCTGCCGCTGACTTTTGCACGCCAAAACGCGCCTGACACCTGCCGGTTCAAAAAATGGTTCCCGTACTGGAACCGCCGTCGAAACAAGCCAACTGCAAAATTCTAACTTAGCTTTGCTTGTCAACGGACCCGGAGAGCATTCGCTTTGCAGGGAGACCGATCGAACCCCCCAAATCTCGGAAATCTGAATGTGCTCCGACGGAGCCTGCCCTGCGCGCTCACAGGCAAGCCTCTGTATGGTGCTGGCTGGGCTCTTCTGCGGGACTTCCCGCTAAGGAAAGGCAGGCAGAATAGCCCCAGATCCCCCCTCACCGAACTAACTACGATCCAGCTCCCCTTTCCGGGGGGAGAAAGCAAGAAAACAGATGGGAGAGAAGGAGGGGGGGGGGGGGAGAGGAGGAGTGAGAGAGAAGCCTGCAGGCAATAAAGCCACAGAACCTCAAAACAAAACTCCTCCCCTGAAATAACCCAAGAAAATAAATAACTAAACCTAATCTTTTAAATCCTATCCTAACTAAAACAACCAATCTCAGTTGTTCCTCCAGTGAGCCCGGCTACCGGGCTCTATCCATCCAGCTGCTTGGAGACTGAAGTAACTGATGTCAGGAGGCGGATTCCAGGATGATATACCTGTGACATCACAAAAAAAGGGGAGTTCCTCAGCCTCCAAGCTGCTGGATGAGATAGGGAACCCAGAGGTCCGGGACTAGACTGGTTACACGATCAGGAAGAGGGCATTCTCGTAGAGGAGTGAAAACTGGTTGAAAACTGCTGCTGATTATCTCTGATTCACAATATCCAAGACCCAGCAGTCAGAGGTGATGGGGATGTAGGCTTGCTTGAAATATGTTAGGCAACCACTTGCCAGGAGATAGTCAAAAATTAGGTGCTTGTTTGATGGGTGCAGCAGATAGAACAGGTTGCTGATTGTGTTTTCTAGGTCTCTGCCAGGCTATGCATGTATAACGTAAGATATGCCATACTGGGTCAGACCAAGGTCTATCAAGACCAGTATCCTGTTGCCAACAGTGGCCAATCTAGGTCATAAGTACCTAGCAGTTTCCCCAAAAGACACAGGTTCCTCAATGCTTGTATTGGGTCAAGCAGTGTAATCCTGTGTCCCTTTTAATAATGGTTTATGGACCTTTCCTCCAGGAACCTGTCCAAACCTTTTTTAAACCCAGCTACACTAACATCCTCTGGTAACAAATTCCAGAGTTTGATTACACGTCGAATTAAAAAATATTTTCTCTTATTAGTCTTAAATAGGTTACCCTGTAGCTTCGTTGCATGTCCCCTAGTCTTTTTATATTCTGATGACGTAAACAATCGATCTACATTTACCCGTTCCACTCCGTTCATTAATTTATAGACCTCTATCATATCTCCCCTCAGCCGTCTCTTTTCCAGGTTGAAGAACCCTAAACTTTTTAGCTTCTCTTCATAGGAGTATCCTTGAATCCCCTTTACCATTTTGGTGGCTCTTCACTGTACCTTTTCTAATAACGCTATATCTTTTTAAAGATATGGCGACCAGAATTGCACACAATATTCAAGGTGGGGTCACACCATGGAACGATAGAGGCATTATAATATCCTTTGTTTTATTTTCCATTCCTTTCCTTATGATACCTAGCATTTTATTTGCTCTCTTGGCCGCCACTGCACACTGGGTGGAGGGTTTTAACATGTTATCCACAATGACCCCTAAATCTTTTTCCTGGGTAGTGGTTCCCAATGTGGAACCTTGCATCGTGTAACCATTGTTTGGGTTGTTCTTTCCTAGGTGCATAACTTTGCACTTGTCCACATTAAATGTCATCTGCTATTTGGATGCCCAGTCTTCCAATTTATCAAGATCCTCTTGCAATTTTCCACAATCCTCTTGGGTTTTAACAACTTTAAATAGTTTTGTCTCATCTGCAAATTTGATAACCTCACTCATTATTCCCTTTTCCAGGTCATTTATGAATATGTTAAAAAGCAGCAGACCCAGCACAGATTCTTGGGGTACTCCACTATTTACCTTTTTCCATTGGGAAAATTGGCCATTTAGCCCTACCCTCTACTTTCTATCTTGTAACCAGTTCCCGATCCACAATACTACACTGCCTCCTATCCCACTGGCACATAGGTGGAGGTCTTGCATATGGCTGATAATGGCACCTGGGGTAAAAATGTTGAAAATATTTTTGGGGTAAAAATGTTGAAAATATTTTTGGGGTAAAAATGTTGAAAATATTTTTGGGGTAAGGCTTCCTGAAAGAACCAGGTTGTGACTTTTGTTACTGAGACAGTGTGTCTGACATAAGAGCTGTTAGCCTTCATTTGATTGACCGTCACACAGGCCTGGAGGAACGATTAAGGAGGAGAAATTATTTATTTATTTAACATTCCTTATATACCGCCTTTCATGATATCAAGGCGGTTTACATTGAAAAACTGAAATTACATTGAACAGGGCATTATAACTTGTAATTAGATCTTATCTGCTAATTGTCTTGTCTTGAGTAACTCCAGGCTAGTCCAGGGCCCTTCCTATACTCACCTTCTGATTTCTTAAAGTACTTGGTTCAGCTGGATGGGGGTGGGGATCGGCAGCAGTACCGGTGGCGCAAAGGAGATCCATCGGTATGGGGCACTTGGTTATCTGATTACTGGCACAGTGCTGAGGCACGGCCTACGGTTTCTATTCTAAGATATAGCATTGAGTTTCTGTGGTTCCTCTTGTTTGGGGGGTTCTCGTTGGGAGTTTATAAGTATATGTGTTATTGGATCTGCTTTGTCAGGACGAGACTGGTGCGAGGAGCTGAAGGGGGAGCTCGTGTACTCCATCACTGGAAAATCTGTAATGCTCAGTTCTCAGCTGCCGGAGATGGTGAATACCCATATGTACCTGGACTGGTCTGGAGTTACTCAAGGAAAGACAATTAGCAGGTTAGGTCTAATTTCTTCGTCTGTAAGATGGAATTCCCACAGGCAGATGGAGCCAGTCTTGTCAGCAGAGTTCCAGAGTCTCAATGCGTGGATGAGACAATGGTGCAATGATAAAGATTTTGGATTTGTTAGGAACTGGGCAACATTCTGGGGAAAGGAGGGGCTCTTACGAAGGGATGGGCTTCACCTTAACCGGGATGGAACCAGGCTGCTGGCATTAACCTTTAAAAAGGAGATAGAGCAGCTTTTAAACTAGATAATAGGGGAAAGCCAACAGTCGCACAAGAGCGCATGGTTCAGAAGAATGCATCCTTGAAGGATGTTACCAAAAGCAGAGCGGTTCCAAAAAAGAGTAAAGTAGCCCAAATGGCCTTGAATATGGAGCAGACAGAGCTTAAATTACCCATGCCTACACCAATAGCCAAATTAATATGAATAAAATACAGTCTCTAAAATGCTTGTGTACAAATGCTAAAAGTCTAAAAAAATAAGATGGGAGAGTTAGAACATATAGCACTAAATGAGAGGTAAGATATGATTGGAATCTCAGAGACATGGTGGAAGGAGGACAACTAGTGGGACACTGTGATACCTGGGTACAAACTATATCATAATGATAGAGCTGATCAAATTGGTGGTTGCGCTCTGTTAGAGAGGGCATTGAGTCAGAAAGGATTAAATTTTTACAGGAAACAGAATTTTCTGTAGAATCTCTATGGATTGAAATTCCATGTAAAAAGGGGAAGGCAATGGCAGTGGAGGTGTACTATCGACCGCCTGGCCAGAATGAACAAATGGATGATGAAATGAACAAAGAAATCAAGGAAGCTAACAAAAGTTACAGCACAGTAATAATAATGAGCGATTTCAATTACCCCGGTATCGACTGGGTCAGTGTCACGGCAGGACATGCTAGGGAGATAAAGTTCCTAGATGAAATAAATGACTGCTTCTTGGAGCAGCTGGTTCATGAACAGACCAGAGGAGAAGCCATATTGGACCTAGTCCTTAGTGGAACACCAGATCTGATGCAATAGATAAGGGTGTTGGGGCCACTTGGCAATAGTGATCATAGCATGATGGCATTTGATTTAATTAGTGGAGGAGGGATGGCAAGGAAATCAACAGTATTACCTTTCAACTTTCGAAAGGGAAACTATGACAAAATGAGGAAAATAGTTAAGAAAAAACTAAAAGGAGCAGTTGCAAAGGTTAAAGACTTACATCAAGCTTGGGTGGTGTTGAAAATTGCTATCTTGGAAGCCCAGACCAGCTGTATTCCACGCTTTAAAACATGCTGGCAGTTTTTTGGACTTCCTTGCACTTTTCTTAAAGGTGAGGTCAGAGAGGCTGTTACCAAAAAAGCATCTTTCAGGAAATGGAAAAAAGAGCCAAATGACAAACTGGAAACAGCACAAGCACTGGCAAGTTAAATGCAAGGCATTGCTAAGGCAGGCAAAGGGAGAATTTGAGAAGAAGCTTGCTGCAGAAGCAAAAATGTGTAAAAAAGACTTTTTCAAGTACATTCATAGCAAAAAAAACCTGAGAGAGAGTCTGTTGGCCCATTAGATGATAGAGGGGTTAAAGGGGCACTAAGAGGCTACAAGGTGATAGCAGAGAGACTGAATGAATTCTTTGCTTCGGTCTTTACTGAGGAAGATGTAGGGATGTTACCCATGACTGAAGTGGTATTTAAAGGCGTGGAAGAATTGAAGGAAATATCAATACATCGGGAAGATTTTTTACAACTATTTGATAAACTGAAGAGTAGCAAATCAACTGGACCGGATGAATATACATCCAAGGGTGTTGAAAGAACTGAAATATGATTGCAGACCTGCTATTAGTAATCTGTGAACTATCATTAAAATCATCTGTAATACCTGAAGATTGGAGGATGGAGAACGTAATGCCAATTTTTAAAAAGGGTTCCAGGGGTGATCCAGGGAACTACATCCGTACCGGGAAAAATGGTAGAAACCATCATAAAGAACAACAATGCTGAACATGTAGATAGTCATGGCTTAATGGGAGACAGCCACATGGCTTTAAACAAGGAAGATCTTGTCTTACTAATCTGATATGTTTTTTTGAAGGTATGAATAAACAGGTATTCAAAGGTGAGTCAGTTGAAATAGTGTATTTGGACTTTCAGAAAGCTTTTGACAAGGTCCCTCATCAGAGACGTTTGGCAAAACTAGAGAGTCATGGGATAGGAGGCAGTGTACTATTGTGGATCAGGAACTGGTTAAAAGATAGAAAGCAGAGGGTAGGGCTAAATGGCCAATTTTCCCATCGGAGAAAGGTGAATAGTGGTGTACCCCAGGGATCTGTGCTGGGTCCGCTACTTTTTGACATATTCATAAATAACCTGGAAAAGGGAATAACGAGTGAAGTTATAAAATTTACAGATGACACAAAACTATTTAAAGTTGTTAAAACCCAAGAGGCTTGTGGAAAATTGCAAGAGGATCTTGATAAATTAGAAGACTGGGCATCCAAATGGCAGATGAAATTTAATGTGGACAAGTGCAAAGTTATGCACCTAGGGAAGAACAACCCAAACCATGGTTACACGATGCATAAGAATCGACTGGCCTTCGCGGATTGAAAAGTCGCCATGAGATCTATTACTGGAGGGCCCCATCGACACACCACCATTTCGAACATTTGCGGATGAAGAACCCACTCTCCTGGATCTACTCTTAACCGACTCAGAAAATCGGCCTCTACGTTTTCCACCCCGGCGACATGCGCCGCTGACAATTCTAGCAGATGTATCTCGGCCCACTCGAACAACTGATCGGCCTCGGCTTCCAGCAGTACACTGATGGTTGATATAGGCTACAGTCATTGTATTGTCGGAAAATACCCAAACAGCCTTCCTGTGAAGACACTACCGCAACACTCTTAGTGCCAGGACTATCGCTCGCAATTCTAACCTGTTGATCAACAAGGCCTTTTCTTGATCGGTCCAACGACCTTGCGCGAACCTTCCTTGGACATGAGCGCCCCAACCTGAGAGGCTGGCATCCGTCGTTAGGGGAATCCAATCCGGTGCCTCTAAGGACATTCCCTTCTCCAGATTTTCTGGCCTCAACCACCATAGGTGAGCGTGATGCGTCTCCTGCAGACAGGGCAATATGTGAGAGAGATTGTCCTCCTGGTGCGACCACTATCTGAGCAATGCTCTCTGTAAGGGTCTCATGTGGGCTCTCGCCCACGGTACTAACTCAAGTGTCGCTGCCATGGTACCTAGTAACTGCAGATAGTGCCAGGCTGTGGGATGTCTGTTGCGTATGTGTAGAAACCTGCGTACTAACTTTCTCAAACCTTGTGCCCGTTTCTGCGGCAGAAACACTTTCCCAACACTCGTATTGAACCGAGCCCCCAGGTACTCCAGCGTCTGCGATGGACTCAATCTGCTCTTGGATACATTGACTACCCAACCGAGCCTCTGCAAGAACCACTTTGACTGTGGCCGCCTCGCTCTCCGCTTTGGACTTCGCTCGAATCAACCAATTGTCTAGATAAGGATGTACTAGGACACCGTCCTTTCTTAACGCTGCCGCCACTACCACCATTACCTTGGTGAAGGTTCATGGAGCCGTAGCTAGACCAAAAGGTAACGCTTGGAATTGAAAATGTCCCATCAGGACCGCGAATCTTAAAAACGTCTGATGTTCCTGACGAATGGGAATGTGTAGATAAGCTTCCGACAAATCGATGGACGTAAGAAACTCATCCTTCCTTACTGCTACTATGACCGATCGTAACGTCTCCATCCGAAAATGAGACACTCTTAGACAGCAATTTATCCGTTTGAGATCCAAAATTTGTCAAAAGGTCCCTTCTTTCTTTGGCACAACAAAATAAATGGAGTACCGATCACAGCCGCATAGGTCTGGAGGTACCGGTACCACCGCCTTGAGGGAGAGCAGCCTTTCTAAGGTCTCTTGCACGGCTGCGTACTTTGACTGTGCTATGCACGGGGATTGTACGAAAGAATTTGTCACTGGACGCTGAAGCTCCAAGGCATAACCCTCGCGGATAACTTCCAGCATCCATTGATCGGATGTGATCTGGACCCAGGCAGGATAAAACTTACGCAGGTGACCTATCGGCACCTGTCCCGCCTGGGCCTCTTTAGCTTCATTGCGACTTTCGAAGATTGGAGGAAGAGGGGGCAGAAAATCCTCTGCCCGCTCCTCTGAAACCTCGAAATCCCTGGCTACGATAGGGAAAACATCCTCTTTGCACCTGACCAAACCTTGGGGGACAAAAACAACGAAAATCTCTCTGTTGTCCCTTACTTGTCGAAATCGACCGACCCTGCTTCTGTTTGTCCTCCGGCAGCCTACCACCCTTGGATTCTCTTAAATCCTTCACCAGCTTATCCAGATCTTCTCCAAAAAGTAGCTTCCCCCTGAACGGAAGCTTACTTAACCTTGACTTGGAAGAGCCATCAGCTGCCCAATTGCGTAATCAAAGATACCGCCTGGCCGCTATTGCAGATGCCATACTATATGACAACCCGTGAACCAGATCATAATGAATGTCGGCCAAAAAAGCCACCCCCGTCTCTATCCTGGCAGCCTCCACGGCCGTTTCCACTGTCTGTTCTCCCTGAAGCCGCTGAGCCCAATGAAGGCAAGCTCTGGCTACCCAAGCTCCACAAATGGACGCTTGAATGGACAGCGCATTAACATCAATAACCTGTTTCAACAAGGTATCCGATTTTCTGTCTTGCGCTTCCTTCAGAGCTGCGCTCCCCTCTACTGGAATGGTAGTTTTCTTGGTAACTGCCGAAACTGTTGCATCCACCTTAGGGGACCTAAACAATTCACGATCCTGTTCTACTAATGGGTAGAGCCGAGACATAACTCTGGACCCCTTCAGACCAGCCTCTGGCATATCCCATTCTCCTTGTATCATTTTTTTAATCACTCTGTGCACAGGAAAGGCCTTCTGAGACTTACAAAAAGCCTGCAACAATGGGTCCTCCAATGTGGCATCTTCCACCGGCCCCACTGCTGGCATATTAAGCGCCTTAAGCGTTTCAGATATAAGTGCTGGTAACTCATTTCTCCTGAAAATTCGAACCACTCGAGCCTGATCTTCCTTTTCTGTAATCTCTCCTTCTTCTAAGTCCTCTTCCAACTCCAAATCCTACTGTAGGTCCTCCGAATGAACACCCTCTGATGCAACGGACTGCTCCAACCGTTCCTTTTCGGTCCTTCCTCTCTTTGCTGGGATTCCTATCCCCCCCGTGCCCAGAGTTGTCCCTGGCCGCTTTTCACCCAGTTCCCCCTCCGTGGAACCTGACGTGCCCTTCCTTTGTGTTCCCCCGAACGCCTGTTGGATCAAAGATACGAATTGTGGCGAAAAAATCGCTGCCAATCCCCCCGGTACTTGTAGTTGCGAAGCAGGACCACCCGGCACGGACAACAGCCCCGCCACCGGTTCCAGGAGGGGTTCAGCAGGAGACTTTGGCTCTGATAGGTCCGAAGTGACCCCTTCGTGTTCTTCAACCCCCTCTTCAGGCCCCTGCTCCATTGAGACTGATTCCTGAAAACAGCCTCTACAAACCCCCGTTTCGGACACCGCTCCCCTTCTGGAACCACAGAGTGGTCTAGAAGGCATACTGCCCGAACGGTCACTTAGGGCACTTTTCCTGCGTTGACCAGCTGAGTAACCTCCAGCAGTCACGGCTAAGCTTAGAGTGCCCTGCTTCCTTAAATAACTTGAAACGCAGAACCCGAGGTGTTTTTTTTTTGTTTTTTTTTTAATACAGCGAGGATACTCCCAGGACAATACCCAACCTTCTTCAGCACCCAAATTTGCAAAATGAAGCCGTTAAAAAATGCCCCTCAGAAGCAACGGAGTTTCCCGCGCGCGCCACGCAGCGCAGCCTACCCCGTTCTCCACACGCGGCTCCTAAACACCCGACTGTCTCCACAGTACTCTCGACGATCCGGGCCCCTTACCTTGCCGCACAGCCTTGCCGATGGTGAAGCTCACTCTCCCCGCGCTCAGTCGGGATCGCGGCTTCAGCGTCGGGGGAGAGCCGGGACTGCATAGCAAAGACTGCCGCGATCCGCCAGAATCACACTTCGGGTTTTGAACGGCAATACATAAATGCCAGGTACTACTGCTGCTGTTATTCTGCTGACTCCTCACCCATAACAGTGGGTTCGGGAACCGGCCTCACCTCTCCCCCACAATTTAGCAAGTCCTCAACGGGAATTACGACTCAAAAGAGAGAGGCTGGGTATGGGGGGGGGGAGAATAAGCAGCTCAGCACAGCTTGCCTTAAAGATTCAACTCCTCTAGCACTAAGCTTCCAAAAAAACCCCCTTTAACTATATAAATCTAAATCTTCTTCTTAATGGATCTTCTAGTGAGCCCCGTATCTCTGGGCTCACCAGCCCTCCAGCTGCTTGGAGACTGAGATAACTGGAGTCAGGAGGTGGATCCTGCGTCTTTATACCGGTGTCATCAAAAGGATGACGTTTCTCAGTCTCCAAGCTGCTGGAGGAGGAGCAAGACCCCAAAGGTTCAGGACTAGACTGGAGGGACGCTAAGCAACTCTAAACATGTTTTCTTATTTCTTTCTTTAAGCATTGGCTTTTCTATAGCCACTCTTCCATAAAGCCCCACTCTGTGGAGTGTATGGCTTAAAGTGGTCCTATGGACATATTCTCACATCTCCGCTGTGGATCTTTTCAGCTCCTTCAGTGTTATCCTTTGTCTCTTTATAACACAGAATCCAACACAATCATTATAGCCAACAAACACCTCAGCATCTTCCTCACCAACAGACCCCTGGAACCACAACAGAATATCTCTCTATGGTACTGGAAACAATATGTACAAACAGCAAAAAGCTCAAACCCCTCTATTGCACTAGGAGACTACAACCTTACCTCCACATCCACCAAGGAAGCTACATCATCCCTAAAAGTCATGGAATCGCTAAAATACCACCAAGCTATCAACACCCCAACACACCAACACGGTACAACTCCGGATATGGTTTTCATCCCAAAGCACCTGGTGGATCAAGGCAAGATCACAACACCAACAATCACACTGGTTCCTTGGTCAGATCGCCACCTAATTGAATTCACATTGACACTAAATGACATCATCCAACACAAGGAAAATGAGACCATAACCAGGAGATTTAGAGCCTTCAAAAAAGACGCATTCATAGACGAAATCGAACCACAACTTCAGCAGGACTATGAAACCCTTGACCTAGGCATAGTGAAATGCAACTCTATAATATCAAATGCAGCATCAACCCCTACAAATACCAAAGCACAAACACGCAGGAGACCCAAAGTCCCCTGGTACTCAACTGATGTTAGAGACGCAAAACGCACCCTATGAAGACTGGAGAGAAAATGGAGGCAAAACAAGTCACAAGACTCCCTGATTCAATACAGAGACAAGGAAATGGAATACAACAATCTAATAAATGAACGTAAACAGCAACACCATATCAATCTAATCATGAAATCTGTCAACTAACCAAGAGAACTATTTAGACTTGTACAAACACTGAGGACACTACAAAGCATGATACCCACCATCTTAACCCGCAGAAATATGCAGACTACATAAAATCGAACAACAACACCCTGACATGCTCCATCGCACTGCAAACAGATGACCAAGAGACGATAAAGGAGCACCAAACATGGGAAGACTTCAGCATACTATCAAAACAACAAATTGAGGACATAATTAGTGGCCTCAACACAACCACCTCACCATCAAACCCATGCCCAGTAGCTTGGATCAATGCCGCCAAAACCCAGCTCTCCCCTCACATTCACAAAATCATCAAAGATTCATTCCAACAAGAATACATGCTGCAACCTCTGAAACCCGCCATGATAAGACCGATACTTGAGGGAGGAGTGGCCTAGTGGTTGGGGCAAGGTACCACAGGCCGGAAGGTCGGTGGTTCAAATCCCACTAGAGGACAGCAACCTTGGGCCGGAAGGACTGGGGTTTCTAGTCCCACAGGTGCTCCTTGTGGTCTTGGGCAAGCCACTTAACCCTCCATTGCCCATGTTCCCTGTAAGTATTAGTGTATGTGTCTCATATCCCCTCATATTAAATGTATCCCCCAATTGTGTTGTGACCACTTTGATTGAAGGATAAGGTGGTATTATACAAAGCTGTCTAAATAAAGATACTTAAAGGCAACAATCTCTGGCTCTCTGAACCAAAATCATACCGTCCTATCTCCAGTCTACCTTTCCTTGCAAAAAATCTTTGAAAAAACAGTACAACACCAGCTACAAGACCATATTAACTTCAATGCTCCTCTGGACATCCATCAGCATGGTTTTAAACCCCAACACGGAGTTGAAACACTACTTACCTCCCTCTTCGACAATCTCTTAAAAGGCATAGACAACATAAAAAATGGATTCCTGCTTGTATTCATGGACATCTCTGCAGCCTTCAACACCATGTCATATGCCAGACTACTGCAACGCCTGCAGCAAATAGGATTATGCAAAAATACGCTAAAATGGTTTACTTCATACTTGGAAAATAGAATGCAACAAGTCAAATGTGCACAAAAGAAATCGTCACATTTCCCCGTTACGCAGGGAATACCACAAGGCTCAGCCCTATCATCAATGCTCTTTAATATTTACATCCAGCCCATATGTAACATCATCAAAAGGCACAAGCTCCATTATCACATTTATGCTGACGACATCATGGTGTATGCACCAGTCAACCTACTAGCACTCAACATCACAACTATAACCAAATGCCTTGAAGATATGAACACCTGGTTTGCAGCCAATAATATGACGGTCAACTACGATAAAACTGAGGCTATGTTCATCACCAGGAACACTACCTTTACTCTACCACAAACCATCAGCATTTTAGATAAGCTTATAGTAGTTAAAGATAAGGTTAAATACCTGGGCATCACAATGGACAGAGCGCTAAACCTGAAATCCCACATCATAAAAACTGCAAACAAGGCCTAAGGATCATCAGAAAACTCAAGCCATTACTCCGCCAGGATCACTTCCGCACAGTATGTCAAGCAATCATTACACCTCTGCTTGACTACGGAAACGCGTTATATCAAGGCCTCCCTCAACAAACCCTACACCCACTCCAAATAGTGCAAAACACTGCGGCACGCATTATTACAGACACTCCAAGATCTGCCCAATCTTACAGCAACTACACTGGCTACCCATGATGGCCAGAGCAAAATACAAAATAATCCTAATCATCTTTAAAATCATCCACCAGCTCTCAGCAGAGGCACGCCAATATATCATAACAAAAGATACCTGTAACAGACCGAGAAGAACCAATAAAGACAACATGATCGGCACACCTGCAGGATTCCACAAGACTAAACAAACAACTTCAAAAAGAGCTCCCTCCTTACTAGCGCCCACACTCTGGAATTCCCTCCCAACAAGCCTGGGAGCATTAGATGACCTAATGGAATTCCGAAAGGACCTGTGATAAGGAAGCTTATCATAGCTCAGGAAGGAGCTATAGGAAAGGTGAAGTGACTCTGAACAAGCAACCTGTCAGTTCTGGTAGAAATATGAAAACAGAATTTTCCCATAAAAGACTACCAGTCCCAGAATGCACCAGGTTTCCAACAGTCATTAGAGGAGCTGAAGTAGGGAAATGTGTGTTCAATCAGGAGGACTATGAGGTAATCCCTAAGCACTCATCTCAAAGGGCAGGGCCTGATTCAGCACAGCTGCGCTGTGTTAAGGAGGAGCACTCATCTAAGCAGAATAAAGGTAGAGTTTATTCTACAGAGAATCAGTATCCGGAGAATCAGCTTGAGCTTGATCATCTTCATCATCAGGAGGATCATCATCATCAGAAGCAGAAGCCAAACCGGACGGACAGAGAGGGAAAGAAACCCTTTGGAAGAAGGAAGAGAAAAGCCTTTGAGAGGTCTAGAAGAGTCCAGAGCAGTACGTATACTGGGAGGCATTCCAAGGGCCAGCATACACGATTGGACTGGGGAAAGCCAGAGGAATGGTGCTGCAGAGCTAGGAATCTCCAGACGCTACCTGTGAGGGAGACGGCTGCACGTGGAAGGGACCCTAAGACCCGTGCCTGAAGGTATGTGAAGAGAGATCCAGTGTCCAGGGATCTGGATTGGAAGGCTGGACATAAGAACTGGACTACATACTGGCCAGGCTATATAGAGAGGAACTCTAACAGCAATGGAAGCTCAGGTATGAACACTGATCTATGCCCTAGCTATAACCTTGAAAGACAGCAGGGAAATAAGTATTCTCCTGAAAGTGCTCCAGTGGGAGATTCATCTATGCCAATCCATGATATTGAACCCATGCTTGTTGAAGAAGAGGGGGTGATAGCAGATGAAGAATCTGTTTACATGGACTGCTCTCTGTCTAAACTCCTTTGGTGATTTTCTGTTATAAAGTACAGCAACCATCACAAAGAAATACAAATTTGTTCTTTAATCTACTCAGAAAAGCTCCTGTGTAGGATTTTTGGCCACGCAGTAGAAAGCAAGCCAGCTAAGGGGTTTCAGCTGGATAACTGCTAGCAATTGAGCCTTACCTAATTGCTTGTGAGCTAGGAGAGAATCACTTCTGAATCTATGTGGGAAGATATAAGAAGTTAACCTGAAAAGAACAGTTTTTTTCTTTCTTTGTGGCTTTTGGTTTGTTGTTTGATACTTGCTAAGAGAATATTAGCTAAGCCTACAGAAAAGACCAGTTTGTTATCAACCAGGTCTTATTTCTTTTGCTTTGATGGCCTGATAAGTTAAAATGTTTTCCTGATTTTGTTTTTTTCAAGTTTAACACTGAAAGCAAGTAACCTGATTTATGTGCTACCAAGCATATCTGTGTTGGGAGAAATAACCCCATAAATAAATATCTTATTGGCTTTAACACTTGAGCACAACTAAATTATTGTCAGCAGCTGTGTCTGGTGTGAATGAACTGCATTGCCCACAATCCCTTGCAAATCATATAGATATATGCACTTACCAAGACTGTGAAGATTCTCACCCAGGCAGCCGTCTGATAGACCTCAAAACCTATCTCTTTATTGAAACTTATCAGCAGACGGAAAACACTCCTCACCCAAACAGTAATACATCTACTGCCAATAATTCAATATTCACTCATCCCGAATAGGCATATAAGTTAATGCCATAACATCAACTCAGTACCCACTCACCCCAAACACTCAGCCTAAACAAACATAATATAACGTTGTTAATTACCTCGTACTGTCTATATGTTACCCCTATGATAAATGCATCCTTCCAATTGTACTGTCTACATGGTGTTAAGTACCTCTATGTTGTTATGTACCCCTATGTTAAATGTAACCCTCCTATTGTGATGCGACCACTTTGATTGAAGGATAAGGTGGTATACAAATCTGTTTAAATAAAATAAAACATCTCTGATTAATGCCCTCCTTGCTCAGTCTGTAAGTTTTGGTGGGTGCCCTTCTCTTGTCAGGTTTGTAGTGGTGCCATATTCTCTCTCTTTTTTTTTATAATGGATTTAATGGTGCTCCTTGGGATAGTCAGAATTTGGGATTTTTTTTATAACGCAACCCTGATCTATACTTCTCAACAACTTTGTCTTTGGAGTGCTCCCTGGTCTTCATGTTGCTTGCTTAATGGTGTTGCAGTCAGGGGCCTTTCAGAACAGGTATTTTTATACAGGCATGTGACAGATTATGTGATACTGATTACACACACGTGGATCCTAATCAACTAATTATGCGACTTCAAAGGTTAATTGGTTGAACCAGATCTTATTTAGGGGTTTCGTAGCAAAAGGGATGAATACATATGCACTCACAACTTTTCAGTTTTTCCTTGTTTTTTTTCATATATACAAGGTATTTTATTGTCATTTCACTTCACCAATTTGGACTATACTGTTAGGTCCATTGCCTAACATCCAAATGAACCTCCAATTTCATTCCAGGTTGTACTTAATGGGACAAAACAGGACAAAAACTAAGGGGATGAATACTTTCACAAGGCACTGTATATAAAAAAAGTAAAAACTGAAAAGTTGTGAGTGTATATCTATTCATCCCTTTTGCTTTGAAACCCCTAAATAAGATCTGGTCCAACCAATTACCCTCAGAAGTCACATAATTAGTTGATTAGGGTCCACCCGGGTACCAAATAAAACGAAACTGCAGAGAGATCATTCGGACCTCTGGAACTGAAGTGTGCCCAGAGCTTTCTGTTTTGTTACAAGGCCAGAGACTTAACACCCTCCTTATATCTCCGTCCATCCCTTCCCTTGGTCAGACCACTTCCTCATTTGTTTCTCTCTTCCAGGCCCTCCTTTTCATCCTGGCCCATCTGCAATGGTGATTGCCTCTCCACAGTCTCAGAGGTGCCTGATTCCTGAGAGCATAGTCCTACTCCCACCTGCCTCAGAAATCCTCCCCTTGACCCAGCAGTCTGATCTCTGGAACTCTGTTCTCTCATCACTTAGATCGGATTGCCCCCTTAATGCAGGTCAGACCTTCTACTCATCGTTCCTTCCCCTGGTACCACCCTGGACTCCGCCTCTTAAAGTGGCAGCTCAGAGCAGCAGAACAAACTTCGCAGAAACAGAAGGAACCTGCACTTCTCCTTTTATTTAAAGTTCATCATCACCACTACCAATCCCTGGTCGTGATCGCCAAAAAGGTCTATTATTCATCCCTGGTTACCTCCTCCTCCCATGACCCTTAAACACTTTCAAAATAGCCACACATCTCTCTTTCCTGCAAGCCTCTTCCCCCCTCTCCTTCCCCTCCCATCAATCCTTCCCCAGACGCCCTTGTCAAAGCCTTCTTAGCCAAAATCACCTCTGCTCGCTTGGGGCTACCATCATCTGACCTGTTCCTTCCTCCAATGTCCCTTCACATCACATGATTTCATTGCTACCCACACTTGGCATAGCTTCTCCCTGGTTGACCCTTCAGCTTTGACAAGACTTCTTTCCTCAACTAAGATATCTATTTGCCCTCTGGATACCATTCCCTACGATTGGCTCGTGGACCCATCCTTAGGGGTAAACCGCCCTGATGTCACAAAGGGCGGTATATCAAGAACAAATAAACATAAACATAGGCTTCAGTCCCTATATCTCTGCTATGCTTAACACAAGCTTTCTACCAGTTCCATTCCTTCCCTGTGAAAGATTGCACTGATTTGTCCTCTCTTAAAAGACCCTTAGCTTGATACTGGTGATCCCTCCCACTATCACCCAATCTCTAACCTTCCTTTTCTTGCTAAACTAGCTGAACACCTCATTCTCCCTCTATTATATGATCATCTGGAAAATACCCTAGCCTTGCATTCTCGCCAATCGAGATTCCATGCATTCCACAGCACAGAAACTATCCTTACCTCTGTTCTTAATGATATCCACAATATTCTTGACCAAGGTTTCTTTGTACTTGCTATTTCCCTCGACCTCACAGCTACGTTTGACCTTGTGGACCATAGTCTCCTTCTCATACATCTTCACAAGGTGGGTCTTGGGAGCACTGTTCTTTTGTGGTTTTCTTCCTTCCTTCACGAATATTCTTACCAAGTCCTCTGCCACAACTCTTCATCTGCCCCTATTCCCTCCCTTGAGGGGTTCCCTCAAGGTTAAGCACTATCCCCCCTCCTGTTCAACGTCTTCCTCAGTCCCCTCGCCACCCTCATTCAATCTCTGGGTATCACTTTCTATATGTATGTGGATGATTATCTTACTCTTTGCATGACTCAACAGTGATTTGCCTGATATTTCCATCATCAATTCCACCCTGGACTCCATTTCAGCTTGGTTGTATAATAACATACTAAAACCTAACCTCTCTAAGACCACTGCCACCTGGATCACAGGCACCAATTACTCTCCTTCTCTGGCTCCTTCACTTGGTACTACTTCCATCTCATTACTCCCTTCTTTTAAATACCTTGGTATCCACAGATTCTGAACTCCCTTTCTCCACCCACATTTTTCATCTTACTTGCTCTGCATTTTTAGCCCTTCACAGATTTCGGGCTGTTCGACCTTTCTTTGACCAGGCAGCCCTGACTACACATCTCCTCAGCACTGTCATCACATGTCTTGACTACTGTAATATCATATTCACAGGACTTCCACAAGACCATCTAAAACGTCTCCAAAACACTGCCATCCGTGCCCTCACTAACGCCAGAAAATTCAATCACATCTCACCCTTACTTATTCAACACCACTGCTCTCTTACACACAAAGGATCCACTTCAAAGTCCTCACCCTCACATACAAGGGCCTACACAACCGAGCCTCACAATATCTTTCTTCCTTGACTATTCCCTAGATGCCACAATGCTGTCTTCATTCCCTCCAAGATAACAGCTTAGTCCTCTGATCCCCCACACATGAATGAATCCACACACCGTTCTGAATTTTTGTTTTTTGCCCCTTTTCTCTGGAACTGCTTTCCCTCCCACCTTCGGCTGGAATCTTCATTCCCCAAGTTTAAAGAGTTCCTTTAAACATACTTATTCATCCAAGAATTTGGAATAGAAGCCACCTCAGACCTACTCTATAGAGAGCCAGACATCCTTATATGCCTGGATAAGCTAGTGTCTATATCTCCTCCTACTACTACTCTACTTCCCCCTCTCCTATCACGATATGGAATTCCTTTCTTCTTCGGTATTGTGTAGTTTTTTAAATCTGTAAACCGCTCTGTCTGCCTCGCTAAGGGTGGTCAATCAAATACCAATAAACAATAAATGATCATAAGTAGATCTTAAGAGGTGGTAAGCACACTCTTGAATGGCCATATGGCACTACCCCAAAGAAAACTGCCAGTCACACACTAAAAATGTTACCCTCAAAGGCAAACTCTCACACACTTGCAAAAGGCCAACCCTACTATCCTCACCGATTTATACTTCTACCTGAAGAGTGAAAATCATCTAACAAGAAAACTCAGATACATCTTTTTATACAGCTGAATGGACTAAAGAGATTCTTAGTCCTCTTTCTTTATTACAAGAGAATGTTGAAAATAATTGTCTTGATTGGGACTCCTTTCTGAGTCGATTGAGGAGAAGTGTTAGGCTTGAGTTACACAGTGTGACCCTGATCGAATATTGTTGGAAAGAGGTGTTGCATGGTGGAGACTGCAGGAAAATTCTTCTTCAACGAGAGTAGAAATATATATACTGTCTGCATGCTATGTAACCTGAAGGACTGAATAATAAAAACTGATTCAAGCATTTTTTGAGGCTTTGTTGCCTTGATTGGTTAGGTCACTGAGAAAGCATAGTTACTCACCTGTAACAGGTGTTCTCCGGGGACAGCAGGAATCAGTCCTCAAATATGGGTGACGTCAACGCCGACAGAGCCTGCGTGGAGCAAATCCCCAGCTTTCAAAGAAAGCTTTTGGGAGTTGCTACCACGCATGCGTGGTCTCCCTCCCGCCCAAAGGAGCCATCTTGCTCAGTCAAATGACATAGCTAAAGATGGCAAAAACAAAACAATGAAGCTAAGAGGACTGCAACTCCAAGGGGAGAAGGGAGGGTTGTGAGGACTGATTCCTGCTGTCCCCGGAGAACACCTGTTACAGGTGAGTAATTACGCTTTCTCCGGAAACAAGCAGGAAGTCAGTCCTCACATATGGGACTCCCCAGCTACAGGCTACCATTAACCTATAGCCCAAAAAAGGCTCCCTCATCAAGAGTCACAAGCAGCCGCAATGAAATCCGTATTACGGAGAAACAGGACCTCTGCGTCCAAAGGAATTAGCACTGCAGTAGCCTGAGCAAAGAAGGGTCAGAGGGCAGGAGTTGTCTAGACCTCAAAAAGGTTACGGAGTACAACCTGGCCGAAGGCACTGTCCCGTCGGCAATCCCTATCCAGGCAGTAATGGGCCGCAAAGGTATGAACTGAAGACCAGGTGGCGGCCCGGCACATGTCTGCCAGAGGAACGGAGCACAGATGAGCCACTGATGCCGCCATGGCCCTGGACCTTGTGAGCCGTGACACGGCCCTCCTTCGCATCCTCATAAGCCTGGACAATAAAGTCCGCCACCCACGTGGACAGCGTACGCTTGGTCACCGCCTTCCCCAGCTTACTGTGGTCATAAGAAACAAAAAGCTGAGAGGCTTTCCAGTGGCCTTGAGTACACTGAATGTAGAAGGACAAGGCCCTCTTACAGTCCAGGGTATGGAGAACTGCTTCAGCCCGACTGGTGTGCGGTCTGGGAAAGAAGGTAGGGAGGACCACCTCCTGGTTGAGGTGGAACGAGGACACCACCTTTGGAAGGAACTTGGGGGGTGTGTGAAGCACCACCCTATTCTTGTAGAACCTGGTATAAGGCCTCTCTGCCACGAGGGCCTGAAGCACACTCACCCTTCGGGCAGAAGTGAGCGTGACAAGGAAAGCCACCTTCCAGGAGAGATAGCGGAGGTGACACGTAGCCATCAGTTCGAAAGGCGGCAAGCCGCCCCAACACAACATTGAGATCCCATTTGGTCGCTGGAGGGCAGACTGGGGACTTAGACAGGAGTAGGCCCTTAAGGAACCAGGACAATGTTGGGTGAGCCAAGAGAGACTTCCCATTCATCTGGTGGTGGTTCACCGCTACGGCACTGAGATGCACCCTGATTATTTATTATTATTTTATTATTTTTATATAATGCACTATTCAAAATCAGCGCAGTTCACAGATAACAGTATTGTGCGTAACAGGAACATTATTAAGCACTTACATTGTTACTATCTTTGTTAGTGTTATAGCGGAAGGGCTGTCGGGTAAGGTTTGCCTCTTTGCAGATGATACCAAAATCTGCAATAGAGTAGACACCCAGGAAGGTGTAGATAACATGAGGAGGGATCTAGCTAAGCTTGAAGAATGGTCTAGAATTTGGCAGCTGGGATTTAATGTTAAAAAATGTAAGGTCATGCATTTGGGCTGCAGCAATCCAAGGGAGCAATACAGTATAGGAGGTGAAGTACTTTTGTCCACTAAAGAAGAGCGGGACCTAGGCGTGGTTGTGTCTGATGACCTTAAAGTAGCTAAACAGGTAGAAAAGGCGACAGCAAAAGCTAGAAGGATGCTTGGGTGCATACGGAGAGGAATGGCTAGCAGAAAAAAAGAGGTGATAATGCCTATGTATAAGTCTTTGGTGCGACCTCATTTGGAGTATGGTGTGCAATTCTGGAGACCGCACCTTCAAAAGGATGTGAACAGGATGGAGTCGGTGCAGAGGACTGCTACTAAAATGATTAATGGGCTTCGTTATAAAGCATATGAGGACAGACTTAAGGATCTTAATATGTACACCTTAGAGGAAAGGCGGGATAGAGGTGATATGATTGAGATGTTTAAATACCTCCGTGGCATAAATGTTCAGGGAAAGAGCCTCTTTCAATTGAAAGCAAGTTCTGCTACGAGGGGACATGGGATGAGGGTGAAGGGAGATAGATTCAGGAGTGATATGCGAAAATATTTCTTTACGGAAAGAGTAGTGGATCCATGGAATAGTCTCCCAGTGGAGGTGGTAGAGATGAGGACAGTAACTGAATTCAAAAAAGCATGGGACCAACACAGAGGATCTCTAAAGGTAAAAAGTGGACTGTTGTAGTTGTTGTTATGGAAGGACAGACTAGAAAGGCCATGTGGTCTTTTTCTGTCATCATGTTTCTATGTTTCTATTGAACTGGTATACAAAACTTGGGTTTCAACTGGGGTAACAATGTACAACTAATTACAGATATATACAGCATTGATAAGAGTTGTCAACTCATGAATTCTTAGTTATGCGTGAGAAGATGAGGTTAGGTTACCATGTTGAGAGTTACTGGGTTGGGAGTAGTGCAGGAGAAAGAAGTGGTGTTTTAGTGCCTTCCTGATGGAGTTGGACTTGAGCCCCATGCTGGAGAGGTGGGGAAGGTACTGCAACACCATAACCACTGGGCAAGAGAAGGGGTCGATCCCCCATGCCACACACCAAAGTGCAAACCTGCGCCACTTAAAGGCGTAAGCCCATCTGGTAGACGTACTGCATGAAGCCAGCAGAACATCCTCCACGTCCTTCAGAAGTAGGAGCGGAGCTAGTGACACCCTCTCAGCAGCCACGCCTTGGTTGCAGGAGAGAGCCCACCTCCTGGGAAAGGAGCTGCGGAGCTGTCCCCAGGGGGATAGGTGTCTCCACCGCTAGCTGCAGGAGAAGTGGGAACCACAGTTGCCAAGGTCACTGTGTGGCTATCAGAATGACTGAAGCTCTGTCGCATAGAATCTTGAACAGGGTGTTGGCGATCAGAGGTGTCGGAGGAAATGCATACAGAAGACCCACCGACCATGAAATTAGAAAAGCATCGGCGGCCACCCTGGTAGGGGGTGGTTGCCTGGAGCAGAAGCGGGGTAACTGGTGATTGTCCGGGCTGGCAAACAGGTCCATCAACGGTTCCCCCCAGATCTGGAAAAGCCCACAGGCCACTTCTGGGTCCAACTGCCACTCGTGCAACTGGGGCAGCCTGCTGAGTCTATCAGCCAGCCAGTTGTCCTGGCCTGGGAGGTACACTGCCCTGAGGAGAATGCCCTGTCGGACTGCGAATGAGCACAAGTCCAGACCTACCCGACAGAGGGCACGGGACCCCGTGCCCCCCTGTTTGCTCACACAGAACATGGCGACCTGGTTGTCCGTCTGGACCAGGACGGAACTGTGGCCCAGGGACCACCACAACACCTTTAGGACAGAAATGGATTGCATGCAGTTCCAATAGGTTAATTTGTTGAGCACTCTCGTCTGAGGACCAAACACCCTGGGTGCGGTACCCCTGGCAGTGGTCTCCCCAGCCCAGCAGGGAAGCATCTGTGGTGAGGACCCTCAAGTGGTGAAGGGCCTGAAAAGGCATCCCCGCTTCCAAATGACATGGCAAGAGCCCACAGGTGAGGGACTGCGCCAGGTGCCTGGTCACATTGACTTTGTCCTGGAGATACCATGTGGCCTGGGACCACTGTTTTCTGAGGCATCACTGCGCAATTCGCATGTGGAGGCGGGCATCTGGCGTGACATGAACTGTGGAGGCGATGTGCCTGAGGAGGTGCAACAGGTGTCATGCTGGCACTGAGGGACGGCGCTGTATATCTTTGGTTAGTGCCATGAGCCTGCCTACCCTGTCTGCAGGTAGGAAGGCCTTCGACTGAAGGGTATTGATCATTGCCCCAATAAATTCCAGCTATTGAGCTGAGTGAAGGCTGGACTTGGGATAATGAAACCCAAATGCTGAAGGACCTGGATGATGCGTGCCGTGGCCTCCTGCACCTCGGGGGCTGTAGTGCCCCTGATGAGCCAGTCGTCGAGATAGAGGAAGACAAAGATCCCCTTAAATCTGAGAAAGGTGGCGACCACCGCTAGGCACTTTGTGAATACCCTGGGGGCCGAGGCGAGGCCAAAGGGAAGCACGCTGTACTGAAAATGCTGGCCCCCCCCCACCGCAAAACAAAGGTATTGCCTGTCGTTTGGGTGGATTAGGATGTGTGCATAGGCATCCTTTAAATCTAAGGAGCATAGCCAGTCTCCTTGGCGGAGGTAAGGCAACAATGTTCCAAGGGAGACCAACTTGAACTTCTCTCTCACCAGGAATTTGTTAAGGTTGCGCAGGTCAAGGATGGGCCTTAGACCCCCTGTCCTCTTTGGCACGAGGAAATACCTGGAGTAGAACCCCTTGCCCTTGAGATGGTGGGGCACTGGTTCAACCGCTCGGTCCTCGAGAAGACCTGCCAACTCCTTCAAAAGAAGGTCCCAGTGAAGGGAAGGCTGGAAGGGCTCTCCGGGGAAACAGTGTGGAGGCACTTCGGCTAGGCAGAGGAGGTAACCCTCCTTGATCACCTGTAATGCCCATGAATCGTTGGTGATAGCCCCCCACCTGTGGTCATACAGGGTGAGCCGACCTCCTGTGGGCTGCCAAGCTCCAGGAGTCAAAAGCTCCCTCCAGGCTGGGCCGGAGCCTGGGGCTTGGGAGCCTTCTGCTTACGCGGGCCATGTCCCTGTCCCTTGTCCTGCTGACCCTGCTGGGGAGCCAGGGAGGCCTGGTAAGGAGGGTAGTTTCGGTAAGCAGTGGACTTCCTCGGGTAAAAAGGTCTTTTGAAGGGGCAGAGATCTTCTTAGAGAGCCTAGTCCTCATCATGAACTCAGACTCCAGTTTGGCGGCCTTGTCGGTCATGAGTTTGCCGAAGAGGTTGTCCCCCCCCGGCATGGGACATCAACCAACTTGTCTTGCACCTATTGCTCGAGGTCCGACAACTGTAGCCAGGCTTGGCGACGTGCACCGATGCCCACCGCGGCTACCCTGGCCACTGACTCAAACCCATCATAGGCCACTGGAGCATTTACTGAAGGCTTTGGATAGGACCCTGAAGCGCTGCAAAGCTCCTCGGATAGACCAGCCGAGAACCCGGCGATCTCCGTCGCCAGGTCTCTCAGGTATATGCCCATGTACGTTGGTAGGCCTGGATCCAACAATTCAGCATCGCGCCCTGGTAACATTTCCTGCCGAGGGCATCCAAGAAGTGGGCCTCCCTGCTGTGTGGCACCAAGGAGTGCGTCTTCTGACTTTTCAGTCGACGCATGGCCAAATCCACCAGCATGGAGTTGTGCGGCAGTTGTGAACTCTGAAACCCAGGACTCTGGTGGACCCGATACATCAAGTCGAGCCGCTTGCTGATCACTAGTGTTGACGCCGGCGTCTCCCACATGTGGAGCATAAGGCGTTCCAGGATAGGAGGAATGGGCACCGTGAGGGTCTCCTGAGGGGGAGCCTCGTACTGAAGGATCTCGAGTTCATCTGCTCGAGGGTCCTCCTTGGATTCCGTCGGGAAAGCTAAAACCTTAGACATATCCCGAACCAAGTCCCGAAACCCCATGTCCTCTGAGGCTCCAATACTGGGGAATCGGACAGGACATCTTGGTGATGGCGGGTGTCCAGTGACTCCTCGTCCTCGGACTCCCAAGCGGAGGCCTCCGAGGAAGACTGGTGGCACTCTTTGCGCCCCAAGGGGCCCTGCACCATCTGCTACGGCACTCGCTGGCTCGCCGATGACGACCTCGGTCCCAATGAACGATGACCGAGCGTGGGCTTTGAGGATTGGCTCAGACTCAGGGGTTGACTTCGATATCGAACTCTTGGTGGTCGGGGCGGAGGAACCGGACATGCAGGATACCAACGCCCGCTGCCGCTTCAGGAAGGCAGTGATCCTGCGCTCCAAGGACGCCATCCTGGACATCAGTTCCGGAGGCTCCACAGGCCTCGGCTCGGGCACCAATGCGCTCGGGCCCGAAGCTGGTTCCCCCGGAGGAGAGTCCTTGAATAGTATAGGAAGTACTTGCCAGTGCCGGTCTGCGACCGGGTCCTTTCGGGGAACCTTGGCTGGGCGCTCTTTCTCCGACGCCTCAGGCAGGCTCTCGGGGCTCTGCGACCGGCCCCGCGAGGGACCTGGCCGTAGCGAGCCATCCAGAGACGCCGCCGTCAAGGATTTCTTCCTTCTTTTTGGTTCCCTCGAGAGAGAGACCCCCTTTCCGAGGCCCCTCGACTATGCTCGGGTTCGGGCTGCTCCTTCTGAGGCGTGGAGGCCTCAGACGAGGTCCTGGCTCTCAGAAGCATGGGGGAATCAGGGAAAAAAATGTTTATGCTGCTGCTGGCGGCTTCTCACGGCCTTCAAAAACATCTTTTTGCAGAGGTCACAGACCACCGGGTCGTGGTCCGGGCCGAGCCACCGGAGGCAGCAGTCATGCATATCAGTGAGGGACATGATCTTCCTGCACCGATCGCACTTTTTAAACCCACTGGTAGCCATGGGGGGAACAAAGGGGGCCGGCCCGATACTGTGTTACCGGGATCGGGCGGGAAAAGTACCAGTGCAAGACCGTAAAAACAGCCAAAAGGCAGAGAAGAAAAGAAAAGAAGAATCAACTTTTTCCAGCACAGGGACAGACTACGTCTGATGGGCTCCGTGGAAAAAAGGAGACTGAACAAGATGGCTCCTTTGGGCAGGAAAGGGACCACACATGCATAGTAGCAACTTCCAAAAGCTTTCTTTGAAAGCTGGGGATTTGCTCCACATGGGCTCTGTCAGCGTAGACGTCACCCATATGCGAGGATTGACTTCCTGCTTGTTCCCAGAGAATCTGAAGGCTAGGATAAGGAAAAAGAAAAAGGACATCGATTGGAGTAAATTTGTTGCTCTGACTGGATGGGCTGATGGAAGCAATACTGATTGGAGCATTTTTTTTAAAGCCCTACATATCTTATGTCTACTTGCTGAGTGGGGCTCCGCCTACCTTCTCCTCAACTGGCTAGGTTTTAGTTTAAAAATAAAATACGCCACTACTGGAGTTAATGTTAAAACGTTCCTTTAAGATATCATCTCTGAAGAAGCCGGGATCGCTAAAACGACGATCTTTGTTGGGTGGTTATTCTGCTTGAAGAGCTGGCAATTATAAGATGTTTATGTTTATTGAATTTGATATACTGCCTTTCATTACAAAAGCAAAGCGGTGTACAATAGTCAAAGTACGAGGGTTGATCAGAAAGTAATGCCCCACATATTTTTTCTCAGTCTAGAATGAAGATAGAGGTGTGAAACTGAAAGTGTAGTAACTTGGAACTTCAAAGGACACGTGTGTAATTTTACAGTCATCCGACAAATAGCGAGGTGGTAGTGATCCTTCAAATGACGTCTGTGAGTGACATACAGTACAAACAACGAGCTGTAATTGAATTCTTAGTGGAGGAGAAAGAAAGTGTGAGAAACATTCACAAATGGCTGTGTGCTGTGTATGGAAGTTCTGCGGTAGATAGGAGCACCATTGGACGATGGGTGAAGAGAGTAAAGGCTTCAGGAAGTGGCAAAACGGAACTGGAAGATCGGCCACGGTCTGGGCGTCCTGTCTCAGCCACCAGTCCAGACAAGTTGCAGCGCCCTGCGATAGCTGCCAGCGCGCATGAAAATACTGTAAGCTGTTGTGGTGTGCCTTGCACACACCTTTGAATATCCCAAAGAGTCAATAATTGCCCTTGCACTACCTCTACTGACGGAAAGCTGTATGGACAATTCCCGACTCGTGATGCGCCGATCTGGCTGAATAATGTCATCAGTGCACTGCAACCTGTCTGGACTGGTGGCTGCGACAGGACGCCCAGACCGCGGCCGAACTTCCAGTTCTGTTTTACCACTTCCTGAAGCCTTTACTCTCTTCACCCATCGTCCAACGGTGCTCCTATCTACCGCAGAATTTTCAGATAGCACACAACCGTTTGTGAATGTTTCTCACACTTTCTTTCTCTTCCACCAAGAATTCAATTACAGCTCGTTGTTTGTACCGTATGTCACTCGCAGACGCCATTTGAAGGATCACTACCGCCTCGCTATTTGTCGGACGACTGTAAAATTACACCATGTGTCCTTTGAAGTTCCAAGTTACTACCCTTTCAATTTCACACCTCTGTCTTCATTCTGGACTGAGAAAAAACATGTGGGGCATTACTTTCTGAGCAACCCTCCTACAAAAGAAATGGACGATGGCCTAGAAAAGGAAAGGAAGTTACAATATCAATAGGACAGTAAGGAGAAAGTCAGGCATACCAGACGGGGGGGGGGGGGGTCACACAAGAGGACAAGGGATCATGCAGGAGTGGGAAGGTTGAAAGCAGAGGAAAATAAGTTGGTTTTCAGCTGAGATTTAAAGGTTCGATAATCTTGTTCAAGCCTGAGGGAGGTGGGTAGTGAATTCCAGAGTGCGGGCCCAATAAAGAAAAAAGCAGAGGTGCGGGTAGATTGTAGATGAGCCCAGGAGGTGGAGGCGATTAACATGAAGCGACCGTAAAGTGCGACTGGGGGTATGAGAATGGATGAGATCAGCAAGATATTGAGAGTTGTGTGTATAAATGACTTGGTGTACGAGGGCAAGAAGCTTAAAATGGATGCAATAATCTATAGGGAGCCAGTAGAGGTGGAGAAGAAGTGGGGTGACATGATCAAATCGGGAAGAATGGGTAATGAGACGTGCTGCCGTATTTTGAATGCGTTGAAGCCCACCTAATTGGGAGTGAGGAATACCAGCAAGGACCGAGTTGCAGAAATCCAGACGTGAAGTAACGAGTGAGAGAATAAGTGTAGTAAGAGCTTGGGGAGTGAGAAAAGGACGAATGGTGCGGATCTGACGGAAATAGAAGAAAGACGTTTTGGTGACATTGGAGAAACGATTGTGAAAGGAGAGCTGTGATCGTGAAAGGAGATCCGAGTCAAAGAGAACACCAAGATACCGGAAGGAGGAGACTAAAGGAATGGAAGAGCTGGCAAAAGATGGGGCCAGTTGAGGGGAAGGACTACCATGGGGGTACCAAATAGCAAGTGTCTTGGAAAGATTCAAGTGTAGACAGTTAGAAGTGAGCCAGCTGGAGACAGAGGAGACAGGAGTTCAGGGGAGAAAGATCAGGTAGAAGAGGAAAGGTATGATGGAGGAGGACAAGATCATCTGCATAGAAGAAAGCCAGAATACCAGATTGCTGGATCAGAAGAGCGAGAGGCGCCAAGAAAACATTAAACAAGAGAGGAGCCAATACAGAACCTTGGGGAACACCACAGTGTAAGGGAATCCGGTCAGAGGAGGCGCTCGAAGAGGAATGAGAGAGAACACAGAAAGAACGGGAGAAGAGATAGGAGTGGAACCATCGAAAAACAGTGCCCCGGAGCCCAGCATCACACAGACGAGAGAGAAGGAGAGAGTGATCCACAAGATCAAAAGCAGCTGATAGATTCAGGGAAACCGCCACCAAGATATCACCACGATCATGTGCGACATGCAATTCATTAAGGAAGGCAAGGAGGACTGTTTCTACGCTATGTCCTACGCAAGGAGGGAGGAGTAGCCTAGTGGTTGGGGCAAGGTACTTCAGGCCGGAAGGTCGGGGGTTCAAATCCCACTAGAGGACAGCAGCCTTGGGCCGGAAGGACTGGGGTTTCTAGTCCCACAGATGCTCCGTGTGATCTTGAGCAAGCCACTTAACCCTCCATTGCCCATGTTCCCCGTAAGTATTAGTGTATGTGTCTCATATCCCTGCGTGTTAAATGTATCCCCTAATTGTGTTGTGACCGCTTTGATTGAAGGATAAGGCGGTATACAAAACTGTCTAAATAAATAAAATAAATAAATGTCCGGAGCGGAAGCCTGATTGACGAGGATGAAGAAAATTAATGGTGTCCAAGTGATGAGAAAACTGAGTGAAGACCGCTTTTTCAAGTATTTTAGAAAGGAAGGGGAGATGAGAGACTGGCCGATAGTGAGCAGGGATAAGAGGGTCAAGAGAAGGTTTCTTAAGAATTGGGCGAATAAGTGCATGCTTCCAAAGGAGAGGGAAAGTGCCAGTGGAGAGACTAGTGTTGATCATAGTGAGGATAGGGGGAGGAAGAGCAAGAGAAGGTATAAGCAGCCACGAGGAGGGAATAGGATCAAGGGAGCAAGTCGTCTTACTAGAGGAGGAGATAGACTTGATAATCTCTGAGATGGTGAGTGGATGAAAAGATGTCCAACAGTGAGAGAGTGAGGGAGAGGGAGGAGGAGAAGGGGGAAGGATAATGCAGGGGGTCAATGAGGAAGAGAAGCACGGAGATCTATGATCTTTGAATGAAAAAAGGATGCCAACTGACTAGGAGCGGGAGTGATCGGAGGGGGTGGAGGGTGGGAGGAAGAGTGAAGGGAAGTAAGAGATTTGAGGACAGAATAGAGATGGCGAGTATGATTAGGGGCAGTGGCGACTGCAGTGGAGAAATAAGTAAGTTTAGCATGATGGACATGGGAGCGGTAGTGAGAATAGCACTCTAAAGGATTTTAGCAGAGATAGGGAACAATGTTTTCTCCATAACCGCTCCGCTCGGGTGAGATAAGAGCGGAGAAGGCGAAGACCTAAGTAGAACCATGGCTGTGAGGAATGGTGATGTGAAGGCAGAGGCTGAAGGGGGGCCATTTGATCTAAGGCTGTGGACAGACAGAAGGTCCAGTGTGAGACCTGCAAATCCAGTGAGAGGGAAGGGAAATCAAGGGAGAGAAAACTGTTGGCAGCAGGAAACCGCTGCAGTGTGAGCGGAGTGATCCGGCACCCATAGCGCACCGTGGATGAGAGAGAGGTGCTGGGGAGACATGCAGAGGGAAGAGAGGCTGGAGGCTGCAAAAGACAGTGAAAGGTAAGGTAAGGCAAAGGTGATCGGTCCAGGGAAGGGACAAAGAGCGGAAATTATCTAAGAGGAAGAAAGAATATGACGGGGAAATAATAAGGTCGAGAGTATGACCAGCAGAATGGGTTGGTAGGGTAATATGTTGGGTAAGAGATAGGTCTTGGAGCAGAGAGATAAAAGAGTGCTCCCTAGAAGAGGTAGGACAGTCCAGATGCAGATTGAAATCTCCAGTAATTATCAGATGTGGATAGCGGACAGTTAGGTCTGAAATAGTTAAGAGGAGGGAATCCCAGAGGTGAGGACGGACTGCTGGAGGAGAATAGAGGAGTAAGATATACAGTGGTGGGGAGGTTTGGAGACAAAGGAGAAGAGCCTCTGGATACTGAAGTAAAGGGGAAGAGATTTGTGAGATTGAGAGGGAGGAACGAAAAAGAGCTGTGACACCCCCGCCGGTACGGCCCAACCGGGGGACAGAAAGAGCGGCGAAACCAGGAGAAAGACAACGGGCCAGAAGGGCATCTTCCCCCTCTCAAAGCCACGTTTCAGTAAGTAACAGGAGGTTATAGGACTCGCAGAGGGCAAGATTCTGTACCAACAAAGTTTTGGATCGTAGGGAGCGGCAGTTAAGAAGGCACATTTTGAGAGAGGGAGGTAGAAGTGTAGGGGAAGAGATGTGGGGAAGGAGGTGGGGAGAGGAAAGACAAGGGAGCAGATTGACAGAGCATCGGGTCCAAGGATGGCTAAATCTGAAGGAGTGGAAGGGAGGAGGAGGAGGGTGATTTCCCCAGAGAACTGAAATGGGGAGAGTAGAAGGGCCCATAAGCGCTATTGCGAAAAAGGGAACAAGAGGGAATGAAGGATAACAGCCTACCAGGGAAGAGGTGGAGAAATGGCAAGAACAGAATAAAGCTAAGAAACAAAGGAGGACTAATAACACTAAAAGAAGGACTACAGACCGTGGAATGTGGCCTACGCCGCCGGAGCCACCCCAAGATAAGTAATTTTGAGCACTGTTATACCGTTTGCTTATTGCCTTCCTCCAGTCAAGCTTTAATCTTTTTCTGTTTCAGGAACAGTGTTACTGTCGGGTAGCATTAGAAGTGCTGGCTACAGATATAGGGCACTGGGACAGTTTGATGAAAGGAGATTCTGCTGTAATATTTTTAACATATATATTCTAAAATATTAACAAAATTTGCTGTTTTTGATTGGAAATAAATAAAAAATTGGGGAGTTTTTGGCCGGTGATGGTGAGATACGCAACTTTCCCCTTTAGGCAGGTCTCTGCCATATAGAGGGAAATTAATTAAGTCGCTGAAACCTGTTTCTCCCTTAGTAAAAATCTGAATTGAAATTTGCGTTTTCTTGTTAGATGATTGCTGCTCTTCAGGTAGAAGGATAAATTAGTGAGGATAGTAAGGCTGGCCTTTTGCAAGTGGATGAAAGTTTGCCTTTGAGGGTAACACTTTTTTTAGTGTGTGACTGGGAGGGTTTTTTTTGTTTTGTTCTGTGTGATTCTGTAGCACTCCCAGTGCAAGGTTTGTTTGATTGAACATGGCACTAAGCCAAATCTTCCTTGTAAATGTTAGGGTCCATGATCTCAATCATCAAGAAATGATGCTAGTATAACATTTGGAGATGGTGTGCCAAAAATTTTCAAATTAGCATGGAGGACTGGTACATTTTTGAGCGGATGGTATCTAGACTACACTGATCTTTACCTGGAGAGGTATGAGAAGAAGCCATAGAGAACTTAGAATGCTTCAAAGCAACCTCAGAGATGACAGACAAATGGAACAGCTTTGACCACAGGTGTCGAGTGCCTCCAAGCAATAGGAGAAGGCTTTAACCAAAAGAGGAGTGTTCCAAGAGGTTAAGTTGTAGGTCTTGCAGTACCTGATGAAGAGGCTGGGCAAGGACATCTTTGGGCGCAGACAAATTTCAGAATGGACTGAAAGTCCTTTTTAGTAGAAAGAATGTCTCCATGCCCCAGGGCGAGTGCCTTGTTGAGATTAAGCAAAAATTTAGAATAGGAATGATCATCTTTGGATTCAATTTGGGACAGGGGCAGTTCTCTGAAAACATTAGACAACCTCTTCTTTCTCCAGTTCCTCATCCAAGCTTTGAAGTATGGTCACTTCTCGCATGGAACTGAGATTGTCTGGCTGATCCCAGGGAACGCTGGATAGCCACATTGGCTGTGCTGAACCCTCTAAGGCTGGCTGATGGAGAGAGCGGTCTGCCAGATGAGGAGACTCAAAAGGACTAAGGACACATTGGAATCTCATGAGAAGGGAAGTAAAGCAATGTAAGTGGCATTCCAGAGTCGGTAGGGACATAGTTTGTTGCAACATTTGTGCTGTTTCCCACAGGAATCTTTGCATAAGCAATAGAAGGGAGTTTGTTGAGAGAGATTAGCAGAAGGAAGTAAAAGGGAAGTCTGCTGAAGTGAGGAGAAAAACCAGTTTCCCCACAGAGAGCAAGGTTTGTCCCGGACTTACCAACAGCTGAACTATTTGAAAACAGAGGTTCTGGTCACCTCCCCCTGAACTTGCAGCACCAGATTGCAACAAACTTGAAGCGATCATGTGCTTCAACTTGGCACGCTTCTTATTGAGCTGCTGACAGGATTTGTTTTGTTTCTTTTAATCAAAAAATCCATTGGTACCAGACAATTCATTAGTGAAATCAAATTCTAACTCATTTCCTCCTAGAATGACCAACCCTATTCTATATTTTGTGATTTATGAAAGACAAAAACATAGAAAACAGCAGATAAAGACCATTCAGCCTATCCAGTCTGCCAATCTATGAAAACTATTCAGTTCTACAATCCCTTCCTTTCCCTCAGAGAACCTCTGTATTTGTCCCATGCTTTCTTGAATTCAGATACAGTTCTCATCTCCACCACTTCCACTGGGCAGCTGTTCCTCATATCCACCACCCTTTCCGTAAAGAAATATTTCCTCAGATTGATTATTTATTTATTTAACTAAGCTTATATACTGCTTTTCAATGGATCAAAGCGGTTTACATTGAACAGAAACAGTTTTTACAGGGAACAGATAAATAACTAGAAACATAGAACAGGATAACATTATAGTAAACAGTCAAACATTAAGCATAACAAGTAATATCAGATACATAATATATAAAATACATGTGTTGACCAACACTATTTCTCAATCATCAAAACTATATACAATTATAGTAGCTATACATATTGGTATGTTCTTTAACTATTTACAGATGCAGGTTCTGTTATCGTGTGTCAGTCATCTTTTTATCACGTTAATGGCTAGGTTAGGTGATGAGTCCAAAGTAGTTGGTGAGTAAGTGGGTTTTCAAATGTTTGCAGAAAGCTTAAACACATTTCTCTGCTCAATGGGAAGTCATGTAGCTGGACTAACACATCGGTAAATGACACTCTCTAACTCTGTCCCAAAAGAACTTGTGCAGCGGCGTTCTGCATTATTTGCCGTTTTCTCACCAGGTACCTTGGTAACCCTACATACAAGATGCTACAAATTGTTCCACATCAAAATCATCAATGCCTGGATCAAAAGGTGCATTGCCCGGTCATTCAGGAATGGCCACAGTTGATGCACTAGGTGCAATTTACCATAACTGACCCGAACCACCTTTGATACCGGAATCTGCAAAGTTAATTCAGCATCAAATACCACTCCTAAATCAAAGATCTCCTTTTTCCACTCCAACAAAACCCCTCAATCATCGGCCATTCTTTCAAACCACTCAGAGCCACCTCCCCACACACCAAAATCTCCAATTTCTGGCCATTCAGCACCAACTGATTAACCCCTAAAGAGTCCACTACCACCTCCAAGTATTCTTTCTCCTTCCTAATAATCCTCTACCGACTGCTCAGAAATCACTACCACTTGAATATCATCTACATAAAGGAGACAATGAAAACCATGTCTTCTTGCTACCCATCCTGCAGGGCTTATAAAGATGTTAAAAAGATATGGGAATAAATCAGAGCCCTGGATACCACACATGACAGTTGACACACAGTGAACATCTCTCCCCACTGTACCCTAAAAGTTTTGCCCCTGCAGAAAAGTAGGCAGCCACATCAATATCTTCCCTCCTATCCCCATATGCCTACATCTTTCCAATTGGCCATTCTTCTCCCTATGCACCCTGGTAGCCTGCTGGTTTTTGCTGTTGTCTTTTCTACCTGTTTGGCCACTTTAAGATTATCCAATACGATTGCCTCCAGGTCCCACACTTCTTTCGTGCATCGAAGTACTTAATATATTGTATTACTCCCTAGGGTTTCTGCAGCTCAAATGCATGATTTTAATTCTTAAGGATTTAAATGAACTAGAAAAAGTTAAACGGTAAACAGTATTTTAACATGAAATGAGGGGAAAGGGCAGCTTTAGATATATTAAGGTAGCAGAATAATTTGGTGATAATAAAAAGGAGAACCGTTGTTATGCAAACTATTCAACAGTATGTTCAGGAAATAAAAAACTGCAATTAAGAGATATTTTAAATTAGATAAAGCACAGTTACTTGCCTGTAACAGGTGATCTCTGGGAACAGCAGGAATAAGTCTTCACATATGGGTATGTCGGTACCGACGGAGCCTGCGCGGGAACGTTCCCCAGCGTCCAATCAGAAAGCTTTTGGGAGCATCCCTCAGCGCCTGCGTGCTGCCTTCCCGCCTTTCCAACTGTCTCTCCTCAATTGAGTTTTATAGCTGAGACAAAAGAGAGAAAGAGGAAAGGAGAGAGATAGAGAAATACAACTCCTAGGGGAGGTGGGTGGGTTGTGAAGACTTATTCCTGCTGTTCCCAGAGATCACCTGTTACAGGTAAGTAACTGTGCTATCTCCAGGAACAAGCAGGAATGAGTCTTCACATATGGGGACTCCCAAGCTAAGATGCCTGGAGCCCTAGCATGTTGGTGATTGAAACATGCTCCACCTCATATGCCCAGGCATCCCGAGGATGGAGGGTAGGAGTTGAAGAAGAGAGGAGCTGTAGGAGCTGATTTAAAAAAGGACTACAGACAAGGAGTCCCTATATATATGAGAAGCATCATAAAATGTATTGAAAGGAACAATCACCATATGGACCTCACCTACTGGATTGCAGGAAGTAGAGAGGCTGATGGAATCTACTGGGGATCCAGTAGAAGAATCTTCAAGATGACCTCACAGAAGTGAGTTGAAGGTCAAAATCTGGAACTGACAGGTGACCCCAGGATTCAACTGGGGAAGAACAAAAACGGTAAGTCTTTAGTAGAAAGCTTTATGGAAAAGCTGAAAACTCTTTTGGCTACAGAGTTAATTATAGTTAGGAGCAAAAGAGGAAGACTGACCGAGTTGGACAAAATTGGCTTAGTCCTTGAGGGAAGAAGGGGTATGGAGAAAAACCCCGTAATCCCAAGGAAGGACAGATGTCTGAGGAGTTGGAAACCTCAGAGCTACTGAAGATCCCCCATGTCTGTCCTAACTAACGAGAGGTAGGAAGATAAAGGAATAGGGAGCTTCAGGGATACCTGAACCTAAGGTTATGGTAAAAGCTGTCAGAACCACAGCAGTGGTTGTATGCATAAAACCGAAACATACTGTGAAATAGTATGAATATGTGAAAACCCACTGTCTGGAACAGATAGGAAGGAAAAAATACCTTCATGAGCAAAGACAGGTAGAGAGATAAGTATGTGAATACATATCTACCTAAAAGAAGCATCTCGACAGATAAACACATATATATATGTATATACATATATATATATATATAGGGGCATATATATATATATATAGATAGATAGATAGATAGATAGATAGATAGATAGATAGATAGATAGATATGTTTATGGCGAGATCCAGGGGGTATAGTCTATGCACACATGGCTGACAGACATATGCATCCAAAGAAAGCATATAGACAAATGAACCTATATGGATATATATATAGGTCTAAAGAGAAATGTCTGCAATTAAGCAGAAAGATATGTCTACAGGAATCTTCACATGGAAGATGTGAAGAGGAATGATTCATCTTATAACAAGAAGGTGGAACCTACTTAAGAAGATATAGAGAATCTATTTGATCTGGTTAAGATGTAGTAGAATGCTACCCAGTAAAATAACCAGGCTGGTTGCGTGTAAACAGCAAGTCCTGAATCCAGTAGAACTCTAACATGGTGAAGGGACAGAATACGCATAGGAAGAGACAACAGGTAGACCCACTTGAGGACAAGGGGTGGGGTATCATGCGTTATTTAGTTAAATAGGTGCTGTCCATGAAGGATTAGGACACCATGAGGACAAGCTGCAAGGAAAAAGAGCATATTTCCTATAGGAATTTGGTAACTCTTTAGACTGTCACGTAGGAAAGGCTTATACCCTTTATTAAAAGGAAATAGAAGGGTGTAAAGAACTCTCACAGTCATGGGAAGTGACTGAGGAAGCCTTTTTCAACCATATAGGATTCCTGCTTGTTCCTGGAGATAGGACGGTCATTAGAGAAAAAACCCTCATGCTCTCTAGCAAGAGCCCATATTGGAAAGCTTCTCTGTAGGATTGCAGACAGCATTATGCAGGAGAGGTGGGAAAGAAAACCAGCTGTTGGAGACAACCAGCCGCCCGCTCAACTATGCTGCCAACTCCAAGAATTTGGAGATGGCAGAAAAAGAAGTTATAAGGATTATCCAAGATAGATGAGCACTATCTTGGAAGCACTACTAAGGTTAGACAAAAAGCAGTGGAAGACCATACTGGAACTTATAAAAAAGTACCAGTAGACCAATCATTGAAGCTCCTACATGGGCAGCTGCTGAATGGTAGAGCAGAAAGATCTTCCTGTTTTTAACAGAGAGAACAGACAGAACAAGAGGAGAATATCCTGTCCCTGTCTGACAAGCTGCCCAGATCAGGAAAAAAGGGATTTACTCAAGAGAAAGAACTCTACACTGGAATGGAAAACTGGAAAGGCTAAGAAAGCCTTCAATTGGTATGATACCACTCTTACAGGGAAACCCTGGAAAGAAGGTAAAGAAAAAATAGGAGCTGAGGTGAGACTTGCCATATGGTAAGTCTGTAGAAGGAAAAATTCATGGTGGTACAGAAAAACTATCATGAGATAGTTGGCAAACCTCTCTTCAGAGTAGGAAGAGAAGGAAAATCCTGTGACCCATAGACATGAATATCCTGACAGCTCAGCATACCTAAAAACAAGTGGATGTCCTGGAAACAGGAATCCAAGTGTAGAGGTTTAAATGAAAAAACAGTGAAAAAACTTCTAATGAGAAGAAGTGAACTGTATGATATAACAGATTAATTGGAACCCTATTGAGGGTTAATTTTCCTGGCTTGAGTTTGGATTCTTCAGACCAGGGCGAGGTTTCCCCTGTTTGGGAACATCGGCATGATGGGCAGGAGAAGAATAAAACCTTCTTCTTTTAGGAAAAGGAGGTTTAGTAGGGCATTTCTTACCTGCTGGGGAAGAAGAAGGTTTAGGATGGCCCTCGGAAGCAGGGAAGTCAGTGGAGCAATGAGCAACCTGACGCAAAGCCTCCTTGTAGAAGAGATTTTCTCCAGTACAAGGAGTGTTAGCCAGTCTTTGTTGTGCCCATCTGCTCAAGTCTGAAGCTTGGAGCCAGGCTCTACGTCGTGCTCCTATGGCTATAGCAGAGGTTCTGCTAACAGACTCAAAGGAGTCTAGGGAAGCACGAGAAAGAAACCAAGAGATATTCTGGCTATGACTAAGAAGCAAGGAATAGTCTGCAGCCTTGGGCTCTGAAAGAAAAGGAGTCAAAAGATATAATTTCTCTGTGACCTCCTGAAGGGATAGACTCATATAAAAAATATATGAGAGAATCCTTGTTGCCAGCATAGATGTTTGGAAGGTTTGACGTCCAAAGGCATCCAGTGTTCTAGATGCACGACCTGGCAGGAAAGAAGAATGCTTCTTCATGCTTTTTACCTTCCTCATTGATGATTCCACTACAATGGAATGATGGGGAAGCTGAGTCTTTTGAAACCCTGGAGAGGGGGGCACCTGATACAGAAGAGCAGTTGCTGTAGAAGGTGAGGAAACCCTTAAAGGTGTTTCCCATATTTTCAGAAGAAAATCCTGTAAAGAATGATGTAAAGGAAGCATTATATTTTCCTTTTCCCCAGAAAAGCCCTGTGTAGGATCATAGCCAGGGATAGGAATAGCTAAGAATGTTGCCATGACAAGGAGAAATTTCTGAAAAAAAGGATCTCCAATGGGAACAATAACTGGACAGGCTAAACTCGAAGTACTAGGTTGGGCACCAGTACTTGTCCGGTGCAAAACAGGATCTCTAAGGAATGGATACTGGGACTGACGGGTATGACCTGAAACCGTCAGTACTGTATCGTCCATGCTAGGTATCGACTCCAAACTAGGTATAGAAAGGAGCGATCCTGGTGAAAAAAGCATGGATGGAGCTGGTCCCGATGTTACTGCAGGTACCAGCATCGACACAGATACCGGTAGCTGAGCCGGAATCGAAGGCGATACCGACATCGAAACAGTCATCGGAGGCTGCTCAAACGGTACCGAGGAAACTCGAAAGTCTCGGTGAATATCCTCGGTACCGCGCATCCGGAATCGGTGCGTGTCGGTTCCGAGACGCGTCGGTACCCAGTCTTCCAGACTAGATATCGATTCTAGACTCAGCATCGAAGGAAGCGAATCTATCGATGCATGTCTAGATGGTACCGATGTCAGGGGTCGTATCGACGGAGCTGCCGATACTGGAAAGTCAATCTGGGTATCGATCGGTCCCGAAGGCACCGAGTACACCAGATGACGATCCCTGGTGAGGAGTGGATCGCTCAACACCAGTGCCGATGCCGGGTTATCGGTACCGCTCAAAGCAGATGCCACCCCCGAGCATGGCTCAGGTATGTTCTGTGAGGGGTGAGCCCCAGGAACAACCTGAAACCCCTGAAAGGCTTTGGAGACCGAAGACTCCCGCCGGGGTTTTGAAGCCAATGAGGTCTTGAGGGCAAGGCCGGAGCCGTCATCATGCTTGGCATGACACCTACCACCCAAGGATTGGCTAATCTTAACAGACTGTTTGTGGGTTACCTGATCCTGCAGAGAAGAAATGGTCAGTGCCCTTACACTGGAAGGGAAAACTGCATCGAGGGAAACTCGAAATGGAGAATTTCTTCTCATAAAATTGTAGCCTGATGGCTCTGGAGGAAAGGGGTCAGGACCCAAACAGGTTAGACACCAGTTATTGGAGTCTAAAAAGAAAACTGTATTTCCACAGTTAAGGCACTTCTTAGGAAAAGAAGGCTCCATAATGGAGAGGCCTTACAGGCCCAAAAATTCAAGACAGAAACAGAGGGAAAAAAACTCCCTGAGTTTTAGGAAAAGAAAAGAAAAAACCACCGGCGGTACCGGTGGAGTCGGGGAAACAGCCGCGACCACAAGAAAACAAAAAGTAAAAGATTTAAAGAAAAAATTTTCAGCGGTGACAGGAAGACGTCCTGCCAGCTCCGCGGAAAAACAAAAACTGAGGAGAGACAGTTGGAAAGGCAGGAAGGCAGCACGCAGGCGCAGAGGGATGCTCCCAAAAGCTTTCTGATTGGACGCTGGGGAGCGTTCCCTCGCAGGCTCCGTCGGTACCGACGTACCCATATGTGAAGACTCATTCCTGCTTGTTCCTGGAGATAGATGTTACACAACCATTGAAGGAAATAATTGAGTCAGCTTGTTGAGTCAGTGTTTCAAACAGGATTTATTACAAGTAAAAAGAAAAAGAATACTTGATAGTGAAATATCCTAAAATACCAGTTTATTTATATATTATCTAAAATTAATGGACTATTCAAGAGCTGCCTAAAAGGCCAATAGTATCAGCAAAAGGTTCAATATGTTACCCAATAGCTAGGATGGTGTGTTTTTTTAAACAGTTGGCTATGGAGATTTGTTTCAATTTAAGATAACACACATTTTTCAAATATAATTTCTAAACAAGAATAGATCAATGTTCAAATGTGGATAGTGATGTTGAATATAAACAGCACTGTATACTACTGTTTCTTAAATAGAAGCCATGGATTTGATATATTAGTTATTGCCAGAGTTCCAATTGACTATGTGATGGCATTAGAGGTGATAGTATTATGCCATAAAGCACAGTTACTTACCTGTAACAGGTGATCTCTGGGAACAGCAGGAATAAGTCTTCACATATGGGTATCGTCGGTACCGACGGAGTCTGCACAGGAACGCTCCCCAGCGTCCAGTAAGAAAGCTTTTGGGAGCATCCCACAGCGCCTGCACGCTGCCATCCCGCCTTTCCCAACCGCCTCTCTCCAGTTCGAGTTTTAAAGCTGAGACAAAGAGAGAGAGAGGACAGGAAAGATAGAGAGATACAACTCCTAGGGGAGGTGGGTGGGTTGTGAAGACTTATTCCTGCTGTTCCCAGAGATCATCTGTTACAGGTAAGTAACTGTGCTATCTCCAGGAACAAGCAGGAATGAGTCTTCACATATGGGGACTCCCTAGCTGCAGATGCCAGGGGAAGACCCCGGGTTGTGTGTCCTTGGAAAGGACTCTACCTCCTCCCATGGATCTCTGGCATCCAACCAGGGTAGGTGGGTAGGAGTTGATTAGGAATGGAACAGGTTTTTGAGAACAGCCTGACCAAACAAGGCATCCCAGCAGGAGTCCTTGTCCAAGCAGTAACGGGCTGTGAAGGTATGAACCGAGGCCCAGGTGGCCGCTCGACAGATTTGGTCGATGGACACAGAGTTTAGATGAGCCACTGAGGCTGCCATGGCTCTCACATTGTGAGCTGTGACATGGCCCTCCAGAGAAAGGTTTCTACTCTGGTAGGCAAAAAAAAATACACTGAGCAATCCAGTTGGACAGTGTTCTCTTAGAGACTGGAAGTCCTAAATGAGAAGGATCAAAAGCAACAAAGAGTTGAGAAGACTTTCTATGTTGCTGTGTTCTTTGTAAGTAAAAAGCAAGAGCTCTCTTACAATCCAGGGTATGAAGATTCCTCTCTGCATTTGATGCATGAGGTCCTGGAAAAAAGACAGGTAAATATACCTCTTGGTTCAGATGAAAAGGCGAGACCACTTTAGGCATAAAGTGTGGATTGGTCCTGAGGACTACCTTATCATGATGGAACCTTGTATAAGGTGGATTAGCCACCAAAGCTTGCAACTCACTGATGCGGCGTGCTGAGGTGACTGAAATGAGAAAAATAACCTTCCAAGAAAGAAATTTCAAGGAGGTGGTGGCTAAAGGTTCAAAGGGTGGCTTCATGAGCTGGCCAAGAACCAGGTTTAAGTCCCATGCCACTGGAGGTGGTCTAATGGGAGGTTTAGTTAAAAGAAGGCCTCTCATAAATCTTGCTATAAGAGGATGAGAGGAAATAGGTTGTCCAATGAGAGGCTTGAGGGACGCTGCAATAGCACTCAAATGGACTCTTACTGAATTCGTTTTCAGACCTGCATGGGATAGATGCAGGAGATACTCTAGTAGAGAATTCAGAGGTATTGCAAAAGGGTTTAGACCCTTCTCTGAATACCAAATGGTAAATCTTTTCCATTTGAAAGCATAGGGACGTCTAGTAGAAGGCTTTCTAGAGGCATGAATAACATCTCTGACTTGCTGAGAGATGAAAATCTTGAAGGTCTAGGCCCTCAGCAACCAAGCCCTGAGATGGAGCGACTGGGGGTTTGGGTGCCAAAAGTTCCCTCTTCCTGGGACAGAAGGTCTGGTGCAGAGCCCAAGTCCAGGGAAGGAGCTTGAGAGAGATGCAAAAGTAGAGGGTACCACACTTGGCGTGGCCAGTGTGGTGCTATGAGGATCATGGTCCCTTGATCTCTCTGAAGCTTGAATAGTGTCTTGGGAATTAGGGGAATTGGTGGAAAGGCATAAAGGAAGTCTTGACCCCAGTGAAGGAGGAAGGCATCCTTGGCCTGAACTCCCTGACACGGAATTCTGGAACAGAACCGGGGAAGTTTGCCATTCCACTGACTTGCAAAGAGGTCTATGTCTGGGGTTCCCCAAATTCGAAAGATCCTGGCTACCTGGTCCATGTGGAGGGACCACTCGTGTGGAAGCAGAACTCGACTGAGTCTGTCCGCCCAAGAGTTTTGAACGCCTGGAAGATATACTGCCAGAAGATGGATGTGATGCTCTCTGGCGAAGGCCCACAGTTGCAAAGCTTCGTTGCAAAGCGACAGAGAGCCAGTGCCACCCTGCTTGTTTACATAGAACATAGCTACTTGGTTGTCCGTATGGATGAGGACTGTCCTGTAGCTGAGCAGGGAATGGAACACTCTGAGAGCTAAGAATATTGCTCTGAGTTCCAAGAGATTGATATGCAGAGAAGTCTCCTGTGGAGACCAGATGCCTTGGGTGGAGAGATCCTGCAGATGAGCTCCCCAACCCATTGGAGAAGCATCTGTTGTTAGAGTTGCTTGGGATAGCGACTGCTGAAAAGGGGACCCCAGCAACAGATTTGGAGGGGACCTCCACCACTAGAGAGACCAAAATAGGCGACTGGAGTTTGCTATTTTGTCTGACAGGCAACCTGATGCCTGAGTCCATTGGGTGGACAAAGTCCATTGAGCTGCCCTCATGTGAAGGCGAGCATATGGAACTGCATGCACGATGGATGCCATGTGGCCTAGTAGTTGTAACATCTCTCGAGCAGTTAAATGGGACTTTAACTGTATCTGGGAGGCTAACTGCACCAAGCGTAGGCAACGGGCCTGAGGAAGATAAGACCTTGCAGTTGTGGTATCCAGCAAGGCCCCTATAAACTCCAGGGACTGAGTAGGGGTGAGATGGGATTTTGGGATGTTTATTACCAGTCCCAAATACTGAAGGACACGCATTGTGCAGGTTAGAGAAATCTGGGCCTCTGACTGGGATGGAGCTCGAATGAGCCAGTCGTCCAGATATGGGAAAAAGAATATTCCTAGAGTGCGTAGAAATGCAGCTACTACTGCCATGCATTTCGTGAACACCCTTGGTGTAGAGGCCAGAACGAAACGAAGCACCCTGTATTGGTAATGCTTTCCTTGAAAAAGGAACCTTCTGTGTGTTGGATGGATGAGGACATGGGTATACGCATCCTTGAGATCTAGAGAACAAAGCCAATCCTGACTCTGAAGGTATGGCAGCAGAGTACCGAGAGAAATCATCTTGAATTTCTCTTTGAATAGAAACTTGTTCAATTCTCTGAGATCTAATATGGGTCTGTAGCCCCCTGTTTTCTTTGGAATAAGAAAATAAGGGGAGTAGAACCCTGGGCCCTGTTAAAGAAGGGGTACTTCTTCTATTGCCCCTTGGGCAAGAAGGGTAGCAATCTCCTAACCCAGAAGGTTGAGGAGAGATGTTGGAGAACTGAACTGTCTCACCATGGTGTGGGGAGGAAGGTTTAAGAAATGAAGCTTGTACCCTTCCCTTATAATGGAGAGGGTCCATTGCTCTGCTGTGATTTGCTCCCATCTGGGAGCAAAGTAAGCCAACCTTCCTGGAATGGTGAGGGGCTCTGGTTCTTCTAGAGCCAGAAAGGCTAAGTTCTCTAGTTGCAAGTCAAAGGCCCTGAGGAGGCTGAGGCTGCTGAGCCGTGGGAGGCCTGGCAGACTTTGGCTTGGCCTGTTTAGGTGGTTGCTGACACTTTGCAGCAAAACGACCTGCAGAAGATGCCTGCTGACCATAAGCAGGATAGTATCTTCCCTTTTTAGGAAAGGCTGTCTTTTTGAACAATCTTTTCTTAGCAGGAGCAGAGGTAGACTTTGAAAGTCGATCCAAAGCAGAGTTCTCAGCATCCATCTGAGTGGCCTTTGCTTTCCAATCCCTGCCAAAAAGGTTTTCACCTGTGCAAGGAAGATTTCCCAGTTCATCTTGGACCCAAAGTTCCAAATCAGAGGCTTGTAACCAAGCAATTCTACGTGCACCTATGGCAATAGCCAAGGCTCTGCTTACACACTCAAAAGAGTCAAAGGCTGCACGGTTGGAAAATTTGGAAACATATTGGGCATGTTTAAGCCAAGTGAGAAATTCCTGCTTTTTATCTTCTGAAATAAAAGGGGCTAAAGTCTGCAGATGATCTGTGACTTCTTTTAGAAACATCCCCATATAGAAACTATAGGAGTTGATTCTGGCAGCAAGCATATTGGCTTGGAAAACCCTTCGGCCAAAGGCATCAAGGGTCCTGCATTCACGTCCTGGAGGATTAGATGAGTGTCTCTTTGCACTCTTTATTTTCCTCATGGCAGACTCTACCACAATAGAGTGGTGAGGAAACTAAGACTTATGAAAGCCAGCACAAGGAGGGACACGGTACATGGTGTCTAATCTACGAGAATGAGAAGAGGTAGTAAGAGTAATCTCCCACATGCTCAACATGAGATCATAGAGAATCTCATGAATAGGTAAAGTAGCTGCTTCTTTAGGAGCCTTAGGATATTGCAAAATATCTAGTTGCTTGGCTCTAGGCTCTGACTCAGGGGCCATTGTAATGGAGAGGCCCCCTAGCCACTTCCCTAATGAAGTCCTGAAAAGACAAGTCTTCTGGAGGAGACATTCTTCGTTTTGGAGAATCAGACTCCTGAAGAAGAAGTACCGGTGCCTCGATAGAAGCCTCCGACTCATCAGAGTCTTTGGAGGAATCGAAGTATCGCCTGTCCGGATGCTCCTGTAAAGCCCGATACGCGTACCGAGTGGGATCGACATCGGGAGTAAGCGGTACCGGTTCGGTACCGATGGGCGTCATCGGACAGGGTGCCGCTGCAGTCGATATCGAAGCCGATGTCGATGCAATCGGTACCGGCACTGGGAACGATGCCGGTGCCGGAGTCGGTACCGGCAACGGAGATTGTTGCGGTACCGAAGTCGTCGAAGCCTGCATAAACGCCGTTAGGGTGCGCTGCATGGACAGAATCTTCTGATCCATCGACGCCACCAGAGTCTGGATGTCGGTACCAGTGGAGGCCACCGGTACCCCAGAACACGGCAACAGGTGATTGGTCAAGGCCGAGCCATCGATGTCAACCTGTGACCCCATAGACAATGCTTTGGAAGCCGGAACTTCCCGCCGGGGTAATTTTGCCGGTGCGGAATCCTCGAGGGCAAGGACAGGGGCATCTCGATGCTTAGAAGGAGATTTGCCCTTCGAGGACCGGATGGATTTATGTTTGGTTACCTGAGATCCATGGGAGGAAGAAGCAGCCCTGGAAGACGTCGATGCCACCGAGGCTGCATCAGAGGGAAACAGGGTACTGAGCTTGGCTGCTCGGTTCTGCCGACCTCTTTTAGACATCATGGTACAGGACACACAATCCGTGATGGAATGGTCAGGCCCCATTATTCACCAGTCAAGGGTGTCGGTGACAGAAATAGTACCGCCACACTTCGTGCACTTTTTGAACCCAGAAGCAGGCTTCTCCATGAGGAGAAAAAATGTTCAGGCCTAAGGCCCAAACCGAAAATGCACAGTTGAAGAAAGAAAAGGGGGGTTTTTTTATAAGAAAGAAAAGAAAAGACCGGCGGTACCGGTCTGACGTCGAAGAAGGCAGACGCGACACAGAAAAATAAAGAAAAAAATAAAGAATTCTTCTGCGGTGACAGGAACACGACCTGCTGGCTCCGCGGAAAAGAAGAACTGGAGAGAGGCGGTTGGGAAAGGCGGGAAGGCAGCGCGCAGGCGCTGTGGGATGCTCCCAAAAGCTTTCTTACTGGACGCTGGGGAGCGTTCCCGCGCAGGCTCCGTCGGTACCGACGATACCCATATGTGAAGACTCATTCCTGCTTGTTCCTGGAGATTTATTTTTAGTTCAATGAAAAATTTTATCATCTGGTGGTGGTATGGGTGCAGCCATAGCTTCATCACTGGCTACACTATAAAGCACATTTTAGAGAAGACATGCAGAACGGAGACATTGTAGTAGTGACATTTACTATTCCGGCAGTATTTCAGAAAAAGTCTCTGCTAAATATAGAATCATAGTAACATAGTATATGACGGCAGATAAAGACCATCATGGTCCTTTCTAAAATACTGAATACAGAAGTGCAAGAGTGCACATATATATGTCAATATATGGAGCTGGAAGAACCATTTTGCAATTGTACATGTGAAAAAAGCAACAGGGAAGCATGGCCAATATATATGTTTAAGTGCCAGATTTTAGAACTTCTACATAACGTGGACAACTATCCATAGGGCCAGGAATCATCAATATCAACATGAAGGCACAACCAATGTCTAAGTGTTAGCATTTACATGTGTATGATGGCCATTTGCAAATTTGCATTAGTAAATGCTGCCAGTTTATGTTTATGTTTATTAAAAGTTTTGTTATGGGGCTTCCGGTGACGTCGGATACCTGATGGCTGCCTGAATCCTCAGCTCCGTCCCGAGTTGTGGAGTTAATGCCCTAAATAACAGTTGAAACCCCCCGAATTGCACCCCCGTGGCAACGAATTTAGTAGAGCATACACTGCGGGCTGCATGGCGACGAAGAAACCGAATACGGACCTCAAAGCATTCACCTTTAAACCATCCTCGGGACCGCGGACCCCAGCTACCAAGATGGCGGCGGGTCGCGGCGAAACCGCCAGTGCAGGGGATGTCGGAGGAGGCGGTGGAGGGCCTAGTGAAATTCAGGCCCTGCGAGCGGACTTGCAGGGGTGGTTCGAGGCTTCCCGGCAGGACTTTGAGAATTTAAAGTCCGAGGTCCATACCTGGCTCCAGGAGGTGAGAGGAGACTTGGCTGGGCTAGGGAGCCGCCTGGAAGATGTGGAAATGCAATTTGAGGAGCACGTGGGCCAGTGTGCCGTAGTGGAACAGCGCCTAGACTCGTTAAACCAATTGCAGGAGGAGGTCTGGCAAAAGGTTGAGGACCTGGAGAACAGGTCCCGCCGGGCGAACCTGCGGATCCGGGGCCTCCCGGAGCAAGAAGGCTCGGTTAACTACCTGCTGCTTGCAGAAGAGTTCTGCGCGGCGGTCTTGCAGAAAGCGGAGGTGGCTCTGGACTCGGTATGCTTGAGAGTCGACAGAGCGCACCGGGCGTTGGGTCCCCGCCATGATAACAAACCTCGGGACATCCTTATGTGCCTGCACGAATATCGCACTAAAGAGCTGGTGCTGGCTGCAGCGCGTAAATTGGGACGTATCCGATGGCGTGAGGCTGAGGTGGAAGTCTATGCTGATATCTCTGGTATTACTATGCGGAAGCGCCGCGCCTACCAGCTAGTTACTAAGAAGCTGCGGGATGAGAATGTTCGCTACCGGTGGCTCTTCCCGGTGGGGCTCCAGTACTCGCTGAATGGCCATTCTTATGCAGTGCACTCTGTGGAGGCAGCGATTGAGAGTATGCAGCAGATGGGCTGGACGGATATACCGTCGATCCCACCAACTGTGAGTGGTGACCCTGGCAGGAGCGGGGCGCAGAGGCCTGGCCCTCTCCAGTGGAGCCGTGCGGCCGGAGGAGACAGGCGTTTGCGGAGGCAGCGACTTTCTCAGTCTCAGCCAACTGTGGACACTTGAACTATATGTTTATGTGGCCTGTGGGAGGCCTTTTCTTCTTTTGATGGGGTTTCTCTATATTTCCTGTCCGGAGTGTCTGCTGGTCATTTGTATTTCAGCATGGGGTTGTCTTTTCTAGGGGGGTTGTGTGTTTTTTCTATTGTATGCTTGCATGGGGTTATGTGATTTATACTGTTTGATGGGGGGGCTATTTGGGTCTGCGGGTCCCTTGCCGCAGGTCGGTTTGCTGGGGTGGGAGGGGGAGGGGGGAGGAGGATGTGTGGGGGGGGAGAGGGGAAGGAGGGGGGACGGGAGGGGGAGGGGGGCTGGGGAGTGGGGAGGGGTATTGTTTATATTCGGAGACAATATGCATTTGGGAGACGCGTGCCTTAGGCCATGGCTTCTTTTAATTTGGTGACAATTAACGCTAAAGGGCTTAACTCTTACAGGAAGCGCCAACTCTTCTTTAAGAAGTGTGACCGGCTGGGGGGTGATATTGTTTTTGTCCAGGAGACCCATCTTCGGGTGCGCGATGAGCGGTGCATGGGGCATAGGCATTTTCCTCACCAGTACTTTGCCTCCAATAGGCGCGAACGGAAAAGGGGGGGAGTGGGGATTCTTCTTTCCTCTCGGGTGGAAGGGTTGGTGACAGACTGTATCCGGGATGCTGGGGGTAGGTATGTACTCCTAAAACTCACTGTGGGGGTGGATACCTTTACCCTGGTCAGTGCCTATGCCCCGAATGTGAATCAGGGAGAGTTTTTTGTGACATTGCAGGGGGTGCTCCTGGGGAAGACAGAAGGGAAACTGATTGTGGGGGGAGATTTTAATGTTGCCCCTGACCCCCGGATGGATACATCTCGGGGGACGGCTTCTACCCTTAGGAGTCATCGCCTCAAGCTGAAACATTTGATGAGTCAGCTGGATCTGGTAGACGTATGGCGGGAGGTGAATTATGGCCAACGAGACTACTCTTACTACTCCCCCGTCCACGGCACCTTCTCCCGGATTGATCTATTTTTTATTGATAAAACCTTGTTGGGTGGGGTGAAGGAATGTATGATTCGTGAGCGCACCTGGTCTGATCATGCCCCTTTGACGTGCCGGCTTCAGTTTGGCAAACAGAGCCCCTGCAGAGCATGGTGGAAGCTGAATGAATCTTTGTTAGATGATCCTGAGGTGGTGCTTCAAGTCCGAGACACTATTTCTGACTACTTAGCTCTGAATGACACGGGGGAGGTCTCCCTGGGAACTCTCTGGGAATGTTTGAAGGCAGTGGTGCGGGGCAAGATAATCTCTGTGGGGTCCCATAAAAAAAAGCTCCGGCTAGCTCAACAGGAGAGAATCCTGGGTTCTATTCGGGAGACTGAGACTCAACTGAAGGCGAATCCGGCTAACCAGGCCTTGCGCGAGCGGCTGTGGGGGTTCCAAAAGGAATTGAGTGAACTTTCTCTTCAGGAAACTCAGTATAGGTTACAGTTGTTGCGACAGCGCACCTTTGAATTTGGTAATAAAGCAGGGCGGATGCTAGCTCGCAAGGTGCGGCAGTGGACTGCGCGTAACGCTATCCTCAAGATTAGGGACGAGCGGGGTCGTTTGCTCTGGCTTACTCATGAAATTGAAGATAGGTTTGTACAGTTTTATCAGACTTTGTACACTCCGGAGCACGACCCGGGCGAGGCAGTGCTTTCGGACTACTTAGAGGGCGTTCAGCTCCATCGGCTATCTGGGCATGCCAGTGAGGATTTATCTAAGCGCATAGGAGAGCAGGAGGTGCTTTCGGTGATTAAAGGTTTGAAGTCCCATAAAGCCCCGGGGATGGATGGGTTCTCAAATATATTTTATAAGGTTTTTGCTGGGCAGGTAGTTGAACCCCTCACAGCGATGTATAATTCTTTTAGTAACGGTAGCCCGCTACCGTCGTCCCTGCGGCTGGCGGGGATTAGTCTCATTCCCAAGGAATGGAAGGACCCTACGGACTGTGGCGCGTATCGACCCATCTCCCTATTGGGTAGTGACTTTAAGATTTTCACCCGGGTTTTGGCGAACCGGCTTTTGCCGAGTTTAGGTCGGCTGATCCATCCTAACCAATCTGGGTTTGTCCCAGGTCGGTATACTGCCGATAATATTCGTCGGGCGCTGAATTTGATGTGGCACAGTTCCCGGGCTGGGACGTCTTTGGCGCTGTTAGCGGTGGACGCGGAGAAGGCTTTCGATCGAGTGAGCTGGTCCTTTTTGTTTAAAACTTTGGAGAAGGTGGGAGTGCAAGGGGCTTTTTTGTCCTGGGTCCGGAGCCTTTATAATCAGCCCTTGGCGTGTTTAAAGATCAACGGTGCCGTTACTCAGGCTTTTGAGCTGCGGCGGGGAACGCGGCAGGGTTGCCCCCTGTCCCCTTTGCTCTTCATATTGGCGATGGAGCCCATGGCACAGCGTGTCCGGGACTGTGCGGAGATCTCTGGTGTGCAAGTGGGGACGGTACAGCATAAGATCTCCTTATTCGCTGATGATGTTTTATTTTTTCTTACACATCCTGAGGGCTCCTTGTCCGCTGTTCAGGCGGAGCTCGCTCGGTATGGGGAGGTCTCGGGTTTCCGCATGAATGTTTCAAAGTCGGAGTTGCTTAATGTCTCCCTCACAGATAGAGAGGCTGCCCGGGTGCGGCAGCTTTTTTCCTTTAAGTGGGCCCGCAATAGTATTCGCTATCTCGGAGTGCAGATTACCGCACAGTTTGGACAGCTTTTTTCGGCCAATTATACACCGGCTTGTGCTAACATGTTTCGGGAACTGGAGAGGTGGGAGGGCTTTGAAGTGTCATGGCTCGGTAGGATTGCGCTGTTAAAAATGATAGCTCTGCCCCGTTTGCTTTATTTGTTCATGAATCTGCCCATCAGAGTGCCCCGTCCTTTCCTAGCGAGGCTTCAAGCTCGGTGTTCTAAGTTTGTTTGGCGCGGACGACGGCCGCGGGTGGCGCGGACTGTTTTGTGTGCCCCTAAGTTGGAAGGGGGGATGGGGCTCCCGCTCTTTTCTCGATATTATGAGGCTGCCCGGGTGCGAGAAGCCTTTGAATGGATATTTCGTGCGGAGGCGGAGTGGGTGACTCTGGTTGGAGCCGAGCTGCTGCGGCTACCTGTTCCGTTGACAGATCTGCTCTGGGGGTTGGGTGGTGGGGAGGTGGTGGAGAACCCCTTCCTTCGGTTAACCTTGGGATACTGGCGCAAATGGCGCCTGAAGTGGTATGGTGGGCGGGGAGTCTCAAAATTTATTCCAATCGCGGGCAACCCTGATTTCACCCCTGGACTTCATGATCCCGTCTTTGCCCGATGGGCAGAGAGGGGCTTGCAGTTTGTGGGCCAGTTTCAAGAGGGGGGGGATTGGGTCACTTTCGAGGATTTAGTTGGTGGTTTTCAACTCCTCCCCATGGATCGTTTTCGGTACCTGCAGGTGCTTCACTTTTCCCAGTCTCTGGGGCGGCGGGGGAAAGGTGAGCGGGGGGAGGCTGTGGACGAGCTCTTTTCTAGGGGGCGGGTTAAAGGACTGATCTCTGCCTTGTATAAACTCATGGATTTTACGGTTTGTGCTACTTGGTCTCATCGGCGGGCTTGGTTATGTGACTTGAACCGTTCGTGGGAGGGGCCGCAATGGCAGGGGGTTTGCAAGGGTTTGCTGACTGGGGTAGTGGCTAGTGCTGTCTTGGAGCATAATTATAAGATATTGTACCGCTGGTATTTGACCCCGCAGCGGCTACAGCGGTGGATAGGGGGCTCTGCGCTTTGCTGGCGACAGTGTGGGGGGAGTGGGCTCCTTTATGCACATCTGGTGGGGATGCCCGGTCATACAGCGCATTTGGGGGGAAGTGCAGGATTGGTGCGGTTGTGTGGTTGGGCGGCCGGTCCCCTGGGGTCCCTGTATGGCATTGCTTGCTGTGGGGAGTGACTCGCTTTCAGGCGACCTGGCGGGGTGGTGCGGGGTTGTATGTACGGCGACCCGCCAATGCATTGCTCGACAGTGGAGGAAGGTAGAGCCGCCCTCTCTCCTGACGGTCCAGAACCAGGTTGCTCATCTTTACCTGATGTACCACCTTACGGCGCTGCGGGTTAAAAGACCCTTGCGCTTTCACTCTGTGTGGGACAAGTACTCTGATTGGTGTCAGGGGGCTCAGGGTTAACTCCTTTGTTTGCTGTTACCTTTGATGCCAGGCCTATTGCTCTGATTGTGTGGCAGTGAGTCTTCGATTGTATTGTGGCAGTTTGTCGGGGGGGGGTGGGGGGGGGATTGGGGAATTTGTGGATCATTGCTGTGTCTGTTTCTCTTTATTGTATTGTGGCCCTTGGCCTTATGTTTGATAAACAATAAAGGAAAAAAAAAAAAAGTTTTGTTATACTGCTCAAGACCATAGGCATCTGAGCGGTATAACATCAGAAGCCCCTGTCTTTATCTAATTTCAATTTGGAGGGGGAAATAATCTCCCACTGTACAGGACTGGTTGAAATAAGCACTTTTTTAAAACATAAATGTGCCATGAGCAGGAGGTAAATCCTAATTAGAACAGTTTAGGTTATATACATATACTACCTATATAAAATGGGGACTATACGTGTAGATTTTTGGCCCATCCTGAACATGCCCTAACTATGCCTCCTTACACTTCCATGTAATCAAGCACATCCATGTATAAACGGAACCTTTTTAAAAGGCCATTTAACATGGATTCCATTTATATGTGTATATGCCCGATTATACACATGTAAATTGTGAATAAGGCTTCTCAAATAACCACCAACATGTATCAGATTTTGAAGAAAAATTGTTATATTCTTCAGAATGTTTAGAAAATAATCAAAGCTTGGTGCTTTTTTCTGGACAATATTTTTATCATATGGTTGGGATTGAGAAGTGAACTGGATTAATTTATTCAATGGCTTAATACAATTATTTATAAGGAGCTATTTCAAATGGATGCAAACAATACTACTGCATAGAGAAAACAGTACTTCATACAGAAAAATCAGTAGAGTATTAATTTATTGACGTATAACAGCCATCATCCACCTCAATTTAAACAAGCATATGGAAAAAAGGGGACTGTTGTAGTTGTTGATATGGAAGGACAGACTAGATAGGCCATGTGGTCTTTTTCTGTCGTCATTTTTCTATGTTTCTATGTTTCAATAAGTCAGATTTTGTGATTAAGGTGCATTTCTAATACTATGGGGGACATTTTACTTACCAGTTAATATCTTTTCCTGGAGTCCTGCTAAACCAGTCCAAACAAGTGGATTGTGCTCCCCTACCAGCATATTGGTGGAGACAAAGAACCAATGAAAAGCCCAGGTTTCATGACATCAGTCTCATGCCTCTATTTGCCTCAGCCATCAGAGGTCCCTCAGCATTTGTCGCAAAGCATATGGGAAAAAACATGGCAAGCCTCACACAATCTCAACTATCAGGAACAAGGAGTAATCAACAGTCGAGAACTATGTACAGAAAAACATGAACAGAAGGCTGTCTGTAGAAGACAAACCTGCAGGATCAAGTATAAAAAGCATAGCGGACATAAGGGTACTGCAGCAGAACAGTAGAGCAAATACAGTTTCAGGAGCAAGCCCTGGACCAATCTAGCAGGACTCAAGGAAAGGACATTAATTGGTAAGTAAAATGACACCTTCCATATCGTCCTGCTAGACCAGTCTAGACAAGTGAGATGTACCAAAGCTACAACACTACTGGGCGGAAAGAAGACACAGCAGTTCAAAAAACCCTTGAGCCAAAAGCCATGTCCACCAGCATGTGGACATCCAAGCAGTAATGCTTGATAAAAGTGGAAATGATACCCACATTGCTGCCTGACAAATGAATGCAGGAGCTATCGAGCTCTGCTTCACCCATGAGAACGCTTGTGCTTGGGTAGAATGGGCACACAAACACTTTGGAATTGTCCAGTTCTGCAACAGAAATCAAAAGCAATAGCCTCCTTAATCCAGCGGAAAATGGAAATGTCAGGCCTTAGTACTCATCCCCTGAGAACTCCAGACATAGGATCCTTGCTGGTCTCAGCTCAACTCCCCTGAAACTGCTTCACTGGATGGTTTTGTTTTCACAGCACTGCGTATAAGGTGGCTGGCAGACAGATCCCTCTGAGAGCCTTCTGCAATCTTCAGGACAGAGCAGGGGTGACAGAGGAGCGGGAGGAGGCGCTGAGGTTGTGTGAGGCTGCTGCAGAATTCCAGATCCTTGCAATCTGTGGCTGCTCAACAGGCCCTTATGATAAGGGCATGGAGCTGAACCAATTTTCCCTCGTCTTATGGCTACCGAAACGATCACAGTCTAGTGGAGCCTTCCATGTCATACTCAATTGAAAGTATCAACTTTCTGTATCCAAGGTGGTCGAGCATGAGCGTTTAATCTCTTTTTCTTGCAATCTTCAGATTACTACAGAGAGGAGGAAATCCATCCACCATCTGCTGGAGACAAAGAAATAATATCATAGAAACCTTGGCTTTTCATTGGTTCTTTGCTCCACCAATCTGCTGATAGGGGAATACAATCCACTTGTCTGGACTGGTCTAGCAGGACGATATGGAAAGAGAAATTTAAAAGTGAGATGACTGATCAATTTCAACAACACAGTTATCCTGATAAAGTTATTAAGAATGCATATCAACAAGCAAAATACTCAAAGAAAATTATTACTACAGCCAAGAGAAAGAAACACAATAAGATATGTGTTTTTCCCTTTTGCACAAAAGCAATTGAAGTTATGATTATTAGTCATAGGCATTCGCAGGTACTCTTTACATCATGTTTTTTAATCTCCAACGAGAACAGAAATATTAGCGATCTGATAAGATAACTGTAATTTTTAATTGTCCAAAGTCTAAGTCAAAATGATCATAAAAGGATATTTTGCCCGTTAGGCATGTGAATTCTCTGATCAAACTTGGCAAGGTAGTAAATGGATTCACCCATAGGATGGGTGGATTTTTGCAGCAAGATCCTTTACTACCTGTCAGTCAGCAGGGGTAATATAGTTTGTTAAATGTCCTTGCAATCTACTTTATGGGGGCTACACAAAAAGGAAATTTAAAACAAAATTGATTTGAACATTAGAATTGTTTAAATATAATAAATGAACCAGCCCTTTAATACAACATTGAAGCAATATAATCATGTTTTTAAAGATCTTACATGGCAAATTGTAGAAAAAATGAGGCTACATTGGAGATGGGATGATTGGGAGAGCAAGACTAATTATAGAGAACTATTTTGGAAGTATAATTTTAATATAATCTCTCCAAATGATTTCAGTTTAGATATAGAATTTAATTTTCTTCTTTAAATGGACGAAAGCATTATTTTGATTAACTGGTATGATCTTGTGATATGAATGAAGACAGCCATGGTTCTTTAAAAGAGCGGGGTAGTCATGATCATGATAAAACTCTACAAAGGGGTCTATTTACTAAGTGAAATTGGAACCACGTCCCCATTGAATAAAACTAGCGCCACTTAGTAAACAGACCCAAAATGTTGAAAGGCACTAAAGAGAAAAGGAGGAAAATGTCTAATTTTGATGCATTAGTCCCTAAAACAGAATGGTAAATTTGAAACAGGGTGCCTTGTCAAACAAGATTGAGATTTAGCAAATATGATGGATTGTGTGTGGTGACAACGGAAGGTGGAAGATACACTGGAAGGATAGGTAATGAATTCACTTTTTATTAAATTATTGACACATTAAATGAAGGGGAGCAAGCACGATATATAGAAACATAGAAATATGACGACAGAAAAAGACCACATGGCCTATCTAGTCTGCCCTTCCATATCAACAACTACAACAGTCCACTTTTTACCTTTAGAGATCCTCTGTGTTTGTCCCATGCTTTTTTGAATTCAGTTACTGTCCTCATCATTACCACCTCCAATGGGAGACTATTCCACGGATCCACTACTCTTTCCGTAAAGAAATATTTCCTCATATCACTCCTGAATCTATCTCCCTTCACCCTCATCCCATGTCTTCTCGTAGCAGAACTTGCTTTCAATTGAAAGAGGCTCTCTCCCTGAACATTTATGCCACGGAGGTATTTAAACATCTCAATCATATCACCTCTATCCCGCCTTTCCTCTAAGGTATACATATTAAGATCCTTAAGTCTGTCCTCATATGCTTTATAATGAAGACCACTAATCATTTTAGTACCACCCTCTGCACCAACTCCATCCTGTTCACATCCTTTTGAAGGTGCAGTCTCCAGAATTGCACACTATACTTCAAATGAGGTTGCACCAAAGACTTATACAGAGGCACTAGCACCTCCTTTTTTTTGCTAGCCATTCCTCTCCGTATGCACCCAAGCATCCTTCTAGCTTTTGCCGTCGCCTTTTCTACCTGTTTAGCTACTTTAAGATCATCGAACACAACCACGCCTAGGTCCTGCTCTTCTTTAGTGGACAAAAGTACTTCACCCCCTATGCTATATTGCTCCCTTGGATTGCTGCAGCCCAAATGCATGACCTTACATTTTTTTTTAACATTAAATCCCAGCCTGCCAGATTCTAGACCATTCTTCAAGCTTAGATAGATCCCTCCTCATGTTATCTACACCTTCCTGGGTATCTACTCTATTGCAGATTTTGGTATCATCCTTAAAAAGGCAAACCTTACCCGACAGCCCTTCCGCTATATCACTAACAAAGATGTTAAAAGGAATCGGACCAAGGACAGATTCCTGGGGCACACCAATGGTAACATCCTTCTCCTCAGAGCGAGCTCCATTTACCTGTACTCTTTGCCGTCTCCCACCCAACCAATTTCTAACCCAAGCAGTAACTTTAGGGTTCATCCCTAGGGTGCTCAGTTTGTTTATAAGTCGCCTGTGAGGAACAGTGCCAAAGGCTTTACTGAAATCTAAATAAAACACATCTAGGGCTCTCCCTCGGTCCAACTCCCCGGTCACCCAGTCAAAGGAATCAATCAGATTTGTCTGACAAGACCTGCCTCTGGTGAATCCATGCTGCCTCGGATCCTGTAATCCGCTGGACTCCAGAAACCTGACTATTTTCTCTTTCAGCAGCGTTTCCAATAATTTACTCACCACCGAAGTTAAACTAACCGGCCTGTAGTTTTCAACCACATCCTTACTTCCGCTTTTGTGTAAAGGCACCACCATCAGCCTTTCTCCAGTCCTTTGGCACCACTCCAGACTGCAACGATGCATTGAAAAGGTCAGTCCTTTGGCACCACTCCCAACTCCAACGATGCATTGAAAAGATCAGTCAGTAAAGCTGCTAGAACGTCCCCAAGTTCCCTCAGTATTCTAGGGTGTATCCCATCCGGTCCCATCGCTTTGTCTACTTTAAATTGAGCTAGTTTCTCATGAACATAGTCTTCTGAAAATTGTTCAAGATGTCCCTTGCTTCTGTTTGTTCAAGATGTCCCTGTTCCTGTTTGTGGGTGTTTTCTGAGGTCCTGCTCCTGGTTCTTCATCTGTGAACACAGAACAGAAATATTTGTTAAGCAATTCCGCTTTATCCTCATCAGCTTCTACATATTCCTCCCCTTCACCCTTGAGTCTGACAATACCACTTTTGCCCTTCCTCTTCTCACTAACATATCTGAAAAATGTCTTATCCCCCCCATTTTATTGGCTATTTCCTCCTCTTTTTGAATCTTTGCTTTTCTGACTACTTTGCTAGTTTTTCTAAGTTTTTCCAAATATAGATGTCTGTTTTCCTCTCTCTGTGATCTCTTGTATTTCATGAGGGCCTCCCTCTTTTTCTTCACTTTTTCAGCTACTTCTTTCGAAAACCATAGCGGTCTCCTTTTCCATTTACCTTTATTTACCATTTTAACAAAAAGGTTGGTTGCCCTTAAAATATCACCTTTCAGTTTGGCCCACTGTTTTTCTTCATCCCCCAGCTGTTCCCATCCCACTAACGACTCCTTGAGGTATTGGCCCATCCTGGCAAAGTTAGTCTTCCTAAAGACTAAGACCCTCACCTTTGAATGGATTCTAACAGCCCTAGTCTTAATACTGAACCACACCATCTGGTGATCACTGGATGCAAAATGATCTCCTACTATAACATCAGAAACACTTTCACCATTGGTAAGCACCAAGTCCAGTACGGCCCTTCACATGTGGGGTCTGTTACCAATTGCTTGAATAGTTCTCCCTGTACAGAATCCAGGATCTCTTTACTTCTAGATGATACTGCAGCCGGAATGTGACAATCAACATCTGGCATATTAAAATTCCTTATCATTAGCACTTCCCCTTTCCTAGCAATGCTGCGTATGTCTTCAATTAACTCTCTGTCCACCTCTTCTTCTTGTGAGGGAGGTCTGTATATCACGCCAATGCAAATAGATTTCTCTTTCCCTCTTTCTAGTTTAACCCACAATGCCTCCTCTCTCCCTTTTAAGCTCTGTAATACCAAAGCTTTAATTTATTTAATTTATTTATTTATTGTTTCTTATATACCGCACTCTTAAAAATCAGCGCGGTTTACATAAAACATGATTGGGCCGGGGGGCACTTACAATGAACTGGAGATTTAAACTTGGAAATCAACTGCGCGAAACTATGTACATCGAATTAAATGTATCTACAAACTGTATCTACAATATTTACATACATTGACAATGATCATGTGTAGTAGTTTTTATATATAGTGCCACTCCTCCTCCCCCTTCTTCCTACCCTGTCCTTTCTGAATAAAGTATAGCAAGGTATAGTTACATCCCAGTCATGGTTTTCTGTGAACCATATTTCTGTAACTGTCACTAAATCTAAGTCGGCCACTCCCACCAAAGCTTCAACATCAGGGATCTTATTCCCCATTCTACGGGCATTTATACACACTGCTTTCCATATGTTACCCCTGTTACCCATTTCCATAAAGATATTTAATGCATCACTTATCTGGGGGCTTTCACTGACCTGAGGGCTTTTTTCACCCATCCCCAAAGAATCTAGTTTAAAGCCCTCTTCAGTAGATTAGCCAGTCTACTACTGAAGACGCGTTGACCTTTCTTGGACAGATGGATGCCATCTCTGCTCTGCAACCCTTGGAACAGTATCCCATGGTCTAGGAAACCAAAACACTCTCGATGACACCATCCACAAAGCCATGCATTCATCTCCAGGATGCGAGCCTCTCTGCCTTGGCCTTTACCCTCAACAGGGAGGATTGAAGAGAACACCACCTGTGCACCTAACTGCTTCACACTCTGTCCCAGAGCCATGAAGTCACTTTTGATACACTCAGAGGGATACCTGGCAGTATCATTTGTTCCGACATGGATTAGCAACATTGGGTAATAGTCAGTGGGCTTGATGAGTCTCAGCAAACTCTCTGTAACATCTTGGATTTTGGCACCAGGCAGACAGCATACCTCTCTGGACATCAAGTCTGGTCGGCAGATGGATGCCTCAGTACCCCTCAGAAGAGAGTCACCAACCACCACTACCCTTTGCTTCCTTGTGGTCACTGATTCTGCAACTTTGTGGTACTTGAGCTCTTGTTCTTTCCTTTCCAGGGATACTTTCTCCTCCTCCACTTCCAGGGCTGTATAATGGTTCTCTAATTCAAGGGCTGGAGAAGTTGGATGGGTGATTCTTCAGGCCCTGGTGACTTGTGTCCAACTATCGTCATTCTGTTGGCACCCATCTTTTCCTCTGCTAGAGAGCTTGGATGTTTCAAGAAGCATCTCATCAATGTACTTCTCACTGTCTTGAATGCTCCTCAGCCTCGCCACCTCCTCTGAGTTCCTCAACTTGTTTCCTCAGAGTTTCAGCATGCAGGCACACTGCACATAGAACCGGTCCTTCAACTGGCATTGGGATCTCTGTCTGGACAGAGGCAGAAGCTGTAACGTGGGCAACAGCTTCCATTGTTCTGTTCGTGGAGCTTAGGTATCTGTTAAAGCAAAAGAGAGAGATCTACCAAAGTATCAGCCAGTTTCCCAGCTGTCCTTTCAGAGAAAATGCAGTTAAATCTCTTTAATTATATTCAAAATGTGCTGTTCGATTCCCTATGCTTTGTTAAATTGGGAGGTGCCCTATAAAGCAAGACTGCTCACTAAGGGTGGGTGGGGGTTGGGGTGGGTAGGGAGGGAACTAACTCCTGATTAAGTGTCAGCAGTTCCCAAAGCTGAGAAGGTTACTAGCGTTTAAAACCTACTCTCCTAAAGAAAATATTGCCACTAAACCACCAACAAGAATGTAACTTTGCTTTAAAAATATACCAGAACCCTTTTAAGAGCTCCCAGTCAAAGAGCTAGCAATTTAATAAAAATAAATCCTCAAACTCAAAGCCTTACCGTTGTTTGACCATGATACTCCATGTAAATAGTTCTCCCATGTTATCCAAGTTGATACTCCTGTTATATGTAATACCAAACAGCCTGTTGTTCTGGTTCCTTTCTGTTATTTGTAAACCGCGCTGATGTCAAAGAGTGCGGTATATAAGAAGTTGAAATAAATAATAAATAAATAAATAAATAAATAAAATAGAGCCCCTGTTAGGAATGCCTCAACAGGGCAGGGCTCTGGAGATTTTTATGCAGGCCTCAGCTGCTCTCAGGTAATCAGGCCCACTAACTCCTGATTAGGTGTCAGCAGTTCCCAAAGCTGAGAAGGTTACTAGAGTTCAACAACCTACGCTGCTCAAGGAAATTTCTACTAAAGCACCAAAAAGAAAGTAACTTTGCTTTAAAAATATACAAAAACCCTTTTAAAAGCTCCCAGTCAGAGAGCTAGCAATTTAATAAAATTAAACCCTCAAATCCTTACCGTTATTTGACCTGTAGAGCCCCTCAACAGGGCAAGGCTCTGGAGCCTTTTATGCGGGCCTCAGCTGCATAAAAGGCTCCAGAGATAAATTGATAGATAATTTAATTAAAAAAGGATCAGTAAAATGGACTTTATATAGAACTCTAAAGCCAACAACAGTTTTTCAGAGTGAATGTGGTTCAGTCCTACAACAAAATGTTTGAAAAGAGCGAGCTCAGTTTTTGCATTTGGATAAATGTCAAATTAGGAAATGCTAGGGAGGTAATGTTCCTAAATGAAATAAAACACTGCTTCATGGAGCATCTGGTTCAAGAACCAACAAGAGTAGGGGTGCTACTTTAGATCTAATCCTTAGTGGAACACAGTATATGGTGCAAGAGGCATTATGCTGGGACCACGTCACAAAACTGATCATAATAGGATCACATCTGACTTAATAACTGGAATGAGAACACAAATGAAATCTACTGCATTAGCATTTAACTTTCAAAACACAAAACTATGATAAAATGAGGAAAATGTTTTTTGGGGAAAAAACACTTAGAGCAGAAGCCACAAAGGTTAAGCATTTAAATCAGGCTTGGGTGTTGTTTAAAAATACAATCTTGGAAGCCCAAACCAAATGTATTCCATTTATTAAAGGCAGAAAAACAAAGGTCAAATGACAGATGGCATGGTTAAAAGGCAAGATGAAAGAAGCTATTAGGGCCAAAAGGACATCTTTCAAAAAATGGAAAAGGGAAACAAAAAAAAGAAAACAGGAGAGAGTATAAGCACTTGCAAGTTACTGTAGATGCAAAGCATAGATAAAGAAAGCAAAAACAGTTAGCAAAGAAGGTCGCCATAGAGGCAAAAATTTATAATAAGAATTTTTGCAGGTACAATCAAAGCATAGCCTAGTGGTTAGAACACTGGCTTGGTAACCAAGCAACCAGGGTTCGAGTCCCACTAGCACTCCTTGTGGCATTGGGCAAGTCACTTAATCCTCCATTGCCTCGGAAGAAAGGCCTGGCAATCTACTTCCGGTGAAACTGCCAAGAAAACCCTGGAGCTTCTGGGTCGCCAGGAGTCAGGACTGACTCAAAGGTACACATTGCATTTTTTGCATTGCACAATCAAAGCAAGAAATCTGTGAGGAAGTCAGTTAGGCCATTAGTTGATAGAGTGGTGACAGGGCCATTCAGGGAGGCTAAGGACATTGCTAAGACTAAATTAATTCTTTGCATCAGTCCCTACTGAGGAAGATGTAAGGGAGTTACCATACCAGAAAAGATTTTCAGTGGTGATGATTCAGAAGACATAAAACAAATCCCTGAACCTGGAAGATGCAGGAGGATAAATCACCTATATCAAATGATATACATTCCAGAGTGCTTAAAGAAATCAAAACTGAAATTGAAAAGCTACTATTAATTAATATAGGCCTTGATAATTTTTTCTTGAATTTAGGAGCCAGCCCAAAACCCAAGAAGCCAGGGGCCAAGACACCTATCCTCCTCACTGTCTCCAGTCTCTACCTCAGTTGAGAAGGGGGAGGGGATACATTCCCTTAGGCACTGATTTACTAAGGCTGTTTTCTCATTCCATGCTTAATAGAAAAGAAAGCGTACTAAATCAGGCCCATAATGCAATCTGCAGGTCACAGCCAGCAGCCCACCTCCACATACTATTTTACCCTGTCTTGGCCAGTCTCCCTCTCTCCTGCAAACAGTCCCCACCAGTCTCCCTTCCTCCCCTCACTAGTCCCCATTAACCTCTTTCTCTCTCTTCCCCCCCCCCCCAGCCAGTCCTATCATTTTCTCTCCCTCCTAGTCACTCCCCAGTCTCTGTCTCTCCACCTCCATTCATTTCCTAAGAGTTAATCTTCTTCTTTCCCTTCTGCTAGTCATCACCATTATGGTCTTCCGCTCCTCATCTACTAATGCTGCTCTGTAGTCCACAAGCCCTGCCTGTTGATGCTGGGGTTTTGCTATTCCCAGCCGCCACAACTTCCTTTGATCACACTTGTATTGCTGACCCCACTCCTATGACCATTTCTGCTTCCAGTTTGCACAGCTACCTCTGATCCCACCACTACAACTGCCGCTTCTTCTGTTCCTAGGATTACTAATGCTACTGCCACCATCTCTGCAGCTTATGCTGATCCCGCTTCTATAGCATCCTCCATATTCTGCTCAAATGGATTAGAGCAGCATAAGACTCTTCTCTGTGTTCTCTGGATCCCCTGTAATAATCTCATGGACCCTCAGGGGTGATCCGGGAAACTACAGACCGGTAAAAGCCTGACGTCCATATTGGGAAAAATGGAAGAAACCATTATAAAGAAGAAAACTACTGAACATGTAGATAGTCACGGTTTAATGGGAGAAGACCAACATAGATTTAGCCAAGGAAAGTCGTGTCTTACTAATCTGTTATATTTTTTTTGAAGGTGTGAATAAACAAGTAGATAAAGGTGAATCGGTTGATATAGTGTATCTGCATTTCCCTCATGAGAGACACTTGGCAAAATTAAAAAGTCATGGGATAGGAGGCAGTGTACTACTGAGGATCAGAAACTGGTTAAAAGATAGAAAGCAGAGAGAAGGGCTAAATGGACAATTTTCTCAATGGAGAAAGGCAGGAGTACCCCAGGGATCTGTGCTGTGCCTGCTGCATTTTAAAATTCATAAATGACCTGGAAATGAAAATAATGAGCGAGATGATCAAATCTGCAAGTGAGACAAAAATATTCAAAGTTGTTAAAACATAAGAGGATTGTAAAAAATTGCAAGAAGACCTTTAAAGATTGGAACTCTGGGGTCCAAATGGCAAATGAAATTTAACCCCTGTCTACCTGGAGAAGCAAAACCTAACAGCCATTACCCAATGCCTGGACACATGCCTCCCATCCTCAAACCGGCATCCCTACAGCCAATACTGAAGAACAGATTCCTTTGCAAGAAGGATCCCACAGCATATCGCCCAATAACCAGCCTTCCATTCCTTGCAAAAATCATAGAAAGACTGTGCAGATACAACTTCAAGACCACACGGATCACTGCGCACCACTTGACCTGCACCAGCATGTCTTCAAGCCACAACACAATGTCGAAATGCTACTAACCTCTCTCTTCGACACCATCTTAAGAGGAATCGACATCAAGAACGGCTTCCTCCTCATATTCATGGATATCTCATCTGCCTTTGACACTGTGTCACACAATATTCTGATCCAACGACTCCAGGATATTGGCATTTGTAATACCACCTTAACTAGTTCACTTCATACTTAAGCAACAGACTCCAGCAAGTCAGATGTGGAGCCAAGCACTCAGCTCCCTTCACCATACCACAAGGCACTCCCCATGGCTCCGCATTCTCCTCAATCCTCTTCAACCTTTACATGCATCCTATCTGTAACATAATCAAAAAACATAACATACTGTATCACTTATACGCTGATGATCTCATGGTATACACCCTGTTGACCTGGAGAAGCCAAACCTCACAGCCATAACCCAATGCTTGGAAAACGTAAACACATGGCTCAGCAACAACAACCTCATGCTAAACTACAGCAAAACAGAAGCACTTTACATCAGCAGACACTCCACCTTCAATCCTCCACAGTCAATCCAACTACTAAATCAAATGATACCAGTAAAAATCGAATTGTGCTATCTCGGAATCATCTTGGACAGAAATATCAACCTCCAATCGCATATAAACAAAACTGCTGCTAAAGCTTATCACAGGCTAAATCTCATAAGGAAACTAAAACCACTTCTAGACCAGGATCATTTCCGGACACTAGGCATGGCTATCATTACCCCAATACTAGTATGGCAATTAACTCTACCAAGGACTCTCAAAGCAAGCCATACATCCGCTACAGATGGTGCAGAATACAGCAGTACACATCATCACCGGAACTAACAAAACAGATCACATCACTCCAGTATTACACCAACTGCACCTACTCCCAATTCAAGCTCACTCCGGGTTCAAAACAATAATGAACATTTTCAAAATATTCCATCACTCCTCCGCTGAAATCCTAGAGAGCTTGGTCATAAGAGACTCAGGTGTGTGCCTGAAGCACTGCAACAATATGCACAAGATCATTATGCCCACAGATTACCAGAAAAGCAAGCAATCCACCTCCAAAAGGGCACTCTCCCTTGCTACCCCCAACCTGTGGAACTCCCTACCCGGAGAAATGCGTGCTTCCAGAGACATCAAAGAATTCAGGAAGAAACTCAAGACCCTTCTAGTCATAGAACACTATGGGAACATAACATAGCCCAACAACTATATGCCTCTCCTCAAAACAGAACTGCTTCCTGATACCTCCAGTTTTAAGTTGTGTTGCAACATAAACTGCTTTGATTTAAGGATAAGGCAGTATAGAAGTCAGGATAAATAAATAAATAAAATAAATAACGTGGACAAGTGCAAAGTTATGCATATAGGAAAGAACAATCCAAACTACAGTTACATGATGCAAAGTTCCACCTTAGGAACCACCACCCAGGAAAAGGAGTTAGGAGTCATCGTGGTAAATACATTGAAACCCTCTGCCCAGTGTGCAGGGCAGCCAAGAAAGCAAATAGAATGCTAGAAATCATAAGGAAAAGAAGGTGAAATTAGACCTTACCTGCGAAAGCATAGTTACTCACCTGTAACAGGTGATCTCCGGGAACAGCAGGAATTTAGTCCTCACATATGGGTATCGTCGGTACCGACGGAGCCTGCGCGGGAACGCTCTCCAGCATCCAATCAGAAAGCTTTTGGGAGCATCCCACAGCGCCTGCATGCTGCCTTCCCGCCTTTCCCAACTGCCTCTCTCCAGTTGAGTTTTAAAGCTGAGACAAAGAGAGAGAGAGGGAAAGGAAAGAGATAGATAGAGAGATACAACTCCTAGGGGAGGTGGGTGGATTGTAAGGACTAAATTCCTGCTGTTCCCGGAGATCACCTGTTACAGGTGAGTAACTATGCTATCTCCAGGAACAAGCAGGAATGTAGTCATCACATATGGGGACTCCCTAGATTTAGGTGCCAGGGAGAGACCCCAGAAGTTGTGTGTCCCTGAACAGGGCTCCACTTCCTCCCATGGATCTCTGGAATCCTACCAGGGATGGTGGGTAGGAGTTGATTAGGTATGGAACAGGTGTTGGAGAACAGCCTGACCAAACAAGGCATCCCGGCGGGAGTCCTTGTCCAAGCAGTAATGGGCTGTAAAGGTATGAACCGAGGTCCAAGTGGCTGCTCGACAGATGTCGTCGATAGACACAGAGTGCAGATGAGCCATTGAGGCTGCCATGGCTCTCACATTATGAGCTGTGACATGGCCCTCCAGAGAAAGGTTCTTAGTCTAATAGGCAAAGGAAATACCCTGAGCAATCCAGTTAGACAGTGTTCTCTTGGAGACTGGAAGTCCCAAATGAGAAGGATCAAAAGCAACAAATAGTTGTGAGGACTTTCTATGTTGCTGTGTTCTTTGTAAGTAAAAAGCTAAAGCTCTTTTACAGTCCAAGGTATGAAGCTTCCTCTCTGCATTTGATGCATGAGGCCTCGGAAAAAACACCGGTAGGTAGACCGCTTGGTTCATAATGAGTGGTCCTTTTGTTCTCTTTCACTTGCGAAAAACATGCCGTCAGATATTAGTATACCTAAATGGTAGTCTAAGTTATTTACCTCTTTTACTCAATGAATATGGTTTGATTTATAGTTTTTAGTAGTCCCTTCAGTGTAGTAACATTCCCTGCTGTGATTTATATTTCTGGGAGTCATCTAATTAAGCTATTATGTAATTATGATATTAACAATCTTTATAATTAACAGCATAGATTAGGTTCCTTTTAAATACATATAAATTTTAATACACGATCCTTTAATTTATGGCATATTATCTAGAGTATAACATTTTAGAGCCACTATTGGCTTAATGCTATATGTAGTCCCTTTCAATTTACATCTAAGTGAATTTCCTTCCGTTTTGGATTCAGATCCTCCATTGTTATTTATTGGTTTTATAGTAATTTATGGTCTTAGTACTATTTATTGATGGTATTTATTTTATTTTATTCTATTGTATTATCCAATGATGGTTTTTGATATGTTATTTATGTGGTGTATTTGTATTTTTATTATGTACTTTTTATGCATTTACAGTGTGTTTGTTCCCAAATGTTTTTTTAAAAACCACACCATTAATTTAAGTAAGTATCTATTTATATTTATATATCTTTTTTTGGTCTCTATGTGTATTACATTTTTGAAGTTTTTATTATAACCCTTTATTGATGTTGTTATGTGTTGCAGCTTAATGCTATTTATGCACATGGCCCTAGTATAGTTTGGCCAAAGGTGAACGTCTGTCACAGACTACCTTTTCACGATTCGCATTAGTGAGTATTACCTTTGATGTGTTTTTTATTTGATTTTATTTGATTTTATTTGTGTATTGCTTCTTCTGCCCTGCGTCTTTCTTAACTTGGAGATTTATATATATTATTTATGTATAAGTTGATAAAAATATATATGGATTACCATCTGTGTATACACAACCAGTCTTTTGTGGTGATGTTTTATTTATTCTTTTCATTCCTTTATCCATGCACGTGTTATTATTGGTAATTTTGATTCATTTTTACTTATATGTTTTTTTAATATGTTTTAATGTACAGTCAAACCTCGGTTTTCATGATTAATCCGTTCAAAAAAGTCTGACTAAAACCGAAACGGACTAAAACCGAAGCAAGATTTCCCATAGGAAATAATGTAAATTCAATTAATCCGTTCCAGACACCCAAAAATATTGACAAAAAGTACATTTTATAGAGAATAACTATATTTTTACATACAGAAAACAATGAGAAATACATATAAATGACTAATGAAATGGATAAATGAACATTTAACATCACATTTAACTTTATTGAAGACTCTTGTTGAGGGGAGAGGGAGGAGGAGAGGTTATTGTTTGGAAGGGGAATCCCCCTCCATAAGGACCTCAGGTATCAAGGCCCTATCCGGGGTTACTTCCCTTCTTTGTCTTTTACTGGCACTAGGATCAGCTTGAGAGTCACTGGACCCCTGTCGCACAAAAAATCTGTCCAGAGAGGTCTGTTTCTGGCGTCTCTTTAAGATTTGCCTAAAATGGAACAAGGCATTGTCATTGAACATGTTGCAGACACGGCTTGCAACAGCTTTGTTAGGGTGAAATTTCTCCACAAAACTTTGCAATTCACTCCACTTTGCACACATGTCCTTAATCACTGAAGAAGGCACCTTCTCTTCTCTCTCTTCTTCCTCCTCCTCTGAAGCAATTTCCTCAGCTACCATCTGTTGCTGTTCCACTTGAAGGTCTTGCAGCTCTTCAGTGGTTAGCTCTTCCCTGTGGTCCTCCACCAACTCTTCCACATCCTGGCCACTCACATCCAACCCCATGGACTGCGCCAAAGACACAATAGATTGCACAACAGGCGTAGGGTCATCAGGGTGAGCCTCAAACCCTTCTTCAAAATTCTTCTCGAGGACACATTCTGGCCACAATTTTCTCCAAGCAGAGTTCAACGTCCTGGAAGTTACCCCCTGCCAAGCCTTATCTATAAGGCTTATGCAATTGAGGATATTGAAGTGATCCCTCCAGAACTCTCTTAGGGTCAATTCAGTGTCCGAGGTCACTTCAAAGCACCTTTGAAACAGTGCTTTGGTGTAGAGTTTTTTGAAGTTTGAAATGACCTGCTGATCCATGGGCTGGATGAGAGGAGTGGTATTAGGGGGCAGGAACTTCACTGTGATGAAACTAAACTCCTCCAACAATTGGTCTTCCAAGCCTGGAGGATGAGCAGGAGCATTGTCCATTAGCAGGAGGCACTTGAGTGGCAATTGATTTTCCAGGAGGTATTTCTTCACACTCGGGCCAAACACTTCATTGACCCACTCAATGAAAATTAGCCTCGTGACCCATGCCTTACTGTTAGCCCTCCACATCACACACAATTTACTCTTAATAACATTGTTTTTCTTGAACACTCGGGGATTTTCAGAGTGATACACCAGTAAAGGCTTCACTTTGAAATCCCCACTAGCATTACCACACAACAAAAGAGTTAGCCTATCCTTCATAGGCTTGTGTCCTGGCAGTGCCTTTTCCTCCTGCATGATGTAGGTCCTCTTTGGCATTTTCTTCCAAAAGAGGCCTGTTTCATCACAATTGAAGACTTGTTGGGGGAGGAATCCTTCAGCCTCTACATACTCCTTGAATTCATCAACAAATTCTGCGGCCCCAAGTTTGTCCGAACTTGCAGCCTCGCCATGCCTTACCACACTGTGTATGCCAGTTCCCTTCTTAAATTTCTCAAACCAGCCTCTGCTGGCCATAAATTCAGTAACATCAGCACTCGTTCCAGGCATTTTCTTTGCAAGATCTGCATGCAACAGCCTTGCCTTTTCACAAATTATCGCCTCTGAAACACTATCTCCCGCTAACTGTTTTTCGTTGATCCACACCAACAACAACTTCTCAACATCTTCGATTGTTTACGATCTCTGTTTCGTTAGCGCATTCACTCCTTTCGCAACATCAGCTTCCTTAATTTCGTTTTTCTTCAGCAGGATGGAACTGATCGTTGATGCAGACTTCCTGTACATCCTGGCGAGATCGGCCACGCGTACGCCACTTTCATACTTTGCTATGACTTCTTTCTTGAATTCTATCGTGTTTCTCACCTTCTTTATCATCAAAGGGTTGGCATTCGGAACTTTCTTTGGCCCCATGGTGGCTTATTTAGCAGTCACACTCAATGAATGCGGGGTGATGCTCACTCAACGAGAAACAAAGGCAGACTGAATCACAAACGCACTTTGTATGGGCGCTGGATTCCGGGAAATGAGTGGCCGAGTCACGCAAGCAGGCGGACGAGTTTGATACAGACCATTTTCAGATCACTGCTCCCCTCAAAGTCTGTGTCAAGGCACAATGAGAACTTTTAGCAATTTGCAATCAGGAAGAGAGTCAATCCCACTTCTGGCCACAAGATGGTGCTGCAGAGGTATTTTTGGCAGACAAATTCTTTAAACTGCTGTGAAGGGAGAAAGATTAACAGCACAGTCAAGATGCAAATCTTCAGCAAAAAAACATCCTGAAATTTTTAAAGAAAACAGAAAAAAAAAAAGAAGGATCCACAAAAAAAAAAGGCACCAGCCACAGCCACCGGAAACACCACTCTCCCGCTCAGCATGCGTTCCAGAGCCATGTGGCAATGGCTACAGCAGCACGAGCTCCCGAAGTCTCAGCCAGCAGTAGAACAGCTCCTGTCACTTCTCTCAGCTGCCCGATCGTCCACAGCACAGCAAACACACAGATACTTTAGGACACCAATCTGATCGCTGACTCCGTCTCAACAGCGTACCCCGCAAGAGAAAGAACTGCCTGCCACATTCATTCAACATCTCCTGCTTACCCATTCAACATCTCCTGCTACCCTGCTACCTCCGAGCCTGAGGGGGCGCTCCAGAGAACAGGCAGGCGGTGGAGAGATCGGGGCCTTCCTCTCTGCAATCCTTGCATGTCTGGCTCGAGGATGTTGCTCACCTGCCTTTCAGATCTCAACACGCGATCGGTGAGTCCAGGGGGGTAGTGCTGCCGGGACTGGGCAGGCAGTGTATGCAGACCAGCGCGAAGGTGACACTATTGCAGGCACACGCGATCGGTGAGTCCGGGGGGGGGGGGTAGTGCTGCCGGGACTGGGCAGGCAGTGTACTGTATGCAGACCAGCGCGAAGGTGACACTATTGCAGGCACACGCGATCGGTGAGTCCGGGGGGGGGGGGGTAGTGCTGCCGGGACTGGGCAGGCAGTGTACTGTATGCAGACCAGCGCGAAGGTGACACTATTGCAGGCACACGCGATCGGTGAGTCCGGGGGGGGGGGGGGGGGGTAGTGCTGCCGGGACTGGGCAGGCAGTGTACTGTATGCAGACCAGGGTGTACGAAAACCGAGGCGATAGACGAAAACTGAGACAAGATCTCAGTCGGGAAAAGACGTCGAAAACCGAAACCGACGAAAACCGGGGCAACCGAAAACCAAGGTTTGACAGTATAATTCTATTTATGTTATTTTTGTTAGTTTGATACCCCCTGAGGAAGGCATTCCGCCGAAACGCGTTGGGGAATTTAATAAAGCTTCTTGGATCAAGCATCTGTGTCATCACATCTCTCTCCCTTTTTGTGTTCTCTGTTTGGTTCTGCGAGAGTTGGTTTGCTCTCCTTGTACTGTCCCTAAGGACTACCTCTTCATGATGGAACCTTGTATAAGGTGGATCAGCTACTAGCGCTTGCAACTCACTAATGCGGTGTGCTGATGTGATTGCAATGAGAAAGATAACCTTCCAAGAAAGGAATTTCAAGGAGGTAGTAGCTAAAGGTTCGAAAGGTGGCTTCATGAGCTGCTCAAGAACCAGGTTTAAGTCCCATGCCACCGGTGGTGGCCTAATGGGAGGCTTAGTTAGAAGAAGGCCTCTCATAAATCTTGCTATAAGAGGATGAGAGGAAATAGGCTGTCCATTTAGAGGCTTAAGGGAAGCTGCAATAGCACTCAAATGGACTCTTACTGAATTAGTCTTAAGTCCTGCATTGGATAAATGAAGGAGATACTCCAGCAATGATACCAGAGATATCGCAAGGGGGTTAAGAGCCTTTTGCGAACACCATATGGTAAACCTTTTCCACTTGAAAGCGTAAGAACATCTTGTGGAAGGTTTCCTGGAAGCAAGAAGAATATCTTTCAATGGCTGAGGGATATTAAGATCATAGAGATCTAGGCCTTCAGCAAACAAGCCCTGAGATGCAGAGACTTGGGATTGGGATGCCATAACAGTCCATCCTCCTGGGATAGGAGATCTGGAGCAGACCCTAACTCCAGGGAGGGAGCTTGAGAGAGATGTAGAAGCAGAGGGTACCACACTTGCCTTGGCCAATGTGGAGCTCTGCGGATCATATGGCCTCTGTCTCTCTGAAGCTTGAACAGGGTTTTGGGAATTAGGGGAATGGGTGGAAAGGCACAGAGAAGTCTTGACCCCAATAAAGGAGGAAAGCATCCCTGGCCTGAGCCTTCTGAGCCGGAATTCTGGAACATAACCGGGGAAGTTTGGCATTCCACAGACTTGCAAAGAGGTCTATGTCCGGGGTTCCCCAAAGTTGAAATATCCTGGTCACCTGGTCTGCATGCAGAGACCACTCTTGTGGAAGCAGAACTCGACTGAGTCTGTCTGCCGAAGAGTTCTGAATGCCTGGAAGATATACTGCCAGAAGATGAATCTGATGCTCTCTGGCGAGGGCCCATAGTTGCAAAGCTTCATTGCAAAGCGACAGAGAGCCTGTTCCCCCCTGCTTGTTCACATAGAGAATAGTTACTCACCTGTAACAGGTGTTCTCCAGGAGCAGCAGGAATCAGTCCTCACATATGGGTGACATCGACGCCGATGGAGCCCCTGCGGAGCATTTCCCCAGCTTTCTATGAAAGCCTTTGGGAATACTGCACACATGCGCGGTCCCCTTCCCGCCTAAAGGTGCCATCTTGCTCAGTCAAATGACATAGCTAAAAAACAGCACACAAAAATGTAAAATAAACTATGTACAACTGCAACTCCCAGGGGAGGAGGGAGGGTTGTGAAGACTGATTCCTGCTGCTCCTGGAAAACACCTGTTACAGGTGAGTAACTACTCTTTCTCCAGGACCAAGCAGGAAGTCAGTCCTCACATATGGGTGACTCCCTAGCTCTGGGCTACCAGGGAACCCAGGCTGAACAAGAGAACTCCCTCTAGTCCCAGCATCAAAGAAAGGCTTATCACTGAAAGAACCTCCACCGGTAGCCCAACTGAGGGCTGGAGGGCAGGAATTGCCTAAACCTCAAAGAGATTCCGGAGTACTGCCTGGCCAAAAGCACTGTCCCTACGGGACTCCCTCTCCAGGCAGTAATGGGTCGCAAAATCTGGCTTGAGGACCAAGTTGCAGCCCTGCAGATGTCTGCCAACGGTACAGAGCGGAGATGAGCTACTGAGGCAGCCATTGCCCTGACACGATGGGCCGTGACCCGACCCTGCAAGGGAAGGTCAGCCGCCTTGTAAGCCCAGGTGATATAGTCAGCCACCCAAATGGACAAGGTACGCATGGACACAGCTAACCCCAAATTATTAGGGTCAAAAGATATGAAGAGCTGAGTAGCCCTTCTATGCCCCTGCGTATGATCAAGGTAGAAGAATAAGGCCCTCCTACAGTCCAGGGTATGTAGGACTGCTTCAGCTTGGCTTGCATGAGGCCTAGGGAAGAATGTTGGAAGAACCACCTCCTGGTTGAGGTGGAAAGAGGAAACAACCTTTGGAAGGAACTTTGGATGAGTCCTAAGGACTACCCTTCTCGGCTCCTGCCCAATCCGGGCAGTGGGAGCGGGAACATCAGCAGCCGGCAGCAGCTAAAAGCGGCGTCCCTGCTTGCAGAGACGCCGCTACTGCCGGGACACACCAGCTCCTCCCTTCTCGGCTCCTGCCCAATCCGGGCAGTGGGAGCGGGAACATCAGCAGCCGGCAGCAGCTAAAAGCGGCGTCCCTGCTTGCAGAGACGCCGCTACTGCCGGGACACACCAGCTCCTCCCTTCTCGGCTCCTGCCCAATCCGGGCAGTGGGAGCGGGAACATCAGCAGCCGGCAGCAGCTAAAAGCGGCGTCCCTGCTGGGCGCGCCCGCGCCTTGCGGGCCCGCGCCTGAGGGCCTCGCAAGAGGGCCCTTTGGCGTGGCCCTTAGGCGCGGCACGAAGGCGAGCAGAAGGCAACAACAAAACGAGACAGCTACACCAACAACATCGCAGCAGAACCCAACAAAGGACTAGACCGAGGAAAAGGACGTCAAAACCGCAAGTAGAACCCTCACTACACACCACACACTTCCTTCCACCAGACGGTCTCTTCAACTACCAACACCCCAACGGATCCGGATCTCCCTCCACGGGGACAGGCTCCCCTCCACGGGGACAGGCTCCCCTTCCACGGGGACAGGCTCCCCTTCCACGGGGACAGGCTCCCCCTCCACGGGGACAGGCCCCTGCTCCAAGTTTAGCTCTCCCCAATCGGGGGATTGGAGCGGCAACAAGGGCACAGCCAGACAGCGGCAGAGTGCTGCCCAATCGGGGCAGACTCAAGGCCGTACAAGGAACAGCGCGGCAAGAGTGAGCACAAAGGGAGAATCACAGCCACACATACAACAGAACACCAGAAGAAAAACAACAGCAAAGCAAGCAACAGACGAAGACTTAAGAAAAAAGGCATCACCCTAACAGAACATCACAAAAGACCAAAATGCACGTCACATACTTCCTCCCACTCTACCTACTCGTCACTCAACTCCTCCCACCAACCACACACCTACACTACCCACAAGCAAACACAACGCGGTACCCACCAACAGCATTGCCATATTTAGAAACACAGCACACACACAAAGAAACACTCAGAACTGCCCAGACAAAAAGACCAAACAGACACAAATCAAACTCCCAATCCTGCACAAAGGAAGCACATGTAACAGCAACCTACTCAACAAAGGTAACAACGATTGAGCTCATAAACGCCAGATCAGTATGCAACAAGATACACACTCTTGTAGACCACATAGAGGAGCGACAGCCCGACATAATATGCTTCACAGAGACATGGCTCAACCCTACCGACAATGTACTACTCAACCAACTAGTACCGGACAACTACTCAGCGTACAACTGCCCACGAACCCACAAGCGTGGAGGAGGAGTCCTAATAATAGCAAAGACAAAACTAAAATTCAAGACACATAGCTTCTCCAATACTCAGCAATGTAACACAATCAGCATCAAAAACAAAAACATTGCAATCTGCCTAACCTACAGAGCACCCAGAGCTCCACCCGACGAATTAGCCTTCATACTCGAAGAAGCCTGTGCCATAACAACAAACAACAAACCAGCACTACTGATTGGAGACTTCAACCTCAAGTCCACCAATGCCAAAGACGCAGAGGCCTTCCTGCAAGCAATGACCTCACTTCAATTCACACAGATAATCAACGCTCCAACGCACAGACATGGATCTTCTCCAGACCTCATCTTCGCATCCAATTACATAACGTCAAGAGACCTAATCTCTCCACCCACCATTACCCCAGTGCCATGGTCTGACCATTACTTAATTGAGACAAAGCTACGATCTCAAGAGGACCAGACAAACGAAAGAACAAACAACTCACACACACAAAGACGATTCAAGAATTTCGACAGGGACGAATTCATACAGAACACAACACAACACCTGAACATTCCTACAGATGACCTGGAGGAACAAGTTTCCAGATGGAACAGCATCTTAGCTAACGCCGCCAAACCATCCGGTGGAGGGCACGAGAAACACCAACACAACAGGAGACAAAACAAACCTTGGTACTCAGCAAAAATACGACAGGAAAAGAGGGAGCTCAGGAAGATTGAACGGAGATGGAGAAAAAACAAAACAGCAGCCGACCAACATCTCTACCTAACAAAACAAAAACAATACAATGAATGCATCAACCAATCAAAGAGGGAATTCCACACAAACTTGATAAATACTTCCATCAACAAGCCCAGAGAGCTCTTTGAAATAGTCAAGATCCTCACAAAAGAGCAAACAACAGAAGGGGAAGTACAAGTGGACCCACAGGAATTCGCCGACCACATCAAAGACAAATTCCACTCCACAGAGCGTACAACACCCAGTGGGACCACCAGGACAGACATACACACCAAAACCTGGGGCACATTCTACTCACCCTCAACAGAGCAGATATCCCACATCATCTCTACAATCAACACAAGCACTGCTCCTACAGACCCATGCCCAGTATCATGGGTCAAAGCCACCAAATCAAACTTCATTCACACCATACATAAAATAGTACACAACTCACTCACTCAAGGACTCATGCCAAAGCAACTAAAGCTTGCCTCAGTAAGACCAATAACAAAGAAAACAACCCTCGACAAAAAGGATTCAGCAGCATACCGACCGATCTCCAGCATACCCTTCCTGGCAAAAATCATCGAAAAAACGGTACAACTACAACTCCAGGAACACATCGACAAACATGAAACACTCCACGACAACCAACACGGCTTTCGTCCCAACCACGGAGTCGAAACGCTACTGATCTACCTCTTCGACAGCATCCTAAGAATAATTGACAACAACAGGAAGGGAATCATAATGATCTTCATCGACATCTCCTCAGCCTTCGACACAGTGGACCACAACACGCTCCTGGAAAGACTAAAGAACACTGGTATACACGGTATCACTTTGAAATGGTTCCACTCATACCTAACCGAAAGACAGCTACAGGTCAAGGTGGGACACAACACCTCCCGACCCATAAATGTCCGTCAAGGAGTACCTCAAGGATCCGCACTTTCAGCTCTCCTATTTAACATCTACATCCAACCGATATGCGACATCATGAAAGAGAACAACATTCAATACACAATATATGCAGACGACATCATGATATACACCCCGATAGAAATAGACAACCCGGATTTCTCCAAGATAACAGACTGCCTTACCCAAATGACGAGCTGGTGTCAAAACAACAACCTCGCAATAAACTACAACAAGACTGAAGCTCTAATAATCACTCGGAACCAAAGCTTCATACACCCGCCAAACATCAAGATACAAAACACTACTATTCCAATAAAATCAGAAGTGAGATACCTTGGAGTTACTCTGGACAATAAGCTAAACCTCAAGCCACACATAGACAAAACAATACAAAAAGTCTACTACAAGATGCGAATCATCAGGAGACTGAAACCACTCCTTGCCCCAGAACACTTTCGTACCGTCCTCCAAGAACTGATAACCCCAATACTGGACTTCTGCAATCCGATATACTTGGGACTACCGAAACAAGCCCTCAAACCACTCCAGCTAGCACAAAACACTGCAGCACGAATAATATCCGGTACTGCAAGACAGGACCACATCACACCCACCTTAAAAGACTTACACTGGCTCCCAATCGGTGCACGCATCAAATACAAAACTATCATAAACCTATTTAAGATAAATCAGCGCACATCAGCCAACAGCCTACACACCCTCATTCAACCAGACAACAGCACTCGTCCTAGAAGAAAACAAACACGCAACCGAGTCAGCACCCCAGGTGAATTCAAACACACACGCAAGGACACAACAGACAGAGCTCTCTCCATGGCTGCTCCAACTATATGGAACAAACTACCAGACGACTTGAGGACAACTACAGACCTCAAAGACTTTAGAAAACAGCTAAAAACCATGCTGTTCATAGAACACTATGGACACATCACATAACCTAAGAGAATGTATAACAGCACATATTGCTGTCTGTACAGATAATGTTTTACAGCACCACTGTATATAGCCCACACTGTACATAGCTCAAACCATTCTAGCACGCAACACACCACACCTTGCACATAGCTCACCCCAATCTAGCACACGATACAACACACACTCAACTAAATTGCACCCTCACTGCATGATTAACACACTCACTTTACCCGATTGTTTGCTGTGATACCACCTTGATTAATAAGATAAGGCGGTTTAAAAATACTGTTAAATAAATAAATAAAAAATACCCTGTTCCTATAGAAGCGAGTGTAAGGCTTGTCACAGACCAGGGCCTGAAGCTCACTTACTCGCCTGGCCAAGGTTAGGGCTAACAGGAAGAGTGTCTTCCAGGATAGGAAGCGGAGAGGACAAGTAGCCATCGGCTCAAAAGGTGGGTGAGTCAGTTGCTGCAAGACCACATTCAACTCCCACTCAGGGGCTGGAGAACGGACAGGAGGCTTGAGCAAGAGCAAACCTCTGAGAAACCGGGACACTAAGGGGTGAACCGACAGAGAGTGTCCCTCCACCAGTGAGTGCTGTGCTGCTACAGCTGAGAGGTGGACCCGAAACGAATTGGACTTAAGGCCCTGATTGGATAAGTGCAGCAGGTACTGAAGCACCACTGGTACAGCACAGGAGAAAGGATCTTCTGAACGCAGCTGACACCACACAGAAAACCTCTTCCATTTCAGGGCATAGGTTTTTCTAGTGGATTGCTTCCTAGAGGCCAGGACGACCTCCTCAACTTCCTGAGGGAGGCCCCAGGGAGCCAAAACTACCCTTGCAGCTTCCAGGCCATCAAATTGAGAGATTTGAGATTGGGGTGCAGAAGAGACCCCTGGTCCTGAGAGAGAAGGTCGGGCTGCAACCCCAGAGGTAGTGGAGTTTTCCACTGCCAGTTGAAGCAGAAGTGGGAACCAAGGTTGCCTCGGCCACCTGGGGGCTACCAGAAGGACAGAGGCCTTGTCCTGTAGAATCTTGAACAGGGTTCGGGCCACCAGAGGCATGGGAGGAAACGCATACAGGAGGCCCTGGGACCAGGAAATCAGAAAAGCATCTGCTGCTAGCCGTAGAGGATGCGGTTGCTGGAGCAGAACCTGGGCAGCTGTCTGTTCAGGGGACTGGCAAATAGATCCATGGATGGAAGTCCCCATCTCAGGAAAATCTTCTGAACCACCAAGGGATGGAGTTGCCATTCGTGGGGCTGCAGAATCCTGCTCAACCTGTCTGCTAGGTAATTTTCCTGGCCAGGAAGATAAACCGCCCTGAGAAACATGTTGCGCCTGAGCGCAAACAAGCAAAGGTCCTGTGCCTCCTGACAAAGGAGCCTGGACCCAGTGCCGCCCTGTTTGTTCACATAAAACATGGCTACCTGATTGTCGGTTTGTACTAAGACAGACTGGTGGGCCAGGGTTTGAGAGAAAGTCTTGAGGGCTAAGCGAATAGCCCGCAGTTCCAGTAGATTGATTTGCTGCGTGGCCTCCCAGGGAGACCACAGGCCCTGGGTGCAATTGCCCAGACAGTGTGCTCCCCAGCCCTGCAGGGAGGCATCGGTGGTCAACAGCACTGTGAAACCAGGTGGCTGAAAAGGCATCCCTTTCAATAAGTTGGGGGGATGCAGCCACCAACGTAGGGAATGCAGGAATGGTCTGGACACCTTTACTCTGTTGCTGAGGCTCCCTGTGGCCTGCGACCACTGAGTTCTGAGGCACCATTGGGCAGGCCTCATATGAAGCCTGGCATTGGGAGTCACATGTACTGTCGAAGCCATGTGGCCAAGAAGCCTCAGCCAGAGCCTGGCGGATACCAGTGACCTGCTGAGAAACTGGTTTGCCAAGTCTATCAGTCTTTGGGCTCTGTCTTCTGGCAAAAAAGCCTTTGCCTGCAGAGAGTCCAGCCTTGCCCCTATCAACTCCAAGTTCTGGTAGGGGAGCAAAGTGGACTTTGCGAAGTTTATGACAAACCCCAGGTGTTGGAGTAGAGAAATCGTTCGGAGGGTGGCTTGCCTGGCCTCCTGACATGTCTGACCCCTGATGAGCCAGTCGTCCAGATAGGGGAAGACAAAGATACCCTGATTCCTTAAGTAGGCCGCCACCACTACCAGGCATTAGGTAAAGACCCTGGGAGTGGAGGTGAGGCCAAATGGCAGCACTCTGTACTGATAATGGTTTCCTCCCACAATGATCCTGAGGTACTTTGTGTGGTCTGGATGAATGAGGATGTGAGTGTACGCGCATCCTTTAGATCTAAAGAGCACAGCCAATCTCCCTGCTGGAGGTGGGGCAGAAGTGTTCCAAGAGTAAGCATCTTGAACTTCTCCTTCTCTAAGAAATTGTTGAGATTTCTGAGGTCCCCTGTTCTCTTTGGTACTAGGAAGTACCTGGAGTAGAAACCGTGACCTTGTAGGTGGGGAGGCACAGGCTCCACCGCCTTGTCTCGCAACAGACCCTGAAGCTCCTGCAGGAGGAGGGCTGTATGGAGAGGAGGCCTTGGAGGCTCTCCTGGAAAGTAGGGAGGAGGCTACTGATGAAAATGAAGCATGTAGCCCTTGTGGACTATGCTTAAGACCCAATTGTCTCCTGTAATGGGTGGCCACCGGTGGGCAAACAGGGCTAGTCGACCTCCTGTACAGGGATGGGACAGCAGAGATGGAGAGGCTATGCCTTGGGAGTCAAAAACCCCTACCCTGCTGAGTGGGAGCAGGAGCCGAAGGCTTGGGGGCCTTCTGCCTACAGGGCCCATGTCCCTGCCCCTTGGCCTGCTGACCCTGTGGGGGAGCGGGGGAGGCCTGGTAAGGAGGGAACTGTTTGTAGGCAGTTGCCTTCCTCGGGTAAAAGGACTTCTTACCTGAGCCCTTCTTCTTATGTGAAGGGGCAGAAGTCTTTCTAAACAGCCTTGTCCTCGTGAGGTGCTCGGTTTCGAACTGAGCAGCCTTCTTGGCCATTGGCTTCCAAAAAAGGTTCTCACCTCGGCAAGGGACATCGACCAACTTGTCTTGAACCCATGGCTCGAGGTCCGATGACTGCAGCCATGCCTGGCGTCGAGCCGCGATGCCGGCTGCCGCAACACGTGCCGAGGCCTCAAAGCCATAGTAGACTGCTCGGGACATGAACTTAGAGCATTCCCGGATCCCCGAAGACAAGGACTTGAACCTCTGCAAAGGTTCCCCGGAGAGACCAGCAGAGAACCCGGCAAGCTCCTTTGCCAGGTCCCGCAAGTACATGCCCATGTACAGCTGGTAAGACTGGAGCCACAGAGAGCAAGAGACACAGACGTAAGGATAAGTTCAATTGCTTTATTAGAAAGGACCCCAATGCGCTTCAGCAGTGTGTGCCTTCATCAGGGGGTAGCAGTTAAAATACAAACATGAATATTCATAAATAATACTAACATAAATATTAAGTCTTATGAACATTATAAAATTATTTGAAACAATAAAAGAATAAAAACTTAAATTGTTAAAAACTTAAATTGTTAAAAATGCAAATTTGTTGCTCCAAAGGATTGTGGTGAATGCAGGACATAAAAGATTGATTATAATATTGAAATATTGTATCATAAACATATAAAATTATAACAAAAAAATGTGTATATAATATTATAAGTGAACTGACTTATATACAAACAGGAAACCAGTTATGACAATGTGAAAAACATAAATATGGAATCATACATAAAGGACTTATACTCACAATCACCCAATTTTAAATGCTTGTGATATCCTAGGTTAATGCTGTTGGTGTATTCTGTTTGAAGCGCTAATGTGACTTAGCGTCATCTGTATATTGCTGAAAATGAACCATCTTCATAATGCATCAATTAAACACATAATGAGGGTAACAAATCAGAGTCCACATACGTGTATGTCAAAACGTGCTTAAGACCCTACAAAATCTGAAATTGCTTACTATAATAACACTTTTAGTATGATCAAAAAATGTAATTCAATATAAATAAATAAATAGCTTATAAATATGGTTAAATTTAAACTAACATCTTTGAATACATTGTTTCTCCAGAATAAAGGACTGGGTATTGTTATTTATGGGTTGTATTGTAAACGTGGACTAGAAACCCAAAGACTACGATAGTATCTAATTAAACATATTGGGACCATTTCAATAGTGTACTTTGACTCATGATCCACGTTGACAATATTGCCCAACTTTTGCTGCTTTATATAATGAATAAAGATGTTGTCTAAAGGTGCTTATATTATTATAATGTACAACAATAAATTGGGCATAAACTCCAGATAGATATACAAAACAAAATTAAGACCCATCTTTAACTCAATCATGATTTGGATGCAAGGTTGAGCTTCTGTTCAGGGAACCAGATAAACATCATGACAATTTAGTATTAACTGAATTGTGTATTTTTATGAGTTTCATGTTGTTGCTCTGTATAAATAAAAATAAAAACTGTATGAAATAAAAGTGTATAAATTACAACTGTATTAAGACTATATTAACCAAGCGCTAATGCTGCACTGTCGTCAGAACTAAATGGTTCCGTGCTTTCAAGGTAACCTACACGTTAATTTGTTTACTTTAATATTGGTCAGCCTATATTATACTACGTATAATACTACGTACTACGTATATGTCCTCCGATGTTTTCAAGTAGTAAGTTAGACACATCTCTCAAAATAAGGCTAATTCACGTTTTCATAGCCATACATATAAGAGTTCAGACAAGTTACCAATGTTCTCCATTGATTTGGCATAGTCGTTTTTATAACGTTCTTTTATGAATATCAAAGTGTTTTCCTAATACACAACATTATTTAACGCAGTCAATTTCACTATAGAGTTTTACCATTCTCACCAAGTCAGCCCGTGCAGGCCGGTATAAGTCCCCTTAACCATTTAGTTCTGACGACAGTGCAGCATTAGCGCTTGGTTAATATAGTCTTAATACAGTTGTAATTTATACACTTTTATTTCATACAGTTTTTATTTTTATTTATACAGAGCAACAACATGAAACTCATAAAAATACACAATTCAGTTAATACTAAATTGTCATGATGTTTATCTGGTTCCCTGAACAGAAGCTCAACCTTGCGTCCAAATCATGATTGAGTTAAAGATGGGTCTTAATTTTCTTTTGTATATCTATCTGGAGTTTATGCCCAATTTATTGTTGTACATTATAATAATATAAGCATCTTTAGACAACATCTTTATTCATTATATAAAGCAGCAAAAGTTGGGCAATATTGTCAACGTGGATCATGAGTCAAAGTACACTATTGAAATGGTCCCAATATGTTTAATTAGATACTATCGTAGTCTTTGGGTTTCTAGTCCACGTTTACAATACAACCCATAAATAACAATACCCAGTCTTTTATTCTGGAGAAACAATGTATTCAAAGATGTTAGTTTAAATTTAACCATATTTATAAGCTATTTATTTATTTATATTGAATTACATTTTTTGATCATACTAACAGTGTTATTATAGTAAGCAATTTCAGATTTTGTAGGGTCTTAAGCACGTTTTGACATACACTTATGTGGACTCTGATTTGTTACCCTCATTATGTGTTTAATTGATGCATTATGAAGGTTCATTTTCAGCAATATACAGATGACGCTAAGTCACATTAGCGCTTCAAACAGAATACACCAACAGCATTAACCTAGGATATCACAAGCATTTAAAATTGGGTGATTGTGAGTGTAAGTCCTTTATGTATGATTCCATATTTATGTTTTTCACATTGTCATAACTGGTTTCCTGTTTTTATATAAGTCAGTTCACTTATAATATTATATACACATTTTTTTTGTTATAATTTTATATGTTTATGATACAATATTTCAATATTATAATCAATCTTTTATGTCCTGCGTTCACCACAATCCTTTGGAGCAACAAATTTGCATTTTTAACAATTTAAGTTTTTAACAATTTAAGTTTTTATTCTTTTATTGTTTCAAATAATTTTATAATGTTCATAAGACTTAATATTTATGTTGTTAGTATTATTTATGAATATTCATGTTTGTATTTTAGCTGCTACCCCCTGATGAAGGCACACACTGCCGAAACGCGTTGGGGTCCCTTCTAATAAAGCAATTGAACTTATCCTTACGTCGGTGTCTCTTGCTCTCTGTGGCTCCTGTTGACTCCTGCAAGAGCGGTGCTCCTTTTTTTGTTTGGTTTCAGCTGGTAAGACTGGACATGGCAAGCAAGCATCGAGCCCTGGAAGCACTTCCTACCAAATGCATACAGGTTCCGGGCCTCCTGGCCGGGGGGCACCGCGGAGTGCATCTTCTGGCTTTTCAGATGATGCATGGCCGATTCCACCACCATGGAATGGTGCAGTAGCTGTGCCTTCTGAAAACCAGGGCTCTTACGGAGTCAATAAATGGAATCGACCTGCTTGCTTAGAACCGGCGCCAAGGCCGGTGCCTCCCACATCCGGAAGAGGAGCCGTTCCAGCATCGGAGGAACCGGCACAGTAAAGGCCTCCTTCGGAGGAGAGTCATACTGGAGGGCCTCGAGCTCTTTGGCTCGAGGCTCCTCCTCGGGGTCTGCCGGGATCGCCAAAGCAGTGGCCATATCCCGAACAAACTCTGAGAACATGGTATCCTCCGGAGGGGATCTACTCAGGGGCTCAGACTGCGGTGAGTCCGACGGGACGCACCGAGTCTTGAAGGTATCAGGGGACTCCTCGTCCTCCGTCTCCCAGGCGGACTCGTCCGAAGAGGAGTCGGGCTCCGACCGCGCGGGGCCCGGCAGCACCCGCCCCGACGCCGAAGGCACCGGCGTCGACACCCTCGGTCCTGACCGGGAGGTCGAGGGTGACCGTGACCGAGGACAACCTCGAGCCTTCATGGTCTCGAGTATCGGCTCGGTCTCCGGGGTTGACTTCGACGTCGATGTCCCGGTGGTCAGGGAAGATGTGCCAGCGAGGATGGCCATCAGCACCCGCTGCTGATCCATGAAGGCAGACAGTCTGCACTCCAAGGCTGTCAGCCTGAGACCCAGCTCAGGAGACTCAGCAGCCACCGACTCGGGCCCCGGCAGCGCCGCCTGACGTCGGCTCCCTGGGAGGAGAGTCCTCGAGGACAACAGGACTTACGTGTCCAGCAGACTCCGGCTCCACATGAGGTACTTTTGATGGCTTCTCCTGTTCCACGAGCCCGGGACGGCGGTCAGGGGTCAGAGACCTAGCCCTCGAGGAGCCAGGGACCTCCTCCGACACCGCCCTCGCGAGCCGCTTCTTCCTCTTTCGCTACCGCTCGGGGGACCCCCTGTCCGAGGAGCCCCAACGATGCTCGGGGTCAGACTCCCGAGACGTCGAGGCCTCAGACGAGGTCCGGGCCCGGCCGGAGACCGAATCAGAGAAAAGCCTTTCCTTTTGGTGCTGACGACTTCGCAGTGCCTTAGTGGACATTTTCCCACATGGTCCACAGATCTTAGGATTATGATCAGGACTGAGGCACCGAAGGCAGCAGTCATGTGTGTCGGTGAGAAACATTAATTTCTTGCACCGATCACACTTCTTAAAACCACTGGAAGCCATTGGGGAAAAAAGAGCCCCCACGAGGTCAAAGGACAAGCCTTCCAGGGAAAAAGAAAAAAAGAGCGCGAACGCCAGCCACGAAGGGCAAAACCCGAAAAAATAAGATCGGGCTCGATACCGGTGTACCGAACCCGGCGAGAAGGGGAACCGGCGTCGAACCAGAGAAAAAAACGCAAAGAAATCGGAGGAATTCGAAGAAAAAATCTAACTGTTTTCCGGGTGAACTAGGACAAACGTCCGACGGGCTCCACGGAAAAAGAGAGACTGAGCAAGATGGCACCTTTAGGCGGGAAGGGGACCATGCATGCGTGCAGTATTCCCAAAGGCTTTCATAGAAAGCTGGGGAAATGCTCCGCAGGGGCTCCATCGGCGTCGATGTCACCCATATGTGAGGACTGACTTAATGCTTGGTCCTGGAGAAAACATGGCTACTTGATTGTCCGTATGAATGAGGACTGTCTTGCAGCTGAGCAGGATGTGGAACACTCGCAGAGCAAGAAAGATTGCTCTGAGCTCCAAGAGATTGATATGTAGATAACTCTCCTGTGGAGACCAGGTGCCCTGGGTGGAGAGGTCTTGCAGATGAGCTCCCCAACCCACTGGAGAAGCATCTGTTGTGAGAGTTGCTTGGGGTAGGGGTTGCTGAAAAGGGGACCCCAGCAACAGGTTTTGAGTGGACTTCCATCACTGGAGGGACAAAATGAGGCGACTTGTGTTTGCTACTTTGTCTGACAGGCATCCTGATGCCTGGGTCCATTGGGTGGATAAAGTCCACTGAGCTGCCCTCATGTGGAGGCGAGCATAGGGAACCACATGCACGGTGGATGCCATGTGGCTTAGTAGTTTTAACATTTCTTGATCAGTTAGATGAAGCTTTAGCACTGCTTGAGAAGCTAACTGCACCAAGCGAAGGCAACGGGCCTGGGGAAGATAGGCCATTGTGTTATCCAGGGAAGCTCCGATGAACTTTAAAGACTGAGTGGGAGTCAGACTGGATTTTGGGATGTTTATTACCAGCCCTAAATACTGAAGGATACGCATTGTGCAGGATAGAGAAGTTCTGGCCTCTGACTCTGTTGGGCTCGAATGAGCCAATCGTCTAAGTAAGGGAAGACGAATATCCCTAGAGAGTGGAGAAATGCTGCTACAACAGCCATGCATTTCGTGAACACCCTTGGTGCTGAGGCCAGGCCAAATGGAAGCACCCTGTATTGGTAGTGCTTTCCCTGAAAAAGGAACCGAAGGAACCTTCTGTGAGTTGGGTGGATGAGAACATGGGTGTACGCATACTTGAGATATAGAGAACAAAGCCCATCCTGACTCTGAAGGTATGGCAGCAGAGATCCGAGAGAAATCATTTTGAATTTCTCCTTGACAAGGAATGTATTCAATTTTCTGAGGTCTAAGATAGGTCTGTAACCCCCTGTTTTCTTTGGAATAAGAAAATAAGTGGAATAGAACCCTGTACCCTGTTGATGAGGGGGTACTTCTTCTATTGCCCCTTGGGCTAGAAGGATAGCGACCTCCTGACCTAACAGGTTGATGAGAGAGGTCGGAGAATTGAATTGCCTTACTATTGTGTGAGGGGGCGTGCTTGAAAAACGAAGCTTGTACCTTTCCTTTATGATGGAGAGTGTCCAATGCTCTGCTGTTATTTGCCCCAATCTGTGGGCAAAATGACATAACCTTCCTGGAATGGTGGAAGGTTCTGGTCCCTCCAGAACTAGGAAGGGTAAGCTCTCTAGATGAGAGTCAAACGCCCTGTGGAGGCTGAGCCTGCTGGGCCTGTTGAGGCCTAGCAGCCTTTACTTTCTTCTGTTTGGGTGGTTGCTGACCTTTCCTGGCAAGCTGACCTGCAGAACATCCCTGCTGAACATAAGCAGGATAGATTTTTTTCTTTCTAGAAAAGAATGGTTTCTTAAACAATTTTCTTCTAGCAGGATCAGCAGTGGACTTGGATAATCTATCCAAGGTGGAATTTTCAGCATCCATTTCATTGGCTTTTTCCTGCCAATCTTTACCAAACAGGTTCTCACCAGTACAAGGGATATTTCCCAATTTGTCTTGTACCCAGAGCTCTAAATCAGAGGCCTGGAGCCAAGCAATTCTACGTGCACCTATGGCCATAGCCGAGGTTCTGCTTATGCACTCAAAGCAGCCAAAGGCTGCACGGTTTGAAAATTTTGAAACATCTTGGGCATGTTTGACCAAAGTGAGAAAAGCCTGTCTTTTGTCCTCAGGAAGAAAAGGACTTAAAGCCTCTAAATCATCTGTGACCTCCTTCAGGAACATTCCCATATAGAGTCTATAGGAATTGATCCTGGCAGAAAGCATGGAAGCTTGGAAAACCCGACGTCCAAAAGCATCCAGAGTTCTGCACTCACGTCCTGGAGGATTAGAGGCATGTCTTTTTGCACTCTTGATCCTTCTCATAGCTGACTCCACTACAATGGAGTGGTGAGGAAGCTGAGTCTTATGGAATCCAGGACAAGGAGGGACTCGATACATAGTATCGAATCTACGAGAATGAGGAGAGGTGGTGAGAGGTGTTTCCCACATCCTTAACATGAGATCATACAGAATCTCATGAATGGGCAAGGTAGCTGCCTCCTTAGGATTCTTAGGATATTGTAGAATTTCCAACTCCTTGGCCCTTGGCTCTGTTTCAGGGGCCACAGTAATGGACAGGCCCCCGAGCCACCTCCCTGATAAAATCTTGGAAGGAAATATCCTCTGGAGGAGACACCCTGCGTTTAGGGGAGGAGGGCTCCTCTGGGAGAAGCATCGCTGCATCGACAGAACTGTCAGAATCCTCAGATTCTTCTGAGGACTCGAAGTATCATCTGTCCTGATGCTCTTGAAGAGCCCGATACCCATACCGACCAAAGTCAGTACCGGGAGTAACCAGTACCGGGGTATCGGTACCGGAGATCATCGGATGACTGGGTACCGGCAAAGCAGACACCGATGCCGATACCGAGGCCGGTGTTGGTACCGGTGTAATTGTCTGTTGCAGTTCCGAGGGCTTCGATGCCGCAAGGAAAGCCGCCAGACTGTGTTCCATAGCCAGAACTCTCTGGTCTATCGACGCAGCCAATGTCTGGATGTCAGTACCGGAGGAGACCGCCGGTACCCCAGAGCATGGCACCAGTAGTTCTGCCGAGGTCGAGGCCTCAAGAACATCCTGGAACCTCGATAATGCTTTGGAAGCCGAAGCTCCCGCCTGGGTAATTTTGCTGGTACAGAATCCTCAAAGGCAACGCCAGAGGCATCTCGCTGCTTAGAAGGAGATCTACCCTTCGAGGACCGGCTGGATTTATGTTTAGTTACCTGAGATCCACGGGAGGAAGAAGCAGCCCTGGAAGACGTCGATGCCACCGAAGCTGCATCAGAGGGAAACAGGGTACTGAGCTTAGCAGCTCAGTTCTGCCGACCTCTTTTAGACATCATGGCACAAGACATACAATCCGTGATGGAGTGGTCCGGACCTAAACATTTTAGACACCATTCATGGGTGTCGGTGACGGAGATGGTACCGCCACACTTGGTGCACGTTTTGAAACCTGAGACAGATTTCTCCATGGTAAAGAAAAATTTGGGGACTAAGGCCCAAAAAGCACGTGCACCTGAAGAAAAAGAAAAAAGAGAATATACTTATTTTACAGAAATAAGAAAAGAAAAAACCGGCGGTACCGGTAGAGCGTCGAGGAAGGCAGACGCGACCACAAAAAAGAAAGAAATAAAAAAGAATAATTCTGCGGTGACAGGAACACAACCTGCTGGCTCCGCGGAAAAAGAAGAACTGGAGAGAGGCAGTTGGGAAAGGCGGGAAGGCAGCACTCTGGCGCTGTGGGATGCTCCCAAAAGCTTTCTGATTGGACGCTGAGGAGCGTTCCCACGCAGGCTCCGTCGGTACCGACGATACCCATATGTGATGACTACATTCCTGCTTGTTCCTGGAGATTTTTCTTTCCTTAAGTCTCTTCAGTCCAGTCCAGACACGTGGGTTATGCCCACCCATCAGCAGATGGTAACTGAGAAAACACAACTGAGCTGAAGCCCACAAGGAGCCTGTGCACCCTCACTCAGCCAATATGACCATAGCAAAGCAGATATGGAGTTGCAACCCCCAGTCCTCCAACAGCAAAACACAGAAATACCAAAAGGGAAGGAGCAGGAAACTCTAGAGAACTTCTGGAGCTCCCTTCTTTAAGTTTTCTTTTTCTTTTTTGTTATCAAGAGGCTCACACAAAGGTGCCATATGGCAGAGCCCCTTCGCAAACAGGCCAGAACCGAAATGAGTAGCCACTAACCACACCAATGCCTAAATCCTTTCCGTCGGCGCCCTGTCTACCCACACAGTGCCAGAAGAGATCCTGGGTGGGTTCTGGACTGGACTGGAAGGACTCAAGGAAAGAAAATTAGCAAGTAAGATCGAATTTCTCCTTCCTTATTGTCCCTCCAATACAGTCCAGATGCATAGTATGTAACAAAGTAGTACTAATGATGGGCAGAACTAGCAACACTGGCCTGCAACACCCATGCACCAAAGGCCACGTCCTGTCTGGCCTGCACATCCAGGCGGTAGTGCCGTGCAAACAAAAGAAAGGAAGACTAAGTGGTCACCCTACAAATTTCTTGAGGCAGAACAAGGCCGAACCTGCTCAGGAAGAAGCTTGAGCTCAAGTGGAATGGGCCCGCAGACCCACCGGAACAGGTTGACCCCTCACCAAGTAAGCCAAAGAAATGGCCTCCCGAATCCAGTGGTAGATAGAGGCCTTAGAAGCTGCCTCCCCTTTGCAAGGCCTCCAAATGCTACAAAAAGACAATCAATCAGTCTTCCATAATTTCTGTGCAACCTTCAGGTAACATCTGAGGGCTGTATGTACATCCAACAAATGCAGGATCCGTGAATCCAACGAATCCTGCTCTACAGAGAACACTGGTAGCATGACCACCTGATTAATATGAATTGCCGAGACTACCTTGGGAAAAAAAAGGGGGGACCAGACGCAGAATTACCTTCTCTTTGAACATCACCAAATAAGGCTCCCTGCAGTACAAAGCCTGCAGCTGTGAAACTCGGTGCACTGAACAAATCACCACCAAAATCACTACCTTAAGCTTCAGGTCCTTAAGAGAAGCCCCTCAAAGAAGCTCAAACGCAGCCTCTGCCAAAACAGAGAGAACCAAATTTAAATCCCATTGCGGAACCACTGAACGGCTAGGGGGCCTGAAGTGCTTCACCCCTTTAAGGAAGTGCATCACATACACATCAGCTGCAAGGGACTGACCCCTGCATGCGGTCTCGAAAACAGGCTAAGGCCAACACTTGAAGCCTCAAGGAACTGAAGGCGAATCCTTTCTCCAGGCCAACTTGGAGGAAAGCTAAAAAGTCTAGAAGGGAAGCTTGCCATGAAGCTCTGGGATCTCCCTGCATGGTGTCGAGCATGCTGCTGCATCTAGCATGGGGTCCGTTCCCAACAAAATTCCAGGCCCGATATCTGCCAAGACCACGTGACTGTGGTCATCAGGAGACTGATCTAAAGCTCCCTGAACAAATTGTATTTGCGTTAATAACTCTGTGGCAGTAGTGCTCTCCTTTAGGCAGCCCCTGCATAAGCCCTCAAACTGATAGGTGGAACCACGAGGTGCTGCACATTGCATACCAGCCACGCATTTCCAAGTCTGCAATGCATGAAGCTCGTGGTTCGCTACACTCCTCCACACGTCACAAAACCAAGATGGTCTCAGCCCTTACCGGGATATTGCCACACAAACACAGGAGCCTCCTGATTGCTGCTCTGCCTACCAGTTGGGGTTTCCTTGGGGTTTTGTTTGTTTTGATTTTGTTTTTTTACAAATGTGCTTTGTGCTGATGAACCCTGCTCTACTAGGGTCTGTCAATTTTGGAGATGTCCATTTTAAAAAGCTCTAGTGAAAAAATAGTACAATTCATGTGGCAAATCAACAACTAGCTTTAAATTTTGTGTAATATGTTATTTACCTACCTGTAATTTCTAGGAAATTAAGCAAAAATATACAAATTACTAAAATATGTTTAAGTGCTCTGAAAATCGTTTTTGTCTGTTTGCATTGCATATTAATGCCTTTTGTGCCTCAATTATCAATTTATCTTACTTATTTCTGTGTTGGGGTTTACATGATGAACTGGTTCAATATAAAAATAAACAGCAATTGAACACAAGGTCCCAGGCATCTCCTTTTCCAGCTGCAACTGTTGAGAAAACAGTATGAAGAGGTAAGGAAGATAAAGCACAGTTACTTACCTGTAACAGGTGATCTCTGGGAACAGCAGGAATAAGTCTTCACATATGGGTATCGTCGGTACCGACGGAGCCTGCGCGGGAACGCTCCCCAGCGTCCAAAAGGAAAGCTTTTGGGAGCATCCCACAGCGCCTGCGCGCTGCCTTCCCGCCTTTCCTAACCGCCTCTCTCCAGTTTGAGTTTTAAAGCTGAGACAAAGAGAGAGAGAGGAAAGGAAAGATAGATAGAGAGATACAATTCCTAGGGGAGGTGGGTGGGTTGTGAAGACTTATTCCTGCTGTTCCCAGAGATCACCTGTTACAGGTAAGTAACTGTGCTATCTCCAGGAACAAGCAGGAATGAGTCTTCACATATGGGGACTCCCCAGCTAGAGATGCCTGGGAGATCACCCAGGTTGTGAGTCCCTGGGAAGGGCTCTACCTCCACCCATGAATCTCAGGCATCCAGCCAGGGATGGAGGGTAGGAGTTGGTTAGGTATGGAACAGGTGTTTGAGAACAGCCTGACCAAACAAGGCATCACGGCGGGAGTCTTTGTCCAAACAGTAATGGGCTGTGAAGGTATGAACTGAGGCCCAGGTGGCCGCTCGACAGATCTGGTCGATGGACACAGAATTTAGATGAGCCATAGAGGCTGCCATGGCCCTCACATTGTGAGCTGTGACATGGCCCTCCAGAGAAAGGTTCTTACTCTGGTAGGCGAAAGAAATGCATTCAGCAATCCAATTGGATAGAGTTCTTTTAGAGACTGGAAGTCCTAAATGAGAGGGATCAAAAGCAACAAAGAGCCGAGAGGACTTTCTATGTTGCTGTGTCCTTTGTAAGTAAAAGGCAAGAGCTCTTTTACAATCCAGGGTATGAAGATTCCTCTCTGCACTTGAAGCATGAGGTCCTGGAAAAAAGACAGGTAAATAAACCTCCTGGTTCAGATGAAAAGGTGAGACCACTTTAGGCATAAAGTGTGGATTAGTCCTGAGGACTACCTTGTCATGATGGAACCTGGTATAAGGAGGATTAGCCACCAAGGCTTGCAGCTCACTGATGCGGCGAGCTGAAGTGACTGCAATGAGAAAAATAACCTTCCAGGAAAGGAATTTCAAGGAGGTAGTGGCTAAGGGTTCAAAGGGTGGCTGCATAAGCTGGCCAAGAACCAGATTAAAGTCCCATGCCACTGGAGGTGGGTTGATGGGAGGTTTAGTCAAAAGAAGGCCTCTCATGAATCTTGCTATAAGAGGACGAGAGGAAATAGGCTGTCCATTGAGAGGTTTAAGGGATGCTGCAATAGCACTCAAATGGACTCTTACTGAATTTGTTTTAAGGCCTGCATGGGATAAATACAGCAAATACTCTAGTAAAGAATTCAGAGGTATTGCAAGAGGGTTAAGACCTTCTCTGCACACCAAATGATAAACCTTTTCCATTTAAAAGCATAGGAACGTCTAGTGGAAGGCTTTCTGGAAGCATAAAGGATATCCATTACTTGCTGAGAAAGATGCAAATCTTGAAGGTCTAGGCCTTCAGCAACCAGGCTCTGAGGTGAAGAGACTGGGGATTTGGGTGCCACAACGTTCCCTCCTCCTGGGACGGGAGGTCTGGAGCAGATCCCAAGTGCAGGGAGGGAATTTGAGAGAGATGCAGAAGTAGAGGGTACCACACTTGGCGTGGCCAATGTGGTGCTATGAGGATCATAGACCCCTTCTCTCTCTGAAGTTTGAAGAGTGTCTTGGGAATTAGGGGAATGGGTGGAAAGGCATAGAGGAAGTCTTGCTCCCAGTGGAGGAGGAAGGCATCCCTGGCCTGAACTCCCTGACACGGAATTCTGGAACAGAACCGGGGAAGTCTGGCATTCCACGGACTTGCAAACAAGTCTATGTCTGGGGTTCCCCAAATTCGAAAAATCCTGGCTATCTGGTCCCCATGGAGGGACCATTCGTGTGGAAGCAGAACTCGACTGAGTCTGTCTGCCCAAGAGTTTTGAACCCCTGGAAGATACACTGCCATGAGATGGATTTGATGCTCTCTGGCGAAGGCCCACAATCTCAGAGCTTCGTTGCAAAGTGACAGAGAGCCAGTCCCCCCCTGCTTGTTCACGTAGAACATGGCTACTTGGTTGTCCGTATGGATAAGGACTGTCTTGTAGCTGAGCAGGGTGTGGAAGACTCTGAGAGCCAGAAAGATTGCTCTGAGCTCTAAGAAGTTGATATGTAGAGATGTCTCCTGTGGAGACCAGATGCCTTGGGTGGAGAGGTCTTGTAGATGAGCTCACCAACCCTTTGGAGAGGCATCTGTTGTAAGGGTTGCTTGGAGTAGCAACTGTTGAAAGGGGGACCCCAGCAACAGATTTTGAGTGGACTTCCACCACTGGAGGGACCAAAAAAGGCGACTGGAGGTTGCTATTTTGTCTGACAGGCATCCAGATGCCTGGGTCCATTGGGTGGATAGGGTCCACTGAGCTGCCCTCATGTGCAGGCGAGCATAGGGGACCACATGCACGGTGGATGCCATGTGGCCTAACAGTTGTAACATCTCTCGAGCAGTTAAATGGGACTTTAACTGAATCTGGGAGGCTAACTGCACCAAGCATAGGCAACGGGCCTGGGGAAGATAAGCCCTTGCAGTGGTGGTATCCAGGAAGGCCCCTATGAACTCCAGAGATTGAGTAGGGGTGAGATGAGATTTTGGGATGTTTATTACAAGTCCCAGATACTGAAGGATACGCCTTGTGCAGGCCAGGGAAGCCTGGACCTCTGACTGGGAAGGAGCTCGGATGAGCCAGTCGTCCAGATATGGGAATACAAATATCCCTAGAGTGCGTAGAAATGCAGCAACTACTGCCAGGCATTTTGTGAACACCCTTGGTGCAGAGGCCAGACCGAAGGGAAGCACCCTGTATTGATAGTGCTTTCCTTGGAAAAGGAACCGAAGGAACCTTCTGTGTGTTGGATGGATGAGGACATGGGTGTATGCATCCTTGAGATCTAGAGAACAAAGCCAGTCCTGACTCTGGAGGTATGGAAGGAGAGTACCGAGAGAAGTCATCTTGAATTTCTCCTTGCATAGAAACTTGTTCAATTCTCTGAGATCTAATATGGGTCTGTAGCCCCCTGTTTTCTTTGGGATGAGAAAGTAGGGGGAGTAGAACCCTGAACCCTGTTGAAGAAGGGGTACTTCTTCTATTGCCCCTTGGGCAAGAAGGGTAGCAATCTCCTGACCCAGAAGGTCGAGGAGAGATGCTGGAGAATTGAACTGTCTCACCATGGTGTGAGGGGGAAGGTTTAGGAAATGGAGCTTGTAGCCCTCCTTTATGATGGAGAGGGTCCATTGCTCTGCTGTGATTTGTTCCCATCTGGGAGCAAAGTGAGCTAACCTTCCTGGAATGGTGAGAGGCTCTGGATGTTCTAGAGCCAGAAAGGCTACGTTCTCTAGTTGTAAGTCAAAGGCCCTGAGGAGGCTGAGGCTGTTGGGCTGTAGCAGTCCTAGGAGCCTTAGGCTTAGCCTGTTTCGGTTGTTGCTGTCTCTTTGTAGCAAAACGACCTGCAGAAGAGGCCTGCTGACCATAAGCAGAATAGTATCTGCCTTTTTTGGGGAAAAAACCCTTTTTGAACAACCTTTTCTTAAAAGGAGCAGAAGTAGACTTTGAAAGTCTATCTAAAGCCGAATTTTCAGCATCCATCTGGGTGGCCTTTGCTTGCCAATCCTTGCCAAAAAGGTTTTCACCTGTACAAGGAAGGTTACCTAGGCCATCTTGAACCCAGGATTCCAAATCAGAAGCCTGTAACCAAGCAACTCTATGTGCACCTATGGCAATAGCCGAGGCTCTGCTGGCACCTTCAAAGGAGTCAAAGGCTGCACGGTTGGAAAACTTGGAAACATCCTGGGCATGTTTGAGCCAGGTGAGAAACTCCTCCCTTTTATCTTCTGAAATAAAAGGAGATAAAGTTTGCAGGTGATCTGTAATCTCCTTAAGAAACATCCCCATATAGAGACTATAGGAGTTGATTCTGGCAACAAGCATACTGGCCTGGAAAATTCTCCTGCCAAAGGCATCTAGGGTTCTGCATTCTCTTCCTGGAGGAGCAGAAGAGTGCCTTTTTGTACTCTTTATCTTCTTCATAGCAGACTCCACCACAATAGAGTGGTGAGGAAGCTGAGTCTTATGAAAGCCAGGACAAGGAGGAACACAATACATGGTGTCCAACCTGCGAGAATGAGGGGAAATGGTGAGAGGAGTCTCCCATAAGCCCAACATGTATTGGTAAAGTGGCTGCCTCCTTAGGAGCCTTAGGATATTGTAAAATATCTAATTTTTTGGCTCTAGGCTCTGTTTCAGGGGCCACTGAGATGGAAAGGCCCCTGGTCACTTCCCTAATGAAATCCTGAAAAGACAAATCCTCTGGAGGAGACATTCTCCTTTTTGGAGAAGAGGGCTCCTGAGGATGGATCACCGATGCTTCGACAGAGACCTCTGATTCATCAGAGTCCTCAGAGGAATCGAAGTATCGCCTGTCTGGATGCTCTTGCAGAGCCCGATACGCGTACCGGGTGGTATCGACATCGGGAGTGATCGGTAGGGCATCACAGAACAGTGTACCGCTGCAGTCGACACCGAAGCGGATGTCGATGCAATCGGTACCGGCACCGGAACCGATGTCGGTACCGGTGCCAGAGTCGGTACCGGCAACGGAGTTTGTTGCGGTACCGACGGCATCGCAGCTTGTATGAATGCCGTGATGGCACGCTGCATGGTCAGGATATTCTGATCCATTGCCGCAACCAATGTCTGGATGTCGGTACCAGTGGGAACCACCGGTACCCCAGAACATGGCAACAGGTGATCGGTCGAGGCCGAGCCATCGATGTCAACCTGTGACCCCATAGAAAAAGCTTTGGAAGCCGGAGCCTCCCGCCGGGGTAACTTTGCCGGTGCAGATTCCTCGAGGGTAAGCCCGGAGGCATCTCGATACTTAGAGGGAGATTTACCCTTTGAGGACCAGCTGGATTTAAGTTTGGTTACCTGAGATCCATGTGAGGAAGAAGCAGCCCTGGAAGACGTCGATGCAACCGAAGCTGCATCCGAGGGAAACAGGGTACTGAGCTTAGCTGCTCGGTTCTGTAGACCTCTTTTAGACATCATGGAGCAGGACTCACAATCCGCAATGGAGTGGTCAGGACCTAAACATTTTAGACACCATTCATGGGTGTCGGTGACAGAAATAGTGCTGCTGCACTTTGTGCATTTTTTAAAACCCAGAGGCGGGCTTTTCCATGAAGAAAAATCTCCTAGGCCTAAGGCCAAAGAAAAAAATGCACCGAAGTGAGAAAACAGTAGTTTTTTTTTTTTTTTTAGAATAAAGAAAGAAAAAACCGGCAGTACCGGTCCAGTGTCGAGAAGGCAGACGCGCGACTAAAGAAATAAAATAAAATAAAGAAATTCTTCAGCGGTGACAGGAACACGACCTGCTGGCTCCGCGGAAAAGAAGAACTGGAGAGAGGCAGTTAGGAAAGGCAGGAAGGCAGTGCGCAGGCGCTGTGGGATGCTCCCAAAAGCTTTCCTTTTAGACGCTGGGGAGCGTTCCCACGCAGGCTCCGTCGGTACCGACGATACCCATATGTGAAGACTCATTCCTGCTTGTTCCTGGAGATTCATGTCTACAGTGAAGTAGTCAGCTTGGTATGGTTACAATGAGTCTGTTCTGCAAGCTATGTTGTGCAGTGAACAGGAACAGGAGAGAGGAGATGCAGTGGAGAAAATACTGAAGATCATAGGTGAAAGAGATGAGAAGACTCAGTTTGGAGTGTGAGACCCAGGAAAACACAATCCATCAACACTGAGGCAACTACACTCACCCAATTACTTGACTGTAGCTCCAGAGTCTCTGAACCTCCTCTTACCTGTAACATAACATCAGAGATCAAGGCATTTCTGAGCAAGCCCATGTAGTTCCAGACTGACCATCACACATCCAGGCCATAGAATAGTGTGTTAAAATGACAACTGAGGCCATGTGTACAAATCAGGAGAGGAGGGAACATTATATTAGGGGTCAGATGGTCAGCATGAGACGAAACAGAAGCAAACAAAATATGCTTCTTTGCTGGAATTTGTTAAACATTAAATTAACAGCATTTTAAAGACAATTATGTGGCTACAGGTGTTGTTCAGACTATTCGTATGTTCAAATATTATTTAATTTCCACATATTTCAACTGTGATTTGATGTAGGTAAGACTCACTTTAAGCAGTTTCTGAAGACAGATTTAGATTCAGCATGCAAAACTGCATAATTTGGTCATTAGTAGTTTGTAAAGTTTGCAAAAATAAAAATCTATCCCTAAAAGTGACATGCCCTACTGCTCTCCCCTGGGACCCCTCCTAAAATGTTGGGGAGAGGGAATGGAGGAAGCTCAAGTATGGCTGGGGGAGGATAGGGGAAGGGATCCGGACCACCAGGCTCTGCACCCCTTTACAAGAGAACAGCTCCAAAAACAAACTCTCCAGTACAGATCAGAGCATAGGCTATGCACACATCCACCATCTGCTGAGACTGAGAAAATACTGGTCGAGTGAGGGTGCACAGGTTCCTTGTGGGCTTCAGTTTAGTTGTGTTTTCTCAGTCTCCATCTGCTGGTGGGTGGGTATAACCCACATGTCTGGCCTGGACTGGAGGGACGATTAGGAATGGAGAATAAAACAAAGGCTATCACAATGTGTCTGTATAGTTCCATGGAGTGACCGCACCTTGAATATTGTGTGCAATTCTGGTCACCATATCTTAAAAAGGATATAGCAGAATTAGAAAAGGTACAGATACGAGCCACCAAAATGGTAAAGGGGATGAAGGATACTCCTAGTGGAAAGGATTAAAAGGATAGGGTTCTTCAACTTGGAAAAAGAGACAGCTGAGGGGAAATATGATAGTGGTCTATAAACTAATGAATGGAGTGGAATTGGTAGACAGATTGGTTGTTTACTCCTTCAAAAAGTAGAAAGACTAAGGGATAAACAATGAAGCTACAATGTAGCCCTTTTAAGACTAATAAGAGAAAATATTTACTCACTCAACATGTAACCAAACTCTGGAATTCGTTACTGGAGGACGTACTGTAGTAAAAGCTGTTAGTGTAGCTGAGTTTAAAAAAGGTTTTCACCATCGAGGAAGTAAAATGGCGACAGGAGGTGCTGACCTGTGAGGCGGCATCTTGTCGGTGTTTGCAGTTTTGCAGTGAGCTCCTTAACTTGGTTATGGGGCGGAAGAAGCGGAAGCAAGTTGCCTTGCCTCCTGGGACGGGCCTGCCGGGATCCTCAAGCCAACGAACGCTGACAGACTGTGGCTTCGCGGCCGGCATGGGAGCAGCGTCTTCGGCAGGGACGGCAGGAGATGTATCGTCCCTGAGCGCATTGGGGGTTTGGCTCTCACCGGAGCAGCGTACCCCCCCCCCCCCACCCGGAAGTATTTCCCCGCTTGGAGCTGCTTTTCCCGAAGACTTGCCAGGAGGTGCATCAGCGGGGGTTTCCTTGTCTACTGGTGTTGTGGTGCAGCAGAGGGCAGCTGTGAGAGAAGATACATCGGAGGGGCAAGCTGCGGCAGCACCTAGCTGAGTGGAGGACCTTTCGGGAACGTTTTCATTGGAGAGACCTGCGGTGATTATGACTGAAACGCTGTGGGATGGATTGGCTGCTCAAAACTCTTCCCTGAAGAATGTACTGGGTACTGTGAGTACTGAGATTGGTGGGGTGAAGTTAACATGTGCTACCCTCACTGGTGTCCAGGATGAGCAAGTGGAGAGACTCTCCAGGTTGGAGCAGGATGTCAGGCAGCTCCGGGATTTGGTTGCTGCTCAGGTCAAAGACAGGACTGTGTCTTCCAGAAAAATGGAATAGCTGGAAAATCAGGTCCGTCGGTGTAACCTGCGGTTCCTGAATTTTCCACGGTCTCCTTTAATGTCACCTGTGGAGAAAGTGAGGAATTACTTTGGGGAAATTTTGAAGATTTCTCCAGAGCACTTACCACCTCTGGTTCGGGCCCAGTATTTGTCCTTGGGGTTACGGGATCAAGGTTCCAATATCCTTCCTGTGTCTCCTGGAGTTGGTGATCTCACAGGGTTTTTGGAATCTTCCCTGGAGGTCATCACGGATAAAGCACAGTTACTTACCAGTAACAGGTGATCTCTGGGAACAGCAGGAATTAGTCTTCACATATGGGTACGTCGGTACCGACAGAGCCTGCACGGGAATGCTGCCCAGCTTCCAATCAAAAAGCTTTTGGCAGCATCCCTCGCGCCTGCGCAGTGACTTCCCGCCTTCTCCACAGCCTCTCTTCAGTTGAGTTTCAGAGCTGAGACAAAGGCGAGGAGAGAAAAGGAAGATAAAAAAGATGCAACTCCTAGGGGAGGTGGGAGGGTTGTGAAGACTAATTCCTGCTGTTCCCAGAGATCACCTGTTACAGGTAAGTAACTGTGCTATCTCCAGGAACAAGCAGGAATGAGTCTTCACATATGGGGACTCCCTAGCTGGAGATGCCAGGGGGAGATCCCATAAAAATGCAAGTGCCTGGATCAGGGGTGCATTTTGACTCCAGGAATCCCCGGCATCCAATGTGGGATGGAGGGTAGGAGTTGACAATAAAGGAGCTGTGAGGAAAGAACAGTATAGCCAAGGACTAGAGGGTTGTACAAACTACAGGAGTCCTTGGTAGACATAATGAGTAGCATTAAAAGACATTTAATGTACACTTAAAATATGCAGCTTACCTACTGTATTGTAGGAAGTAGAAAGCATGATGGAGTCTACTGGATAAGCAGTAGCAGAATCTTCAAGGTGACCTCTCAGCAGTGAGGATGAAGGTCCAGACCTGGAGGTAGTAGATGATCCAGGTGTCAACTGGGTAGGATTTGATGTCAGGTCTTCAATGGAAAGCTTTATGGGAAAAGGTGAAAACTCCTTTAGGCATAAGGTCATTAACATTGAGGACTAAAGGAAGAAGACTGACGGAGTTGGACAACTAGCACAGTCGTGGCGGGAAGAGGGGAACTGGAAAAAATCCCCTATTCCCACGGAAAACAGTTGTGTACTCAAGATAAAGAGGTACACTGTTTTTCCTAGCTGGCAAGAGATAGGAAAAATATTGAAGCTTGATGCTTCATGGACTTAAAGAAAAAATGGAGATGTTAGCACCAAAGAGGGTATTGGTGCCTAAGAGTTTCTGCATCGTAAGATGGCATGGGACGTAGGGCGACAGACTGTCTAAAACCTCTAGGAGGTAAAACATGTAGTGTAGACAGTAAGGTTGATAGTGTGTAAGACAGATCAACCCTTAAGAGGCCCCTTATCAAACACATATATATATAGGGATATATATATATATATATATATATATATATATATATTATATATATATATATATATATATATATATATATATATCTATATATATATACATATACATATGTTCAGATGTGTATATTAGGATATGGGTGGTGAAATATATCAAAGATATATATAGATATAGATATGATATACCTGAAGATATGTAAATTTGTGGGGTTTGATTTAGCACCCCCAGAGCAATGATATAGGTATGTAGACATATATGGAGATGCTACATACAAGGCAAGAGGTTGAAGATACACGTTTACCACCCAGCCCCATAATTGTACATGGGGAATATAAAAGAAAAAGATTCTGTGCTCTACAAGAGGGTGAACCCACTTGGGATATGAATAGAGAATCTATTTTCATGGATTGCAGAAAGGCAATCTAAGCAGATAACCGTGATGTTCGCGTGAGAACAGATGAACATATGAATCTGTAAAGAACAAGGCGGGAGTGCCACAGAACACTGACATGGTAGATGTGGAAAAACGCAGGGAAGATACCAGAGGGACCTATGGAAGGACCCAGAGGTAGCATGCGTAAACAGAAGCCTTGAATTTTCACACAGAATAACTGATATCTCGTGTTAACACCCCAGGCTAGAGGGGGTGTGGAGAACCCTCACAGGCATAGGAAGGGTTTATAAGTTTTTCCCTACTAATAGAGAAACTTCAGAGACAAGGTCAATGCTCTATAGCAAGGCCCTCATAGTAGAAAGCTTCTCTGAAGACTGCAGAGAGCATTGTGCAGGAGAGTTATGAGATAAACTGACTGAAGTCAGGTGTGTTGCCATATCCTAGGAGAGGAGATGGTTAGAATAATATGAGAAAGCCTAAACGAGTAGGAGGATCCAAGATAGTTTGGAATCACTACTGAGGCTAGACAAAATTTTGAACAAGGGATTGAAACTTGGAAAAAGTTCCAGTAATACAATTACTGTAACTCCTGCAGTCAGAGCTGCTGACGGAAACAGCAGAGAGATTGTCCTATGCTGAATAAAGAAAAACAGATAAGAAAAGAGAGGAGATATCTCTTCTCCCTGTCTGAGGAACGAGCTTGGCAGAGAAGCTGTTCAGTATGGTAACCCTCAAGTGATTGGAGGGTGACGTACCCATAGGGTAAGTCAACTGAAGGAAAAAATGTCCAGTTGGGATAGAAACTATCAGGGGATAGTTGCAACTGCTCTTCTAGAGAGTAAGAAGAGAAGAAGTGTGTTGTCCCTGAACAAAAAATTTTTCCCCGTCAGGTTAGTACACTGAAAAGAAAAGCACAGTGAATAAACTTCTAATATGTAGAAGTGAAGTGTAAGTTACAATTCCTGGCCCCTATGGTTGCTGGGAATGCTGAGACTGGCCAGAACTGGAGGACTGCAGCCTAGGCTGAGGCGTCCCCTGTTTAGGTACAGCCGAATGATGGGCAGGAGATGAATGAAACTTTCTTTTCTTAGGGAAAGAAGGTTTGGTAGGACATTTCCTACTCTTTGAAGAAGGAGGTGGCTTAGAATGGTTTTTAGTGGAAGGAGAGTCAATGGAGCATTGAGCAACCTGACGTAAAGCCTCCTTATTGAAGAGACCTTCTCCTGTACAAGGAGAATGAGCCAGTATAGTTTGTGCCCATCTGCTCAAGTCTGAAGCTTCAAGCCAGGCTCTTCGACGTGCTGCAATGGCAATAGCAGAGGATCTGCTAATGGACTCAAAAGAGTCTATAGAAGCACGAGATAGGAACCAAGATATATTCCGGCTGTGATTGATGAGCAAGGAATAATCCGTAGCCTTGGGCTCTGGTAAAAAAGGGGTCAAAAGAGACAATTTCTCTGTGACTTCCTGGAGTGTTAGACTCATATGAAAAATATATGAAAGAACTCTGGAGGCCAGCATAGAGTTTTGGAAGGCTTGACGACCAAAAGCATCGAGTGTTCTTGAAGAACAACCCGGCGGATAAGAAGAATGCTTCTTCTTGCTCTTAACTTTCCTCAGTGCCGATTCCACTATAAGGGAACGATGAGAAAATTGAGGCTTTTGGAACCCTGGAGAGGGTGGCACCCGGTACCGAACCTCAATGTCTGTAGAGACTGGAGGAAGTCGTAAGGGCGATTTCCAGACCCTGAGGAGATCCTGCAGAGCAGGATGTAAAGGAAACTTTATATTTTCTATTTGTGCTGGTGAGCCATGAGTAGGATCACAACCAGGGATAGAAATATTAAGAAAGCTTGCCATATCCCGGAGAAAAGCCTGAAAAGCCTGATCTCCTATGGGAACCATCCCTGGTAAGGCTAAAGAAAGAGCCTGAGCACCAGAGGCGGTACAGGGTACTGCACCAACGCCAGGTATCGGTTCCAAAGTAGGTACCGGTGCAAGAATAGGCATCGATACTGATACAGGATTAGCAGATGAAGTAGCCATCGGGAACTGCTGCAGTGGTACAGAGATCATGAGGGAGTTATTGCTATGATCTTCGGAACTGCCTATCTGGAAACGATAGGAGTCGGTTCCGGGACGCGTCGCTACGCAGTCCTCGAGACTAGATATCGGCTCAAGACTCGGCATCGAAGTAAGCGATACTATCAATGCATGTTGCGAAGGTGCCGACGCCGATGGCAGTATCGGCGATGCCAATACCACTAAGGCAGACTGGGTTACATTGATCGATACCGACGGTACCGAGGATACCCGGAGCACCTCTTGCAAAGGGTAAGGTGGTCCACCTCGATGCCGATGCCAGGGTATCGGAACCGATCGACGCTGGTACCGTCCCGGAGCATGGCTGAGATTGAGGGAAGTCAATGCGGTGCGTATCGATCGGTCCCGAAGGTACCGAGGATGCCCGATGACGATCCCTGGTGAAGAGTGGAATACTCGACACCGGTGCCGATGCCGGAGGCTCGGTACCGCTCAAAGCGGATACCACCTCCGCGCATGGCTCAGGTATGTTCTGTGAGGGGTGAGCCCCAGGAACATCCTGAAACCCCTTTAACGCTTTGGAGTCCGAAGACTCCCGCAGGGGTAATGCCAATGGGTTCTTGAGGGTAAGGCCGGAGCCGTCACCATGCTGGGCATGGGACATAACACTCAAGCATTGGCTAGTCTTAACAGACTGTTTTTGGGTTACCTGATCCTGTGAAGTAGAGAAACCGGGTACCCTCACTGCCGAGGAAAAAACGGTATCGAGGGAAACTCTAAATACTGAAGGTTTCCTCACAAAATTATCTCCTGACAAGTCAGGGGAAAAAGGGTCAGGACCCACACAGTTGAGACACCAACTATTGGTGTCTAAAAAGAAACAAGTGTTTCGACATCGAATACACTTCTTAGGAAAAGAAGGCTCCATAAAGAAAAAGGCCTAGTAGGCCCAAGAAGTTAAGGTAAAAAAACTGAAGAAACGTTTCTCAGAATTTAGCCAAAAATCCACCGGCGATACCGGTGGTAGCGGGAAATACAGCCACGACCACAAGAAAACAAAAAACTAAAGTAATTAAAGCAATTAAAAAGAAAAGTTTCTGCGGTGACAGGAGGACGTCCTGCCGGCTCCGCGGAAAAACTAAAACTGAAGAGAGGCTGTGGAGAAGGCGGGAAGTCACTGCGCAGGCGCGAGGGATGCTGCCAAAAGCTTTCTGATTGGAAGCTGGGCAGCATTCCCGTGCAGGCTCCGTCGGTACCAACGTACCCATATGTGAAGACTCATTCCTGCTTGTTCCTGGAGATAGCTACTCTCCTTGTAACTCTGGCACTGGAGTCGGATAAATTTTATATTCTTAGATTGTATTTCAAGAACTTTTATGAAGTATTTCTAGGCTCTAATGTGCGAATATTTCCTGATGTATCTCGTGTGTCACAACTGAGAAGGAAGGACTTTCTGGCCCTTCGCCCCAGGGTTTTGGCTCTTGGGACAACCTTTCAGCTTAAATTTCCTGTTAAGTGTTGTGTGGTGTTTAAACAGAAAATATATATGTTTTTTGACCCTAGACAACTACAGGAATTCTTGGAAGCTAGGGAAGTTGTGATAGTTGAAGTTTCTGGCCCTTCCCATTCGGCTGATGCCTAAGTCTCCACCTGTCTGTATTAAGTTTTGTGGTTAGACAGTTTAGGGCCCCTTTTAGGGGCGCTTTACTCTCTGTGTATAGTTTGTTCCTAGTACTTCCTCAATATTTCTTTATTTTGAGGTCTAATTTTGTAAATGGGAGATTAGTATCTTTAGGATAGTTTCTATTTTACTTTTATTTCTGTAATGCCCAATTTCTTTTTCATTCAATGTGATTTTTGGATGTATTACAAAGGTACACTACCAAAAAACTGCCTCCAGTTTTGCAACTGATTCCTATAGATTTTGGGGTGCTGAATCCAGGAAAAATAGCCAAAATGTTCCATCACGTCACGTTTTCTTGCAAAATTAGATTTCTTACCCATATAAGGAATGTTCACATAATTTCTTTTTAGCCGACTGCAGTTTATTTTCTTGGCCCAAAATAGAGGTTGTAATGGTTAACTAACTAGAAACACTCCCTCATGATATTTTAAAGTGTTTTGTATTCATTTTATACATTAACAGGGCAATTGGGAGGCGGGGGGCTAAATCCAGTACTCGCGCTGGCGCATGTTCTTTCCTGTTCGCCTCGCCTCGTTCGCTCGCTCAAACACGGTGGTTGCGACATGAACGTTCCTGTCAAATTTCAGTTTCTTGCAAGTTCATTATTACCTTTTGTTTGCTCAGTCGTAATCCAGCTTTATTCCGAAGTGGTTCACTACAGTTGTAGTTTGCAGTGCTGTGTATTTGCGATGGCTCACAGAGCCAGAGGTTGCGTCAACTCTCCGGACAGTTTTTGTTTTATTTGTGGGGAATATACCGTGAAAAAGCGGCAGAGGAACATTTCTGCATTTATTAAAAAAGTATATTTCGCCTATTTCGGTTTGAAGTTAGGCGATCAAGACAAACCGTGGGCTCCTCACAAAGTGTGCAAGACATGTGAGGAAGATCTACGCTTATGGATGAAAGGTAAAAAACAAGCATTTCGTTTCGGAATACCTATGATGTGGCGTGAACAAAGAGACCACAGCAGTGACTGCTATTTTTGCTCTTGCATTGTGAAGGGATACAACTTAAAAAATAAGAACGTAATAAGTTACCCCAACCTTCCCTCAGCAATTAGGCCTATGCCTCATAGCAACGAAGTACCTGTGCCTGAACCACCAAAATCTTTGGATCATATTTGTGTGGACGGTTCTGATCATGATGAGACTCATCAGATGGCTTTTCCCGATGAGTCCAGTACTTCCGAGTTTGAAACTGAACCAGATCCGAAACCTGAACTTTTCTCTCAAGCTGAATTGAATGATTTAGTCCGGGATTTAGGACTCCCAAAAGATGCTGCCCAACTGCTAGGTTCTCGGCTTAAACAGAAAAATCTATTGTCACCAGGAACAACTTTTTATTGGTACCGCAACCGCGAGACACAATTTTTGAAGTATTTCAGCAAAGAGGAAGATTTGGTATTTTGCAACGATATATACGGAGTGATGGAAAAGTTTAAACTCAAGTATGATCCTGCTGAATGGCGGCTGTTCATTGATTCGTCAAAAGACAGCATAAAAGGTGTTCTTCTTCATAATGGCAACACATTCGCTTCAGTTCCTATTGCTCACTCTGTTATTCTCCAAGAAAAATACGAGAATTTGGCCCTGATTCTTCAGAAGATTCGTTATGATGAGCATAAGTGGATGATTTGTGGAGACTTTAAAATTCTATCCATGCTATTAGGGCAGCAATCCGGTTTCACCAAATATCCCTGCTTCCTTTGCTTGTGGGATAGCCGGGCCCGCGACCTACACTGGGGGAAAAAAGACTGGCCAATTCGGGAGTATTTGAGACCCGGTGAGAAAAATGTTCTTCATGAGAGCTTGGTACCTAGTGATAAAATTCTATTACCACCTCTCCACATTAAGTTGGGTCTCATTAAGCAATTCATCAAGTCCCTTCCAAAAGATGGTGAGTGCTTTCGGTACCTTTGCTCAAAGTTCCCCCGACTTTCTGAAGCAAAGCTAAAGGAAGGAGTGTTTGTTGGCCCTGATATAAGGAAACTCATTTCAGATGGAGCATTCGCTGAAACGATGTCTGAGAAGGAAAAAGAAGCCTGGGATTCCTTCAAGGATGTTGTTCTCAAGTTCTTGGGGAACAGGCGGGATGAGAACTATAAGGATATTGTTGCCAGGATGCTCAATGCCTTCAAAGAACAAGGCTGTAACATGAGCCTGAAAGTCCATTTCTTGCACTCCCATGTGAACTACTTTCCCGAAAACTTGGGGGCGTACAGTGAAGAACAAGGTGAAAGGTTTCACCAGGACATCAAGGACGCAGAGAGAAGGTACCAAGGAAGATGGAACACCACTATGATGGCTGATTTCTGCTGGTTGCTGCTGCGGGAAACCCCAGATGAAAAATACGCCAAGCAGCGCACCAAGAGAAGCATTCGGGGGAAGAAGAAACGGGCCCACCAGGAGATTGATTGACCCAAGAATGACTTTAAAATCTAAACTGTGTTGACAAATATCGTGTTTTTACTAAACTTTGAAATAAAAATTTGCTAGTTATTACCACAGTGTCAGATCTCATTTATTAGAATTTTATTTTCACACCATCGGGTGTTTGTCTTCATGTATTGCAATGGTGCGGTTTGCGTTTTCTATTCTTACATACATACCTGTACAACATTTTTTGCACATTTCTTTGCTTTGCTTTGTGTCTAACCTCGCTCTTATATGCTCAATGTTTGTGCACATGTATGTGGCTGTTTTAAGTGCAGACAATTTTGCTACCATCACAGTGTGTTTTGTTGACATTACTCTATTCTTATGTGCTGCCTTGTTACAATTTTCTTTATTCTTATTTGAATAAATGGAAATTACACTAACCTGGTAATTGTAGTTCCTGGAGGGTCCAGTTTAGTCCTCCACAATCGGGTAGTGCCCCTCCTCCTGCAGCCTGGAGACTGGACCAATCAAGTCTTCTGTAGTATATATGCAGACGGAGCTCCCAGAAGCCCCCAGTGTACTAGTAACAAAGCATACTTAACGAAGCAACACATTAGATTAATATACAAAATGACATAATTAAAGAACAATTTGTACCCCCCAATAAATATCCAACCCCCTCCCCAAACGAGGAAGTCGGAACACTGCATTGCGCCGGTACCGACGCCCCGGTAATCAAAACACAGCTCACCATCAGAAATCTCAGGAGCTGACTGAACACCTGAGAAAAGGAAGAGCCATAGCAAAAAAACGCGGCTGTAAAGAAAAAAGGCCCGAACGGAAAAGAGGAACCGTCTTATGATCAACCGTTCGGAAAAAGCGCGCCGCATTATTATAGCAGATAGTCGGGAGGGAAGGAGGACTAAACTGGACCCTCCAGGAACTACAATTACCAGGTTAGTGTAATTTCCATTTCCTGTTCGGTAATCCAGTTTAGTCCTCCACAATCGGGATGTAACAGAGCAGTCAAGACCGGGCGGGACCTTGCCATCCAGCGCGCAGAACCGCCGAACCAAAACAGGAATCCCGAGCCGCTGACACATCTAAGCGATAGTGTTTACTGAAAGCATGCAGAGATGACCAAGTGGCCGCCTTACAGATATCTGCTGGCGGAACTAGGCTATACTCCGCCCAAGAGGTCGCCTGAGCCCTAGTGGAATGAGCCCGTAGCCCCTCCGGAACAGACCGCTGCTGCAACAGATACGCAGACGCGATCGCTTCCTTGAGCCATCTTGCAATGGAGGCCTTAGCCGCCGCGTCCCCTTTACGCGCACCCCCGAAGAGCACGAAAAGACGGTCAGTTTTCCGAAAAGTCTCGGTAGCCTTCAGATAACGACGAAGCGTACGACCCACATCGAGCCGGAGAAGACCTTTGTCCGCCGACCCGACAGAGTGCGAAGAAAGCACCGGAAGGAACACTGCCTGATTCATGTGAAAAGGAGACACTACCTTTGGCAAAAAGGAAGGGACCGGACGGAGGACGATCCGATCCGCGGAAAAAGACAAAAAAGGTTCTCGGCAGGACAATGCATGCAGATCAGAAATGCGCCGTGCCGAACAGATGGCTACAAGAAAAACCGTCTTCAGCGTGAGATCTTTCAGGGACGCCCTACTCAGGGGCTCAAAAGGTTCACGAACCAGGGCCCGCAGCACTAAATTCAAGTCCCACGGAGGAACGAAAATCCTGCGGGAGGGCCGCAAATGAAAAACAGCCGTAAGGAAACGACGTACATCCGGATGAGCACCGAGAAGACGGCCCAAAACTTTGCCTCGATAACACAAGATAGCCGCCAACTGGACTTTCAGGGAACTAGCCGCAAGGCCCTTATCGAAACCATCCTGAAGAAAACTTAAAACGACGGGCACGGAAACCGTCGCCGCCCGGACTCCCCGCCGGGAGCACCAGTCCTCAAAGATCCTCCAAATCCGAACGTAAGTAAGAGAAGTGGACGTTTTCCTCGCCCGCAGAAGGGTAGAAATCACCGCGGGGGAGTAGCCCTCCTTTTTCAGCCGAGCCCTCTCAATGGCCAAACCGTAAGCGAGAATCGATCCACTTGGGGCATCCGCAAGGGACCGTGAAGAAGAAGATCCGGCAGCGCGGGCAGGAGCCATGGAACGCCGTCGCGCAGCCGGACCAGATCGGCATACCAGGGCCTCCGGGGCCAATAGTAACACTCGACCCCGATGGCTCTCGATGCGTTGCACGACCCGGCCGATCAGAGCCCAAGGAGGAAAGACATAAAGAAGACCGGACGCTGGCCACGGCTGAATGAGAGCGTCGATCCCCTCGGACATGCGCTCCCTTCATCTGCTGAAGAAGCGCCCTGTCTTGGCCGATTGAAATGTCGCCATGAGATCCATGATGGGCGGACCCCACCGCCGGACTATTTGCGCGTAAACCTGTGGGTTGAGTTCCCACTCTCCGGGGTCTACCCGCACTCTGCTGAGAAAATCGGCCTGGACATTGTCTGCGCCTGCAATGTGTGCTGCCGAGATTGCCGGAAGACGAGTCTGCACCCAATTGAACAAGGCCGTCGCTTCTGCTTCCAAGGACACGCTGCCGGTGCCCCCTTGGCGATTGATGTAAGCTACTGTGGTCGCATTGTCCGACAGGACTCGCACCGGTCGGCCGAGGACTAGAGTCTCCAGGGCCAACAGGGCTAGCCGTACTGCCCGTAATTCGAGACGGTTGATCGACCAAGAAGCCTCCCGGGGAGACCATTCCCCCTGAGCGAAGCGGGTCTCGCAGTGAGCCCCCCAGCCGGTTAAGCTCGCATCCGTTGTGAACGGAACCCAAAGTGGAGGCTCCAAGGGAATCCCCCGCGTCAGGTTCTCGGAGGAGAGCCACCACCGTAGTGATCGGCGAACCGCCCTTGGGCAAGGCAATCTCTTGTTCAATGAGTCGAACTGGTTGGACCAACGGCGCAGAAGAGCACTCTGCAGCGGACGCATGTGGAAGCGCACCCAAGGCACCACCTCCAAGGTCGCTGCCATCGTTCCGAGGAGCCGCAGGTACCACCACGCCGACGGAGCGGGCATCCCTCGAAAGAGTCGGACAAGAGCCCGCAACGCCAGAAAGCGGCGCTCCGGAAGGCACACCAAGCCCCGTGCTGTGTCGAAGCGAACCCCCAGGTACTCGAGATCCTGCGTCGGACACAGACAACTCTTGCATTCGTTCACCACCCAGCCGAGGGACCGCAGCAGAGCCACCACCCTGCTCGTGACTTGCACACACTCCCAACTGGACTTTGCTCGAATCAACCAGTCGTCGAGATACAGATGGTACAGGATGCCGTCCTTGCGCAAGGCCGCCGCGACGACAACCATTACTTTTGTGAAGGTGCGGGGAGCCGTGGCGAGTCCGAACGGCATGGCCCGGAATTGGAAGTGGCCCCACGGAAGCGCGAAGCGGAGAAACCGTTGATGAGAGGGCCGGATGGGAATGTGTAAATAGGCCTCGGTGAGATCGAGGGACGTCAAAAACTCCCCCTGACGCACTGCTACGATGACTGACCGCAGGGTCTCCATTCGGAAGTGCAGCACTCTGAGAGCGCGATTCACGCCTTTGAGATCCAAGATCGGACGAAGAGAGCCGCCCTTTTTGGGAACCACAAAATAGATGGAATAGCGACCTGCGCCTCTTTCCAAAGGAGGGACCGGAACCACTGCCCCCAGGGAAAGCAGCCGATCCAGGGTCACGCGGATGTCCCGCGTCCTTTGAGCTCCCTTGCTGGGTGACAGAACAAAGGAATCTGGAAGTGGGTACGCAAACTCCAGGGCATAACCTTCTTCTATAATCTGCAGCACCCACCGATCTGACGTAATTTGGGCCCAAGAAGGAAGAAAGTCGCGCAAATGACCCCCGATAACCGGGCCTCCCTCTAGAGCCCGCCTCGTTTCATTGTGGCTTGCGATTAAAGGAAGAGGCCGAGGAAGAGGCGGCTCCGGAGAAGCCTCTTCCCGCTCCCCTGAAACCACGAAATCCTTGATGACGGGTTCCAAAACGACCGCGCTGCGATGTCCACAATCGGGAGGAACGAAACCTGCGAAAATCCCGAAACTGACCGCGCGCGCCGAGGTGGACGATCTATTGAGCTTAGGCTTATCTTCCGGAAGCCGTCCACCCTTAGACTCACCGAGATCCTTCACCAACTTATCGAGGGCCTCACCAAATAACAATCTGCCCTTAAAGGGCAGCTTACTGAGGCGAGACTTGGAAGAACCGTCGGCCGCCCAGTTGCGCAACCAGATGGACCGGCGCGCCGCTACCACGGAGGCCATACTATTCGCTAAGGAGCGGATTAAATCATAAAACATATCCGCCAAGTAGGCCGATCCCGACTCCATGCGGGTAACGTCCAGCAGACCCTGTTGGTCTAGACCGGAACCCGAGCGCAGATGCTGTGACCACCGCAAACAAGCCCGAGCTACCCACGCCCCACAAATAGAGGCTTGCAAAGACAAGGCGTTTGGTGTCGAAGGCTTGCTTCAACAAATTATCAACCTTCTTGTCCTGAACATCCTTCAGGGCCGCAGCCCCTTCAACCGGGATGGTGGTTTTCTTGGTCACTGCCGAAACTGCAGCATCCACTCGTGGAGACTTAAACAAGTCCCTGTCCTTGTCGGCAAGGGGGTAAATAAAGGACCAAAAACAAAACCCCAAAAGAACTAACTAACTAGTGTTGCTCCTTCAAGTGTCACTTAGTGTGCCCAGAAAGGGCACAGCAGTCCTCAAGCTGCAAGGAGACTGGACACACTGGGGGCTTCTGGGAGCTCCGTCTGCATATATACTACAGAAGACTTGATTGGTCCAGTCTCCAGGCTGCAGGAGGAGGGGCACTACCCGATTGTGGAGGACTAAACTGGATTACCGAACAGGAACTACTAAACAATTAGTATAAAGAATTCATCCAAGAAACTTTTATCTCGATCGCACTCAATCTGAAACGTTCACCTCAAACTGCTAACCCAATGTAGCAAAAAATCTGTACGTGATGGAGCAAATTGGTTACCAGATTTGGATTCAGCGCACCAAAAAACGTAAAAATCAATTGAAACATTAGAGGCAATTTAAAAAAAATTTTTTTAGTGTACCTGTGTTATTCATTAATAATTGATAAATAAAAATTTTTTTTAAAAAAGGTTTTCACAAGTTCCTAGAGGAAAAGTCCATAAACCATTATTAAAGAGGACCAGGGAAATCCATTGCTTATCCCAGGAAAAGCATTGTGGGAATCTGCATACCTTTTTGGGAACCTGACAGGTACTTGTGATCTGGACTGGCTACTGTTGATAACAGGATATTGGGCTAGATGGACCTTGGTCTGACCTAGTATGGCATTTCTTGTGTTCTTATGTCTGTAGACCACAGGTTGGGAACTCATTATTCTATGTTTCTTCTTCAGTTACCAGAGCTGTCTGATAACGAACGCAACAGGATTCTCATAAAGTCAGCATTTTGAAAAGAAAAACCACCACACAATAATTTCTTTTTTTTGAACAGAGGTTCAATAAAGTCTATGTGGAAAAATATAACATGCCTGAGGTATATACATTCTGTACCAGGATTATGCGACTTTTTTAATCAATACACTCTGTTTGCTAAAAGCTCATGGTCTCCACAATTACTACTATTCAAATTCCTGTACTCTTAAAAGAAAAGTCTATGACATAAAAAACATAACACACTAAATACTCTGAGGAATATTAATTTTCCAACAAGACTTCCAGTATTCAGCACTCTCCACTACATCTCGGTACTAAATTATTAAATCTACTGGAAAAAAATTACCAGAAGCCGTTAGTCCCCCTCCCCCCCCCCCCCCCACACACACACACACCCCTACACACATCCTTCCTGACAGATTAAATGCAGTGTTTTCATTTTTAAACGGATGTCTGAAAGCCTCATTTGCCCTAATATGTGCAATGTTATCTTATCACACGTGACAGTTTGTAAACCATATGCAGCCCTCCATTCTATTAGCTATTTCTGTGACCATCACTTTATTATAAAGCTCATTCTCTTGCAAGGCCAGGAAGCTGATGTCATTAGGAGGGTGCTTCTCTTCCATGAGTTCTCTGCGAGACTTGCAATCTCTGCACAGGAGAGCGGTGAGAGAAATCCCTAATGATTCTGTCAGCATACATTTTTCATAAAGTGATTATCCCCTCTGCAGCCTCAGCTTCTTAAGCTTTTTATCCTTCTATAATTGTTTTCCTTGTATACTAGGCAACAATTACCATTGCTATAGGACAGAGTATGTTCATAAGCAATATATTTTACAATACACAAGTGTAGTATCCTTGATATCTGGTGCTATTATCACTAATTGCACTATAAAATGTGCTATTAAAACTGAAACAAACAAGATTGTAAAATCACATAATGGGCTTTAGCCACTTATAAAAGAGACTTTCATAAATGTTACAACAAAGCCTATTTCTCAAATTTCCAGTCATAACAAATTGCCTATTCAGCACAGTCAAATCTCTGAAGGCTTATATCTGTGTGTTGTGGAAAACAGGCATTAGATTAAACAATGCACAAAACATACATGGCTCTAATTAATCCTTTCCATAAAGCATGATTCAGAAAAATAAAACACTTCAGAATCTAAAGGAGTGAGTCAAATTTTTGCTCATTACGAGATTAGGCAATGAGCAAATTATTGTAAACCTTTTTTATTCTTAAAACATCAAATCATGAAAAATATGAAAAATATCAATCTATCATACAAACAAGTAATGCTCTAGTCAAACGATAGATGCAAATGTAATCACTGTGCAAAAGTCAGTCCCAATGCTAGCCCACAGCCCATGTAAATCCATTCAAATTACATGATAATCAAGCAATTACCTATTTGACCTGGATGCAGAGAAGTGGGTAAGAACTTAATGTAGGAACTTTAATGTCTTGTCGAAGGAGACTAAGGGGTCTGCGCTTGGTGCAGAGGAGGAATTTCTCTCTGTTTCGTAAGCAGACAACAACTCATTGTATTTTCCGGGCTTTGCTGAAATTCGTTTTTTAAAAAAATGTTTTGTTTGTTTTGAAAAGGCAGGGGAATGTGCTGGAACAAATGTATACATACATGAAGGAATCATATGTGGCACATAATAGCAACCATTCTGCTCAAAATACTACTGAGAATAATATCGCTGTTCAAAGACACCGATATTGTTTGGTGTAAAACTTTTGAGCAGTAATATGTACCACAGAGAATTCCACTACTGAAAAACATTCTTCCCCCTCACTCTATACAATGCTATCCAGAACGAAGGGAAAGGAAAAATAATGTACCAAGCTTGACAAATATAAATGCTGCAATAGAGAAGGATATAGAATTAAATATAGAAGCCTCAGACGGAACTATAACGCTGGTAGTGAAACTGAACTATTCAGCGCAACACTTGCCCCTGTTGTCATTCATAGGCTTCTAAGTACACTACTAGTTTTTATCAATTTCTAAATGCGTTTAAAAGTTCAAAAAACTTGCAACAGTGCTTATCTGATGGCAAATCCTATCTCAAAAGGCTGTAAATGTAGTGCACTTAGAAGCCTATGAATGACAACAAGGGCAAGTGTTGCGCTGAGTAGTTTAGTTTCACTACCAGCGTTGTATCCATGTCCGAGGCTTCTATATTTAATTATATATCCTTCTCTATTGCAGCATTTATAGTTGTCAAGCTGCGTACGTTGTTTTTCCTTTCTCTTCGTTCAGGATAGCATCACAGAGAATTCAAGCACAAGAGCACAAGTACCTTTTTGTACACAGTATCTAGGCACTGCTAATGCAAATGTTTGTAGGCATGTGCCTGCCAGTGTAGTGCAGACTTTCTGCACCTACCTCATTTGCATGCCATTAGCTTGCTGCATACAGGCACACAACTTCTATGTTACTCTCACACTAGAAAACCATGCACATGGCTTTTAACACACAACTAACACCAGCTTTCTGCATCAGCCCCTATGTTATTAAAAGAAGTGCTGAGGATGAGGAATTTTTGAGTTAGAGGGATGGTTTAGAATATGCTTTCTTGAGGTCAAGAGAACATAACCAGTTCTCCTGATCTTTAAGGGGCAAATCAATTCGCAGGATTTCTTTTCAAACTTCTCTTGAGCTAAATTTTAGTTTACATTTCTGGGGGATGAATATCTGGAGTAGAAGCCTTAGCTGATCTTTTGAAATGCTCTCCTGCATTTTCTGAAAGGAGAGTTTTTCTCTCTTTCAGCAGAAGAATCTATTGTGAGCAGCCCAGGTCAGAGACAAGGATTAGATGATCTGATAGCATCAGAGAAAATGTACAATCCTCCAGCACAATCTTTAGGACCCATTTGTTCTGTATCATCAGTTCACAAACTTAGATGAAGGGTTGTACTCTGCTCTACACACTCTAGCTTAGCAGTGAGGTTCATTACTCTCATTATATGCAAAACTAACCTATATAGATTTTGGCCCTGGACGATATTTAATGCAATGCCAGGCCAGCCATGCCAGGGAGATGTCCCATAACCGAGCTGCTAGCAAGGGAGGTATCATCCTGGAGGGGGCGAGAAGAGCCAAAGATTAAAAGACAGGGCGCCGAAGGTACAATTCCCTCTTTGTGCCGGAAGCAGGCACCTCTCGTGGATCTCCTGAAGGTTTCTCCTCAGTGGACTGCGATGGATCAAGGAAACAAGCGAGCCTATCTGAAGTCCTGGTCAGCAATCGACGGCAGTTTTCCACATCTCGCCAGTTGAACATGTGGAGTGTTCTGCCCCTGTTTTCTGTCTGCCGTGGCCTTCCAATAGTGCAGCTGAGCTGAGCAGGATGGGGGAGGAGGGAGCATGCTGTAGAGTGGAGGCCTGAATGGAGCACGCAGCTACGGAGGAAGAGAGAGGGCCAAGCGGACAGCTGGGTACAACACAGCACACGTCTTGTTTACGGGAGGACAGCGAGTCAGAAACTCGCTACACCCGCATAAGCAGCAGCAAAGACATCAGGGAATTGAGCGGTAAGCCTGCAGCACGTGGCAATTGCCGTCCCCCTCCTCCCACCCTTATAGCACCCGTGTCCAGGTGACAGTGCTGAGGTCCTGGCTGCATACAGGGAAGAAACAGGAGTCGGGGCAGGTGAGCAAGTTCACGGGAGCTGCAGGACAGAGAGAGCCCCTGCATACTCCCTGAGCAGAAGCTGCACACCCAGGCACTAGCTGGGAGCATACCACCTCACTGAAAGGTGCTGGGAGCCTGGGCAAGGGTTAGAACATCACCCTTAAAGGAGAGAGTGGCTCTAGTGATGGGTGGCCTGGCCAGGACTTGGCAGAAAACCCAGTGATTAAATTTCGCAGTGCTGCCCCAGCCATCAGGACATTTCAGTTGCATGGGCACGCCTTACAATCTTAAGCAAGTCACAAGCAGCAGAGTGCAACATGGCAGCAAAGCAGGCAGGAAAGGAGAATAGAGGTCCGCAGCGGCCCCTAGGTGAGAAAATAAAGGCCAGTGGGGTGAACGACAATGGACAAGCAAAAAAGAAGCAAAGGTAGCGGACCTCACGCGCCACCTAGATAAGATCTTAGATAGTGCTGGGGGGAGAGAGTCTGCTGTCTTGGTACATGTTAGTACCAATGACATAGGAAAATGTGGTAGGGAGGGTCCTGGAGGCTAAATTTAGGCTTTTAGGAAGGAAGTTGAAATCCAGAACTTCCAGGGTAGCATTCTCCGAAATGCTTCCCGTTCCACGTGCAGGACCCAAAAGGCAGGCAGAGCTCCGGAGTCTCAATGCATGGATGAGACGATGCTGCAAGGATGAGGGTTTGGGATTTTTTAAGAACTGGGGAACATTCTGGGGAAAGGAGGGGCTCTTCCGAAGGGATGGGCTTCGTGGAAAAAAGTTGACTGAGCAAGATGGAACCCTTGGACGGGAAGGAGACCACGCATACGTGGTAGCATCTCCCAAAGGCTTTCTTTGAAAGCTGAGGGGATGCTTCCACGAGGGCTCCATTGGTGCCAATGTCACCCATATGTGAGGACTGACTTCCTGCTTGTTCTCAGAGAATCTGAAGTCAGCCTTAGAGAATGAAGGGACGGTCCAACAAACAATTGATAAAGAGCGGGCCCTCGGAAAAGTAGCAGGCCCTTTCCAGCATAGTCCCTGCCCAACTTAATAGTTTCGCTGTTGGGCCTGGTCCTTAACCCTTCACCACACACGTGGGGTCATTTTGACCCCAAGCCTTTTGTTATGTCAAATTACTTACTTATTTATTTCAGCCATGACCTAAAACTTCCAGTAGCTTCTCAATATTGACAGCCATTGAATTTCCCGTAGAGTATTATCATTTAATCGGAACAGTAATTTTTTGTTAACATTTTTATGGTGTATATACCTATTATACACACCTGGGGTCAAACTGACCCCAGCTTAGCGAAACCAGTGTTGTCAGAATTCCTGTTTCAGGTTCATGTTGTAGTTATTATTCTTAATTTGGCATTGCTAGGCTATTTCATCTGTAGGCTACTGTGGTCTTCATGTGAAATTAAGGCGACATTTTTTAGCGTTTGAGTTCATACCAGGCATGTGTTCGTATAGACCTATTCATTGCTGTTATAGAAGTAATGGCGCTTTGCCGCTAACATTGTTTCTTTTTTCTGAGATATATTTGATTGGTAATAACAGTTATTTATTATGATTTCAGTTATTTTATTGTTTCAAGAATTCTGAGTGAAATGAGTAGTAGTCGTCCTCGTCGTCTAACAAGCCAGGCTGTACTTCAGGCAGTATTAGCTGAACTTGAAAATGAATCGTCAGAAGATGAAACAGGAATAGAAGGTGAAGACTCTGATGGTGAGCCAGACAATGTTGAACAAACTAGTGACTATGATGATCAAATTGAGAGACAGGAAGCACAGTACCTGGCAGGTGATACTGCGGAGAATGAAGACAGTGCATCATCTGATGATGATGATGATGATCCACAACCAAGCAAGAAAAGAAAAATTAACTCAGGATTTTATAAACAGAAGAAATCAGGTAAAATCTACAAGGCAAAGAGTGGACGCATATGGTCAGAAGACGAGCCTAATGCTGCATTGCGTACAACAGCAGCTAATCTGCTTCGTCAGATGCCTGGCGTTACAAGGGCAGGCAAAGTTCAGTCAATAGGCGAGGCATTCTCTTTGTTCGTTACCGATGAAATGTTGGACATCATTCTTAGAGAGACTAATCGTTATGCCAAGAACTACTACCACACACAAGCCGAACAAATTGATGGAAATATAAAAGAGTGGACAGATATTGACATTGTTGAACTAAAGGCAACCATTGGAATATTGCTGCATGCCGGTAAAGACAGATCATCAAAAGAAGTAATTACATCGTTTGCACCTTTTTATCGCTCCGTAATGAACATAAATCGTTTCCAGGATATCTTACAGTTTGTGAGAATGGATAACTTGTGCACTCGTCCAGAACGCGTAGCCACCGACAGGTTGGCACCCATCCGTGATATATGGGACATGCTAAATGCACGCTTACCAATGATGTACTTACATGGAATGGACATGACAGCTGATGAGCAACTGGTCAGCTTCAGAGGCAAGTGCGGCTTTTGACAATACATTTCCACAAAGCCAGGAAAGTATGGAATAAAGATATTCTGGAACTGTGATGCAGAGACCAGCTATCCACTGAAAGGAGAAGTTTATCTGGGGAAGCAACCAGGAGCAGCGGTTGAACTGAAGAAAGGAGTTGAAGTAGTGAAAAGATTGACTAGACATTGGTGGAAAACTGGCCGCAGTGTTACATGTGATAATTTCTTTACTGATGTAGGACTGGCTGAATACCTTCTGATTCAACACACTACAGTTGTTGGCACCATGAGAAAAAACAAAAGGGACATACCAGGTGAACTGCTGATTTCGCGGAACAAGGAACTATTTTCATCACAGTTTGTTTTTTGCAAAGAGATCACACTAGTGAGTTATGTTTCAAAGAAAAACAAAACGGTCATTGTTTTGAGCAGCATGCATCATGACAAGATGATAGACAAGAATGAAAAGAAGCCTGCAATGATTCTGCACTATAATGTTACTAAGTCTGGAGTCGACAATCTGGACAAGCTTGTGCGTACATATATATTGTGATAAGGAAGCTTATCATAGCTCAGGAAGGAGCTATAGTAAAGGTGAAGTGACTCTGAACAAGCAACCTGTCAGTTCTGGTAGAAATAAGAAAACAGAATTTTTCCATAAAAGACTACCAGTCCCAAAATGCACCAGGTTTCCAACAGCCATTAGAGGAGCTGAAGTGGGGAAACGTGTGTTCAATCAGGAGGGCTATGAGGTAATCCCCAAGCACTCATCTCAAAGGGCAGGGCCTGATTCAGCACAGCTGCACTGTGCTAGGGTGGAGCACTCATCTAAGTAGAATAAAGGTAGAGTTTATTCTACAGAGAATCATCCTCAGTTTCATCTTGGAGATCCTCATCTTGGACAGCTTCATCATCTGGAGGATCATCATCAGAAGCCGAAGCCAGAGCGGACGGACAGAGAGGGCAAGAAACCCTTTGGAAGAAAGAAGAGAAAAGCATTTGGGAGGTCTAAAGGAGTCCAGAGCAGTACGTATACTGGGAGACATTCAAAAGGCCCGCATACACCATTGGACTGGGGAAAACCAGAGGAGTGGTGCTGCAGAGCTAGGAATCTCCAGACGGTACCTGTGAGGGAGACGGCTGCACTTGGAAGGGACCCTAGGACCCGTGCCAGAAGGTATGTGAAGAGAGATCCAGTGTCCAGGGATCTGGATTGGAAGGCTGGACATAAGAACTGGACTACATACTGGCCAGGCTATTTAGAGAGGAACTCTAACAGCAATGGAAGCTCAGGTATGAACACTGATCTATGCCCTAGCTATACCCTTGAAAGACAGCAGGGAAACAAGTATTCTCCTGAGAGTGCTCCATTGAGAAATTCCTCTGTGCCAATCCATGATATTGAACCCATGATTGTTGAAGAAGGGGGAGAGGTTATAGATACAGGTTGTGAATACATGGATTGCTCTCTGTCTAAACTCCTTTGGTAATTTATTGTTACAAAGTACAACAACCATCACAAAGAAATACAAACTTGTTCTTTAATCTACTCAGAAAAGCTCCTGAATAGGATTTGAGCCAAGCAGTAGAAAATAAGCCAGCTAAGGGGTTTCAGCTGGATAACTGCTAGCAATTGAGCCTTACCTAATTGCTTGTGAGCTCTGAGGGAATCACTTCTGAGTCTATGTGTGAAGATATAAGAAGTTAACCTGAAAAGAACAGTTTTTCCCTACTTTGTGGGTTTTGTTTGTTGATTGAGGCACTGCTAAGAAAATATTAGCTAAAGCCTACAGAAAAGACCATTCTGTTACCATCCTGGTCTTTATTCTTTTGATTTGATTGCCTGACAAGTTCAGCTGTTGTTTTCCTGATTTTGTTTTTCTAAGTTTAACACTGAAAGCAAGTATCCTATTTTATGTGCTACCAAGCATATCTGTGTTGGGAGAAATAACCCCATAAATAAATATCTTATTGGCTTTACACTCAAGCACAACTAATTATTGTGAATGGCTGTGTCTGGTGTGAATGGACTACATTTCCCACAATCCCTTGCAAATCATATTAGTATATGCCTTTGCCAAGACTGTGAACATTCTCACCCAGGCATCCGTCTGACAACATGCAAACGTGGCACTAGAAGATGGCCGTTATGCCTGCTGATGAACATGTTCGATGTCGCTGGTGTGGCATCTTACATAATTTGGGTGCAGCAAAAACCCAAATGGCAAACAGAGGTGTCCCACAAACGGCGACTGTTCCTAACAGAACTGGCAAAGGACTTAGTTCTGCCACAGCAGACACTGCGATTGCAGAACCCAAGAACACTTCAGAAAAGGGTGCGGATCTGCATGCAACTACTTGGATTCAGCTTACCTGGTCCTACAGGCTGTGAATCCAGAGGGGCATGATCGTGCTGCCAGCTTTGCACCAGATCATCAGATAAGAAAATATCAAAATACTGCAAGCGATGTGGTACAACTATATGCCCAGAACATTGCCAGCTGTTATGCAATGAATGTGCTGACTAAAAGACGCCTAGATAGATGATTATACTAGGGGTGTCTAGACTTAATTATAATTAAGTGATAAACTGAAGATAATAGTTAGGCTACTTTTATATCATAAACACTGAACATTTGTAAACAGCAAAAACTGAGAACTGTTTTTAATAAATGCATTAAAATACCAATACTATGTGGATGAAATTGTTCACGGTTTCTGGTCATTTACTGATGGGGTCAATTTGACCCCAGATGTGTAAAGTGTGATGCAGCAAGGGGTACACAGCTCATGGAAGGGCAGGTAAAAGAAAGACTTACCTCAGATTCAGCATTGGAAAAGAGCACTAGGCACTCTGAATCAGTTGAGCAAAGGAAATGGTTACTGCGTAACAAACAGAAAACTCATCAGGAACACCTGATTGAAAATCCCCAGGTCACGTGTAGGGCTAGGGATTACTTAAGACAGGGTTCCAGTCAGAGAGTAGCAAGAGGTGTGGCAGGAAGAGTTGCAGAGGGAGCAGCAGATGCAGTTGCACCGGCAGATGCAGATGAAGGCAGAGAGAGAGAAAGGCACGTTACAACTCTCGAGCAAGGCAAAAGCCGGGGAGAGAGTAGCAGGAGGTGTGGCTCTCATCAGCTGAGCAGAAACCCCAGGGGAGTGCTGGGAGGAAACTTTTCTCACGGAGAACCAGGAAGTGAATCTGGCTCCAGCACTCAGGAAGAGAGGTTCAAGGCAAGCTGTACTAGGAGAAAACCTGCTACCAGAATTAGCCTTGAAGAGAAGCCAGGAGGGTCCCACTACACAAGAGACCGGTATGTGCCAGCTCTAAGCACAGGTCAGTGTAAAAAGAAAGTGTCGGGGGATGGGAACTCCAAGCACATCTGCAGCATAAGAAATAGTTGTAAAGCTAGGACCAATTATACTTCTGCACAACCAGCCTGGGAGGCTAGAACCAAAAGATATAGGGAGCCAAGTACTAAGGCAATCCCTGCAGAGAGAAAGAAACCTCCTTATGCTTACAGGGAGAGGTTTAAAACTTATAACTGCCAAGGGCGTGGTCCTGATTATAACCGCACGAAGCAAGGTGTTTCAGAGCTGATGTTCTGGGAGGAAAGCCCAGGCAGAAGCTACTACAGAGGGAGGTATAGACCCGAAGGGAGAAGAGCCTCCATTGATTACCATAGCGAGTTATCACAAGACGCTGTGTCTGAACACTGTTCACAAGAGGAGTCTGACACAGGGAGTTTGGGAAGTGCTGGAGAAAGCATGATATGGGAAGATGGTAGCAGTCTTCCAGAGCCCATTTCCATGGATTGCAGCATGTGTTATAAATGCAGCCTTGATATTTGAGTAAATGCAAAAGAGAACTTTGTGCCTGTAACAAAGAATATATGTTTGCCACTATTTTTGTTACTTCGCTTACGTTTTGAAGTTTCTGTTTCTTCTTGACAGTCCGAGCGGGACGGGGAATAAAATCCCACTTTATTTTCATTCAATTTGCTCTGAAAGACTCTTTTATTTATATAGCCGGAGCAGTTACTTGTCTTATAGACCCTAGGCAACCGCCTATACAGGGCTAAAAGGGCTCTAACCACGGGCCCCATCACAAAAGTCATCAGTAATTTAACGTGTGTGATGAAGGGTTAAGAAGGAGCCAGGCGAGTTCCGGCTCATACATCATCTGTCATACCCGGACGGGAAATCGGTTAATGACCACTTGGAGCAGGCAGTGTGGTCGGTCAAATACACATCCCTGGACCAGGCCTTAAGCACAATGGAGAGGGGCGTGGTTGGCCAAGATGGATGTGGAAGCAGCCTTTAGGTTACTACCAATTCACCCATCAGGTTTTCACTTGCTGGATTTCCGTTTCCGGAGCTACTACTACTTTGACAAATGCCTTCCGATGAGATGCTCATCATTCTGTACATTCTTTGAGGAATTCAGCTTGACAAACCAGTGCATGGTCAAGAAGGAAACTGGTAAGGGTAATATCATACATTACTTGGATGATTTCCTACAGCTGGCCGGCAACGAGCAGGCCTGCGGCAGTAACCTACATGCATTCCAGCAGAAAGCTGAGGAACTGAGGGTCCCCTTAGAGCCAAACAAGACAGATGGCCCAGCTTAGTGCTTGTCCTGCTTAGGGATCAATAATTAACACAGTAGCTATGGTGTCCCAGTTCGAAGACCTGAGGAATGCAGTGCGGTTGATCGCCTCCACTAGAAGGTTACACTGAAGCAAATGCAGTTCCTGATGGGGCTCTTGAACCTCTCATGCAGGGTCATGCCGATGGCAGGGCCTTCATCTGGCATTTGGCGAATGCTACCAGGGGCATCTGCAAGGGCCACCACTTCACCAGGATAGGTGTGGCCTCTGGCAGAACTTGGCTGTATGGCAGGAGCTCCTCACAAAGTATAATGGTAGGAATATATGTAGGGAACCACCAGTCAGCAACAGGGATTTGGAACTTTTCACAGACGCGTCAGGCGGCATTGGTTTTGGGCAGTGGTGGGATTCAAAATCTTAGGAACTGGTTCTGAACCAGATCAGTACGTGTGGGCTGCAGCACCCCAATCTCCCCACCCGACATTCTGATGGCACTGGGGGCAATCGCAGCATTGGGAAAAGCCCCCGATAAATCAAAATACTGTTGGGGGCCAGCGAATCCCTGGTGGCCTAGAGGTCCAGAACCCCCCTCCCTTAAAAAAAAACTAGATCTGGTAACCTAGTGGCCCCTGAACCCCCCAACCCCCTCCTGATTATAAAACAGACCTGGTGGCCTAATTGCCCCTAAATCATTTCCACCTTTGCACCTTTCGAAATGAACGGGAGCGCTGCCTACGCACCATTGCTTATGGTCTGCCATCTTCAAAAATCGCAGCGCCTGGCCCTGCGCGGTGCACATAGTAGTGAGATGTAAAGGTATAGACTGAAATCCTTGTTGCAATCTTGCAAATTTCTTCCTTGGAGGATAATCTCAAGTGGGCTACAAACACAGCCATAGATCTGATATTATGAGTCATGACATAGCCCTCAAGCCTGCCTAGGCATAAGCAATGGAGTTGCAATCTGCTATCCAGCTGTATACGGTGAGTTTGTTTGCAGCAGCTCCTGGTTTGTGTGGATCAAAAGAAACAAAAAGATTGAGTGGATTTTCCAAGGGCTTTAATCTTCTCTAAATAGAAGGTGAAGGTTCTCTCCTGCAGTCCAACATGTGCAATGAGCTTTTACCTTTGTGGGAGTGTGGCCTAGGAGTAAGTGTTGACAGGATGATTGAATGATTATAATGGAAATCTGACACGACCTCTCGAAGGGTGTGCAAAACTACCCAGTTAGAAAAAAACAAAAAAAACAAAACTTACTATAACATGGATCCATTTCTATAGCCTGGAGCTCACTTACTCTGCAAGCTAAACTTACCACTACCAATAAAACAGATCTTTCAGGTCAAGTACTTCAGAATACAGGTATCCAGTGACTCAAAAGGAGCTTTTGCTAGCTGGGTTAAGACAACACTGAGGTCCCATGACACAATGAGTATCCTAATGGGAGGCTTCAACAGATGGAAGCCCTGCATGAATCAAATGACTAAAGGCAGTACACAGATGTGTTTACCTTCCACACTAAGATGTACCCTTAACAGAAATGGGTTTTAAAACGGATTTGGACTAATGCAGAAGGTATGCAAGCAGTTTTTATGTAAGATATGAAAAAGGATCTAAGGCCTTTCCCTCACAACAATCAGCAAACCACTTCCACTTAAAACTGTAGGACCTGCTTGTTGAATCTCTCCTGTAGCCAGAATAAATCAAGATACCCCATCAGGCAGGTTCTGGGAAGCTAAAACCCCTTTAATATACAAGCTGCGACAGCTAAGGATTTGATGTTGAGAAGCAACAGATTTCTCTGAGCTTGTGTGATCAGTGTTGGAAAACTGACTAGCCATATGGCATTTTTTGTGAAAAGTTCCAGAAGAGGAGAGAATCATACTTGCTTCTGCCAATATGGAGCGATGAGAATCATGGTTTCCTGGTCCTATCTTGGGAGAGTTTGCACTACCAGGAGTATTGGAAAATACACATACAGAAGCCGCCCCCGCCCCCCCCCAAATCTAGGAGAAAGGCATCCAAGGCTAGTTTGTCATGTGTGTCTATCATGGATAGAAAAATGAGGTATTTTCCATTTGGGGAGTGGCAAATATACCTAACAATTGAGGGGTGCTTGACTCTCGAAAGATCTTGAGTCATCTTCGAACCCAGAGACCACTCATGTTTTTGAGGCACACAACTCAAGTTTGTCTGTCAGGGTAGTGCAACACAACGCTTTTTGATTGCCTGTTAGTGCCAGAATAATTTGATTGGCCAACCAGTCCTTGAAAGTCTTTAGAGCATTCAAAATTGTTCTCAATCCCAGGAAATTTACCTGATGAATTTTCTCCTCAATAGACCACAATCCCTGAGTGTAAACCCATCTACATAGGTTTCCCAGCACAGTCTGGATGCATCTGCCATAAATACTTTTTGAAAAGGAAGTATTTGGAAGGGAATGCATCTGCCAAATGGGAAAGGAGAGTCCACCAGGTTAGAGCTTCTGGAAGGTCTGCAGTGACAGATACGATGTCTCAGAGCCTGTGAGTGGCCCCAGTCCGCAATGTGCTAAAGGTCCATTCAGACTGTCTTATTTTGAAGTGTATCAAGGGATTTATGTATGCCTTTAAGGCCACATGGCCCAACATTCTCAATGCATTCCATGCTGATGTCTGATGACTCCTTTGAACGTCATCCACTACTGATACTAGAGTAGTGGTCCATTATGGAAGGAAGACTTTAATCAGACGTCATGTCTAGTAAAACTCCTTTCAATTTCAAGAGCTGCCAAGCTTAGGTGTGATTTGTGATAAAAGATGACAGGAAGCATTTGGATGGTTGCAAGAATGGATTCTTGAGCATCCATATAGGGAAATATATGGACTCCCAGTCCGTGTAGATAAGCTGTGACTGCAGGAGGCATTTCATAAATACCCAAGTAGCTTAAATGAGGCCAAAGGGCAGAATGTTTCCTTATCACAAATCTGAGATACTTCCTATAACTGGAATGTATCTATATGAGGGTAAATATATTTTTCAAGTCCAGAAAACATAACCAGTCTCCTTTTTGGTAGTATTGAAGGAGGATGCCTAAAGCATTCTAAACTCTTCTTTTGACAGATGTTTGTTCAGAGTCCTTAAGGTCTAGAATGGATTGGCATCTCCAAGACTTCTTTGTTATCAGGAATTATTGTAGTTGAATCCCTTCCCCTTGTCTCCTGGTTTGACCACAATAGCCTCTAAAAGGGAAGAGAGCTCCTTTGTATGTACTTCCTAATGTAGAGAGCTTCTCCAAAATTCTCTATGTGAGCAATTTGGTGGAATATCCAATAAAGAAGGTATCATAGTTGGATGATTTCTATCAACAACCAATCAGAGGTTATAAGAAACCAGCATTTTACATAGAACTCTAGCCTCCCTCTTACCAGAAAGTTTTCATGTGGGCAGTGAAAACTCCATCCCTGGTTTTGGCTGAGGAGCCAGTTGGGATTTCTGGCAGTGTACTGGCCTGGACAGAAGCAAAAGCCCAATCTTGACTGAGAAGAATAGGAGGAAAGAGGATACAGTTTTGAGAGTAATAGGTCCTCCCTTTGCCCTTCACTCTGATACTTCATAAGAACATAAGACATGCCATACTGGGTCAGACCAAGGATCCATCAAGCATACTATCTTGTTGCCAACAGCAGCCAATCCAGGTCACAAGTACCTGGCAGATTCCCAAAAAGGCACACAGATTCCACGTTGCTTATCTTGAAGTAAGCAGTGGATTTCCCCAGTCCTCTTTAATAATAGTTTATGGACTTTTCATCCAGGAATCTGTCCAAATCTTTTTTAAATCCAGGTACACTAACAGCTTTTACTGCATCCTCCAGTAATGAATTCCAGAGTTTGATTACGCATTGACTGAAAAAGTATTTTCTCCTACTAGTCTTAAATGGGCTAAATGTAGCTTCATTGCATGTCCCCTAGTCTTTATACTTATTAAAGGAGTAAACAAATGATCTATGTTTACTCATTCCACGCCATTTGTTATTTTATAGACCTTTATCATGTCTCCCCTCGGCCATCTTTTTTCCAAGTTGAAGAGACAATCTTTTAAGTCTTTCCTTGTAGGGGTACCCATTTGGTGGATCTTCTCTGTACCTTTTTGTAATTCTGCTAGATATAGCGATCAGAACTGCACACAATATTCAAGGTGTGTTCACACCATGGAGCAATACAGAGGCATTATAATAACATTGGTTTTATTCTCCCTTCCTTTCATTATGATTCCTAGCATTATATTTGCTTTCTTGGCTGCCACTGTACACTGGCAGAGAATTTCAATGTCTTATCCACCATGACTCCTAAATCCTTTTCCTGAGTGATGGATCATAATATGGAACCATGCATCGTGTAACCATAATTTGGGCTGTTCTTTCTTGTGCATAACTTTACACTGGTCCCCATTACATTTCATCTGCCATTTGGATGCCCAGATTCCCAATTTATCAAGATCCTCTTGCAATTTTTCAAAATCTTCTTGTGTTTTGACAGCTTTGAAAAAGTGATGAAGCAATCAGTTCGGAAGTAGGCTGGAAAGTGCCTTAAGAATGCTAGTGTGCTGCTTTATTAGAGTTACAGATTCTTGTACCTTATCTCCATAGATATTCCCTCCATGGTATGATATGGCATGTCAACAAGCCTCCCCTGGACCCCATATGTGAGGCCTGAGGACCGAAACCATATGGGTTTCCAAGCACCAATTGCCATGCAGAAGGCTCTCAATGCTGTCATGAAAATATCATAGGTCACTCAGAACTGGTAATTTTCACACTCCAGCCCTTTATCCACTAGTGCTGCTCGGCCTTTTCTTGAGAGAGAGAGAAATTCTGCAAATCCCTTCATTTTCTGTACAATGTTCCACAATTGCATATCCATGAAGAGCTGGTAGAAAACTATGCGGAATATGAACAAAGCATTCTGAAAAAAATTTTCTCCCAAAAGAACTGAAAGTCTGAGACTCTCTTCTCTGGGGACACTGAAAAGTCAGACTTGAAATGTGTGTCTATTGAGAACAGATTTAATTACCTTAGAATGGTGAAGAAGCTGAGGTTTCTCAAATCCAGCAGCCTTCCAAACTCAATACTTCGAATCAAACTCCTTTCACAAAGAGGGAGATCACCCACATTCTCAATCTGTAGCTCCAGACTTGATTCTCTGAATTGGCACTGTCACCATGTCCTTGGGAGGGTAAAGTAATTGAAGGATGTCTAATGTTTCTGGCTCTGTGTTCCTCCCGTTTCTAACTTATGCTAACCTTTTCTCTGACATCATCAATGAAGAAGAGTTCCTCTGGAAGAGACTTTCTCCTCTCATGAAGCGGGGAAAGATCTCTGGCTCAGACTGAATCCTAGGACCACTCAGAGTCTGACCCCATAAAAATACTCTGTTAGTGATGTCTGGCTTACTGACTGACTCAAACTCTGCTCCTCTTTGTGTATGGATCATGATTTTTTCAAGACACAGAGGATCTCTGATGCCTTGGTGAAACCTCTTCCTCTGATGCACTAAAGACTGATAACGCCTGAGCAGTCACTGCCTCTGAGACCCGTTGATTCCTTAGTATTGAAATCTCTCTTGCAAGTAGGACAAGAGTCAAGTATCTGCTACAATTCTGGCTGCACCAATGTTGATGATGTTGAAACTACGTCTTTGCACTGAGCAAAGAAAGGCCCCATTTGCTCCTCCAATATCCACATTAGCACATGCTCGAAAACTGACATTGACAAAGGCATCAGGACTCCAGTAGAGGTGGCTGCATCCTCGAGACAGTTGAGGAATATCAGAAGCTTGGTCTCAGTCCCTTGGAGTCAGGTGCATCTCTCTGGCAAAGAGGAAGATGAGCCATCCTCAAATATGGAAATCACTGAGAACACTAGTTCCCTTGGTGCCCGATGCTCTTGATGTCGCATTCCGATAAGATGCAACTCAGGTAGTCAGTGCTGTGAGCCCTTAATATCTATTAAGACTAGGTTAATCCTTACTCTTTTTCAGGAATCAGATGATGACTGATCCTGATGGCTTTACTGATGCTCAATGTCAAAAGTGATTAATGCACTCTTGATGCCAATGTATTCCCAGTATTCAATACAGCTCCCAAAGCTATAGAGATTGATAATTCCAATGCAGAAGTTCATGGACTGGACTTATTGGCTCAAAAAATTGTTTGCACTAGTTTTTACATTTCATCAGTGCTCTCTTTCACATTTGTGAATACAAATTACAACAAAAGGGATTATAGTTGGGCCCCATACATTGCAAGCACCAATTATTTGCATCTATTATTGATATGGTCTTGCAGCAAAGGATGCACCCTTTTAAATCAACTAGGGAGTTTTCTCCGGGACACAGTGCTGAAAAAGATAGCTGCCGAGAAATCAAATTGCTCTATTTTGAGAGATATACATGACGGGAGCATCTCTGAGGCACAAACAAGTGAACATGCAAAAAATAAAAGAAACTTAAAACACCCAATGGAATGACATCAAGAAGGTTGTGCTGGAAGAAAGCGAGAAGTCTCTACAAAAGGTGAAAAAGCAAAAACGGCCAAAATGGATGACGGAAGAAACTCTGAAAATTGCCCAGAAACGCAGAGAAGCTAAAGCCAAAGGAGAAAGAAAGACAATCGCAGAACTCAACAGAGATTTCCAACGTGCAGCAAGACAGGACAAGGAAAAGTACTACAATGACACTTGCAAGGAAATAGAAGCAGAAACTATTAGAGGAAGAACAAGATCGGCTTTCCTAAAGCTGCGAGAGTTAAAGAAAAAGTTCCAGCCTCGAATTGGAATGTTACAAGATGCTCAAGGTTCTATGTTGAATGATGCTGAGAAGATCAAGAAAAGGTGGAAGGAATATACAGAGTTTTTATATGATAAAGATCAAGTGGACCAACAGCCGTTTCAACCTATACCTTATGATCAGGAACCATTGGTGATGAAAGAAGAAGTTGAAGCAGCATTGAAAGCCTTATCAAAGAACAAAGCACCAGGCATTGATAGCATTCCCATAGAAGTATTGCAGCAATCTGATGCAGCTGTTACTGTACTTACAAGGCTCTGCCAAGAAATATGGACGACAACATCATGGCCAACTGACTGGAAAAGATCTGTGTTTATACCAATACTAAAGAAAGGTGATCCAACTGACTGTGGAAATTATCGCACAATCGCTCTGATCCCACATGCCAGCAAGATTCTACTGAAGATTATTCAAAAGAGACTACAGCCATACCTAGAACAAGAACTACCTGAAGTGCAAGCAGGGTTCAGGAAAGGGCGAGGAACGAGAGACATCATTGCGGATGTGAGATGGATCCTTGAAAAGACTAAAGAATACCAAAAGGATATCTATTTGTGCTTTATCGACTATAGCAAGGCTTTTGACTGTGTAAACCATGAGAAACTCTGGGCCACATTAAGAAGCATGGGTATACCAGAACACCTGATCGTTCTCTTGCGCAATCTGTACATTGATCAAGAAGCAATAGTTCGAACGGAACAAGGAGAAACAGAATGGTTTAAAATAAGCAAAGGTGTAAGACAAGGCTGCATACTTTCCCCCTACCTGTTTAATTTATATGCAGAACAAATCATCAGAGAAGCAGGATTCTATGAAGACAACAGAGGTGTGAAGATTGGTGGAAGACTCATCAACAACCTTCGCTATGCTGATGATACCACATTACTGGCAGAAAGTGAAGATGATCTGAAACATTTGCTTCTCACAATCAAAGAACATAGTCTCAAAATGGGCCTGCACCTTAATGTAAAGAAGACAAAGATCATGACAACTGGCATAATCAACAGGTTCATCGTTGAAGGAGAAGAAATTGAAATCGTGAACAACTTTAACCTACTTGGATCAACTATCAATAAAGAAGCAACAAGCAGTCAAGAAATCAGACGACGCATTGCTCTTGGCAGAATGGCTATGAAAGACCTAGATAAGATTCTCAAGAGCAGAGATGTCTCTCTCCATACAAAGATTCGACTTGTTCAAGCCATGGTATTTTCAATAACATCATATGGATCTGAAAGCTGGACAGTGAAAAAGACAGACAGGAAGAAAATTGATGCCTTTGAATTATGGTGCTGGCGGCGAATACTGTGTATACCATGGACTGCCCGAAGAACAAACCAGTCGGTACTAGAGGAGATCAAACCTAAGCTTTCTTTAGAAGCTCAGATGACAAGACTTCGACTTTCATACTTCGGACACATCATGCGAAGAGAGAGATCATTAGAGAAAGACATCATGCTTGGAAAGATAGAAGGTCAACGCAAAAGAGGAAGGCCAGCAATGAGATGGATCGCTACAATAACAGCAGCTACGGGTACCAGTCTGTCAACAATGAGCCGCCTGACTGAAGACCGAACACAATTTAGAATAGCTATCCAGAGGGTCGCCATGAGTCGACTCCGACTCGACGGCACTTAACAACAACAACAAAACACCCACAAACCTCCCCCTAAGGTACTAACAGACAACAACAGAGAATAATACATTTAAAAAATGTGAAAAGAAAAAATATATATTAAATTAAGGCCTAGTCTTCATGTGCGCTGTGGTAATGCAATCTCTCTGTTTTATGGATAGATGAAGACTGAACTGATGTGACAGCAATAGGCGGGAAGTGGCACATATGCATAGTGAAACCTTTCAAAAGCTTCGTGAAAAATCCTGAGCTGGAAAGCTGTTTCCTACAATGATCTTGATGAGTGATCTCACCCATGTTGTGAAGACTTGCTGCCCTGTTTTGTCCTCTGAGAAAGCAGCCTCATGATGTACAAGGATAAGACCATGCAGAGTTTAAAGACAGTCATCAAACCTTTGAACCTAACATGCCATTCTATTGGAAGCCAGAAAAGTTGTATCAAATAAAGAACAATTAAGTATTTTACAATAAATAAATATATTTTGAAGAGCTTCAAAAGCAACTCATGGGTTTTAGTACTGATCCAGTAATTACTGGTGGGGATTTTAATGTGACAGTGGACTCGAGTAGATAATACAGGAGGAAACACCATAGGTAGTTCCAAACCACAAAAGAAATGTAATGAAAAATATGGCAGAAAGTGACATTTTACTTACCAGATAATGTCCTTTCCTTGAGTCCTGCTAGACCAGCCCATACAAGTGGGTTGTGTTCCCCTACCAGCAGATTGGTGGAGACAAAGAACCAATGAGAAGCCTGGGTTTCAATGACATCATTCCTATGCCTCTATTTGCCTCAGCCACCAGAAGCCTCTTCAGTATCCTTCCCAAAACATACGGGAGGAACATTGCAAGCCTCACACAACCTCAATTGTGACCAACAATGAGTAATCGACAGTAGAAAACTATGTATAGGAAAGCAGAAACAGAAAGTTGTCAGTAAAAGATGAATCTGTAGAGCCAAGCATAAAATCACAGGGACCCAAGGGTACTGCAGTAGAATAACAGATAAAATACAGTTCCAGGGGTGGGCCCTGGACTGGTCAAGGAGGACTCAAGGTAAAGACATTATCGGGTAAGTAAAATGTCACCTTCCATATCATCCTGCTAGACCAGTCCAGACAAGTAGTATATACCAAAGCTACAATTCCACTGGGCGGGAAGAAGATGGCAGCTCGCAAAACCCTCGAGCCAAAGACAGTGTCCGCCGCGCGTGGACATCCAAGAGATAATGCTTACAAAGGTGGAAAGGGATGCCCACGCTGCCGAACAATAGATGTCTGTAAGGGCTACTGAGTTCCACTCCGCCCACGAGGATGCTTGCGCTCAGGTAGAATGGGTGTGCAAACCCTCCGGAACCAGCCAGTTCCACAACAGATATGCCACGACAAATGGTCTTAATACAGCACCCCAAAGTAGACTTAGCCGCCACATCACCCTTGCATGGGGCAGCAAACAGCACAACAAGATGGTAGGACTTAAGAAAGGAATTTGTAACCACCAAGTTCCAGAGAAGCACTCTCAGGACATCCACAAGGTGAAGATCCTTATTCTTCCCCTGGCACTGCTCCTTAGAGAAGGAGGGCAGCCAGACCACTTGGTTCACATGAAAGGGAGACATCACCTTAGGCAAGAAGGAAGACACAGGCTGAACGTAAATAACTTCCTCTGAAAAAGACAGATAAGGATCTCGGCAAGACAGAGCCTGCAGCTCAGAAATAAGCCTTGCGGAAGAAATCGCAACCAAGAAGACAGTCTTTTCAAAGTAGTGTGCTTCAATGCTCAAAGGGCACCAATATCAGGGCCCTGAACACCAGACAGAGATCCCAGGAAGGATCCACAGATCAGAGGGGAGGATGCAGTTGTCACACCCCCTGGAGAAACCGTGAGAGATCCGGGTGTAAGGATAGAGACTTACGAGACACCGGACCTCAGAAACAGGCCAAAGTTGCCAACTGAACTTTCAAGGAGCAAAGGGAAAGGCTCTTCTCCAGGCCATCCTGCAGAAAAGCCACCAGAGATGACCACCTCAGGAACCAGCAGCCATGCGCTGCACCATGTGATAAGGAAGCTTATCATAGTTCAGGAAGGAGCTATAATAGAGATGAATTGGCTCTGAACAAGCAACCTGTCTTTCCTGGTAGAAATAATAAAACAGAATGTTCTCATAAAAGACTACCAGTCCCAGAATGCACCAGGTTTCCAACAGCCACTAGAAGAGCTGAAGTGGGGAAACGTGTGTTCAATCAGGAGAGCTATGAGGTAATCCCCAAGCACTCATCTCCAAGGGCAGGGCTTGATTCAGCACAGCTGTGCTGTGCTAGGGTGGAGCAGCCCTCTAAACAGGTTAAAAGTAAAGCTTATTCTACACAGTGGAATCATCATCATCTTCATGATCATCATCATCATCAGGAGGAGCAGAGGCAGCAGAAGCCAGAGCTCAAGGACAGAGAGAGCAAGAAACACTTTGGAAGAAAGAAGAGAAAAGCATCTGGGAGGTCTAAAGGAGTCCATAGCAGTACGTGTGCTGGGAGGCATTCTAGAGGCAAGCATACACCATTGGACTGGGGAAAGCCAGAGGAGTGGGGTTGCAGAGCCAGGAATCCCCAGACGGCACCTGAGAGGGAGACGGCTGCATTTGGAAGGGACCCTAAGACCAGTGCAAGAAGGTATGTGAAGAGAGGCCCAGTGTCCAGGGATCTTGATTGGAAGGCTGGACATAAAAACTGGACTACATACTGGCCAGGATATTTGGAGAGGAACTCTAATAGCAATGGAAGCTCAGGTATGAACACTGATCTATGCCCTAGCTTTTCACTTGGAAGACAGCAGGGAAATAAGTATTGTCCTGAGAGTGCTCCATTGAGAAATTCCTCTGTGCCATTCCATGATATTGAATCTATGATAGTTGAAGAAGAGGGGGATGTTGTAAATGAGCAGTGTGAATACATGGATTGCTCTCTGTCTAAACCTCTGTGGTAATATGCTGTCACAAAATACAACAACCATCACAAATAAATATAAACATGTTCTTTGATCTACTCAGAAAAGCTTCTGAGTAGGATTTGAGCCACGTAATAGAAAGTAAACCAGCCAAGAGGTTTGCAGCTGGGTAATTGTTAGCAATTGAGCCTTGCCTAATTGCCTGTGAGCTCTGAAGGGACACTTCGGGGTGTGTGTGAAGATACAAGAAGTTGTCCCTGAAAAAGAACCGTTTTTTTCTTACTTTGTGGGTTTTGTTTATTCTTTGAAGCACTGCTAAAAAGATATTAGCAGGAGCCTACAGAAAAGACCTTTCTGTTCCCATCAAGGTCTTTATGCTTTGATTTGATTGCTTAAGAAGTTCAGCTGTTGTTTTCCTGATTTGTTTTTCTAAGTATAATACTGAAAGCAAGTATCCTTTTTTATGTGCTACCAAGCATATCTGTATTGGGAGAAATAACCCCATAAATAAAATATTTTCTTTGCTTTACACTCGAGCAAGCACAACTAATTTATTGTGAACGGCTGATTCTGGTATGAATGGACTACATTTCCCACAATCCTTTGCAAGTCATATTAATATTTGCCTTTGCCAAGACTGTGGACATTCTCACCCAGCGCCCCCGTTTACAACCATCACTCAAAAAGGCACCAGACCTGAACATATTCTAGCTTGGTAGACCTCCTCTGGGCTCTGAGCAGAGTAGAGAGCAGAGTGCACCCTCTGTGGATGGACAGAGGGTAATGAGAAAGGGGACCAGTCTGCTTTACAGGCCCCCTGGACCTGACTTCCAGAAGGAGCTAAGATTTTGTGTCACCCAAGTCCTTCACCAGCTTCTCCAAATCGGCTCAAAAAGAGCTTCTCCTCAAAAGCCAGTTGGGCCAACCGGGCTTTGGAAGCCAAATCCAATGCCATGACATAGTTGTCAGGGCACTCTCCTTGGCCACTAAACATTCCAGGTCATACATGGCATCAGATAGGAAGATTGTAGCAGACTCCAAAAAAGGGAAAGTATCCTCCAGCAGAAGAGACTGAATCCACTGGAGCAGGACTCAAGAAGTCAGGCCTGCACATACCGTCAGCTGAAGAAAAGCAGCAATTGCAGTGAACTGGTTCTTCAGCAACAAATCCACTTTTCAATCCAGAGAAATGGCGGTCCCTCTGGTAACCGCAGTGACCTGTGCCATCCACATTAGGAGTATCTATCACCCAATGCATTCCTTCACTGGAAGAGTGTACATCTTCCTACACACCCGTAGCCCCCTTAGGCAGGGAGCTGGGGGAGTCCCACTCTGACCAAAGCACATCCTTGATCATGTCTGAGAACAGGAAGACAGTAGTGAATTTTCGCACCCCTTGAAGAGGGTGCACCTTTGGATCCTGCTCATACCGGGATCATCCGTCAAGTTCAAGGTGGATGAGATCCTGGTAATTAATGTCACCAGCTCCTTCTTCCGGAATAGGCAGATCACACTGGCCTCTTCACAGTCCTCCAAAGGCGAGAGTATTTCTTGATCCAAATCAGAGCCCAGTACAAAGCCATCTGAATTCAAGTCACACTCAAAGGTTTCGGACAGTTCCCAGCTGTTCACCATCTCCAGGAGGGGCCCCTTGACAGAGATCCTTAGCCAAAGGCAAGTGAACAGGGCTTCCACTCTAAGTCTGTCCCTTACGAGACTGTGCCGAGGGGCACCCAAGGGCCACAGGGTCTAAATTTCCATGTCAGAAGGACCAGGCCTGCTGCGAAAAGAAAAGAATTCTGTGAAGCCCAATCCAGAGTCTGGAAGCTCTCCTCTCCAAAATGACCCCCAAACACCAGGGGGCATAGATGCAGACCCCTAGAGGGTGAGGAACAGCTCACAGCATGGTCACCAGACCCTTCAAACAGCTGGCTATCCTTACCCATAGCGGCATCCATCACCTCCCGCCCTGAGGCAGGCAGAGCCGGACTATCTGTATTCCTTGGCTGAGCGAGGGGGAGCAGGCTCTCCAGGGACGACTCAGAAGCTGCCATGTAAGAAGAATAAACTCTAGAATCCAGGAATGAGGCACCTTGCTTGCCACAGGCCAAACAATGTTTCCTGAAAGAAGACTAAGAGTTAAGTCAAGTATCACAACAGCGCACAATAAGTCCACAGCAGTCGGAATGGCATGCGTTAACTGCGCTTTAATTGCAACAAGCATAACAGGATGTAGAGTAGGAACGTTTCGAGCCTCTTGGGCTCAACGCGTGTTTCGAACCTCTTAGGCTCGCTAGGACCACACAACCGCCAGGGACACAAGAGATAAAAATGCTACTGTGTGTAGAAAATGGAGGGAACCCCAAAACCATGCCAACGTTACCCCAAATTGTGTACTAGGCAGATGGAATTGGGAGCCCACAACAAGGACAATGACTAGTCAAGCCTTGGTATTCACCCCCTAAGAGTCCAAGGCAAAGGATCCATGCCGGGATCATCTCTACTCCCCTGAAACTGTTTCATTGGCTCTGCAGCACTGTGTTAGAGTAGTTACTCACCTGTAACAGGTGTTCTCCAAGAGCAGCAGGAATCAGTCCTCACATATGGGTGACGTCGGCGCTGATGGAGCCCCCGTGCGGAGCATTTCCACAGCTTTCAAACAAAGCCTTTGGGAATGCAGCGCGCCCGCGCGGTCCCCTTCCCGCCCAGGGTGCCATCTTGCTCAGTCTGATGACATAGCTAAAAGACAGCAAAAAAATCAAAACAAAGTATATGACTGCAACTCCAGGGGAGGAGGGAGGGTCGTGAGGACTGATTCCTGCTGCTCCTGGAGAACACCTGTTACAGGTGAGTAACTACTCTTTCTCCAGGACCAAGCAGGAAGTCAGTCCTCACATATGGTACTCCCCAGCTCTAGGCTACCGGGAACCCAAAGCTGAAAAAATGGCTCCCTCTTAAGAGCGTCAGCATCCGCAATATCCTCTGAGAACGCCCCCGTACGGTAGCCCAACACAAGGGCAGGAGGGTAGGAGTTGCCAAAACCTCAAAGAGATTACGGAGTACCGCCTGTAAGAAAGCACTGTCCCTTCGGGACTCTCTTTCGAGGCAGTAGTGGGCTGCAAAAGTCTGGCTTGAAGACCAAGAAGCGGCCCAGCAGATGTCTGCCAACGGAATAGAGAGGAGATGAGCTACTAACATAAGAACATAAGATATGCCATACTGGGTCAGACCAAGGTCCATCAAGCCCAGTATCCTGTTTCCAACACTGGCCAATCTAGGTCATACGTACCTAGCAGTTTCCCCAAAAGACACAGGCTCCACAGTGCTTGTACTGGGACAAGCATTGATATCCTGGGTCCCTTCTTAATAATGGTTTATGGACCTTTCCTGCAGGAACTTGTCCAAACCTTTTTTAAACCCAGCTACACTAACAGCCTTTACTACATCCTCCAGTAACAAATTCCAGAGTTTGATTACACATTGAGTGAAAAAATATTTTCTTTTATTAGTCTTAAATAGTTTATCCTATAGCTTCATTGCATGTCCCCTAGTCTTTCTATATTCTGCTAACGTAAACAATCGATCTATGTTTACCCGTTCCACCTCCGTTCATTAATTTATAAACTTCTATCATATCTCCCCTCAGATGACTCTTTTCCAGGTTAAAGAGCCCTAACCTTTTTAGCCTTTCTTCATAGGAGTATCCTTCCAGTTCAATAACACTTATTAAAAGAGGGCTGCTACACAGTACCCTGTCCTGTGCTGCTGAGGTAAGCTATATTCTGATTTGATTTAAATTATAGCTCTTTGCTGATGCTAGGCCCTGAGCTCTCTGCTGGGTTCCAAACTTAACCAGAAAGCTCTCTTCTGTGTTTTAAATTTAAACTAAAAGTACTTTGATGCTAGGCCCTGAGTGACTATTAAATTTAAACTACAAGCTCTCTGCTGGGTATGAAATGTAACCAGAAAGTTCTCTTCTGTGTTTTAAATTTAAACTTAAACTGCTGCTACTAGGCCCTGACTGATTTAACAAAAAACAGTGGGTTCACAGATTACTTAACTTTAATACAAAGAATTCCTTTCAGAAAATTCCCAGAAGTATATACTCACAATTGCAGATCTCTCTCCAGAAGTAACAGTCCCCTTCAAGACTCTTCTAGTCCTTCAAGACCAAGTAGCGGCCTGGCAGATGTCTGCCAATGGAACGGCTTTTGCCCTGACACGGTGGGCCGTGACTCTACCCTGCAAGGAGAGGCCGGCTGCCTTGTACGCCCAGGCGATACAATCTGCTACACAAGTGGACAAGGTACACTTGGAGACAGGCAACACCAGTTTATTAGGGTCAAAGGAGACGAAGAGCTGAGTAGCCCTTCGGTGCCCCCGCGTATTTTCTATGTAAAAGAACAACGCCCTCTTACAGTCCAGGTTATGCAAGACTGTTTCAGCCCGGCTGGTATGCGGCCTGGGAAAGAATGCCGGAAGAACCACCTCCTGGTTGAGGTGGAAGGAGGAGAAAACGTTTGGAAGGAACTTCGGAAGGGTCCGTAGGACTACCCTGTTCCTATAGAACCGTGTGTATGGTCTATCAGAAATCAGAGCTTGTAGTTCACTCACACGTCTGGCCGAGGTAAGAGCTACCAGGAAGAACGCCTTCCACAAAAGGAAGCGTAAATGGCACGTAACCATCGGCTCAAACGGTGGGCGAGTAAGTTGCTGCAAGGCCACGTTCAAATCCCACTCAGTGGCTGGTGGACGAATCGGAGGCTTGAGCAGAAGCAGGCCTCTGAGGAAGCGGTACACCAAGGGGTGAACCGACAGAGACTGACCCTCTACTACTGGTGAGTGGTGTGCTGATAGAGCACTGAGGTGGACCCGAACAGAGTTGGACTTCAGGCCTAGGTCTGACAGGTGAAGTAGGTATTGTAGTACTACTGGCACAAGGCAGGAGAAAGGATCTTCATTGCGCTGAGCACACCAAATTGAGAATCTACGCCACTTGAGGGCATAGGACTTTCTGGTGGACTGCCTCCTAGAGGCTAAGACCACCTCCTCAACTCCCCTAGGTAGAAGTAAGGGAGCTAGCACTATCCTTTCAGCAGCCAGGCCATCAGATTGAGGGATCTGAGATTGGGGTGCAGAAGGGAACCCTGATCCTGAGACAGGAGATCGTGTTGCAACCCCAGAGGGAATGGAGTTTCCACCTCCAACTGCAGAAGAAGTGGAAACCACGGTTGCCTCGGCCATCTGGGAGCTACCAGAATCACAGAGGCCTTGTCCCGTAGAATCTTGAACAGAGTTCGGGCCACCAGGGGCGTGGGAGGAAACCATACAGGAGGCCCATAGACCAAGAGATCAGAAATGCATCTGCTGCCTTTCTCAGGGGATGTGGCTGTCTGGAGCAAAACCTGGGCAGCTGACGGTTCAGTGGACTTGCAAAGAGATTGATGGATGGAAGTCCCCATCGTAGAAAGATCTGCTGGACCACCAATGGATTCAACTGCCATTCGTGAGGCTGGAGAAGCCTGCTTAGTTTGTCTGCCAAGAAGTTCTCCTGGCCCGGCAGATAAACTGCTTTGAGAAACATGCCCTGTTTGACAGCAAAGGGCTTGCGCCTCCTGACATAGGAGTCTGGACCCTGTGCCCCCTTGCTTGTTCACATAGAACATTGCTACCTGATTGTCTGTCTGAACTAAGACAGACTGGTGAGAGAGGGCAATGAGAAAAAGTCTGTAGAGTGTGATAAGGAAGCTTATCATAGCTCAGGAAGGAGCTATAGAAAAGGTGAAGTGACTCTGAACAAGCAACCTGTCAGTTCTGGTAGAAATAAGAAAACAGAATTTTCCCATAAAAGACTACCAGTCCCAGAATGCACCAGATTTCCAACAGCCATTAGAGGAGCTGAAGTGGGGAAACGTGTGTTCAATCAGGAGGGCTATGAGGTAATCCCTAAGCACTCATCTCAAAGGGCAGGGCCTGATTCAGCACAGCTGCGCTGTGTTAGGGAGGATCACTCATCTAAGCAGAATAAGAGTAGAGTTTATTCTACAGATGACCATCTTCATGATCACCTTGGATATCCAGAGAATGTTCCTCAGTATCCTGAGAATCAGCTTGAGTTTGATCATCAGTTTCATCTGAAGGATCATCAGAAGCAGAAGCCAAACCGGACGGACAGAGAGGGAAAGAGACCCTTTGGAAGAAGGAAGAGAAAAGCCTTTGAGAGGTCTAGAAGAGTCCAAAGCAGTACGTATACTGGGAGGTTTTCCAAGGGCCAGCATACACCATTGGACTGGGGAAAGTCAGAGGAATGGTGCTGCAGAGCTAGGAATCACCAGAGGCTACCTGTGAGGGAGACGGCTGCACGTGGAAGGGACCCTAAGACCTCTGCCAGAAGGTATGTGAAGAGAGATCCAGTGTCCAGGGATCTGGATTGGAAGGCTGGACATAAGAACTGGACTACATACTGGCCAGGCTATATAGAGAGGAACTCTAGCAGCAATGGAAGCTCAGGTATGAACACTGATCTATGCCCTAGCTATAACCTTGAAAGACAGCAGGGAAAAGTATTCTCCTGAAAATGCTCCATTGAGAGATTCATCTGTGCCAATCCATGATATTGAACCCATGCTTGTTGAACAAGGGGGAATAATAGCAGATGAGGATCCTGTTTATATGGACTGCTCTCTATCTAAACTCCGTTGGTAACTTTCTGTTATAAAGTACAGCAACCATCACAAAGAAATACAAATTTGTTCTTTAATCTACCCAGAAAAGCTCCTGAAGCAGGATTTGACCCACACAGTAGAAAGCAAGCCAGCTAAGGGGTTTCAGCTGGATAACTGCTAGCAATTAAGCCTTACCTAATTGCTTGTGAGCTAGGAGAGAATCACTTCTGTATCTATGTGGGAAGTAATCAGAAGTTAACCTGAAAAGAACAGTTTGTTTCTTGCTTTGTGGCTTTTCATTTGTTGTTTTCCTGATTTTGACTTTGTTTTTCCAAGTTAACACTGAAAGCAAGTAACCTAATTTATGTGCTACCAAGCATATCTGTGTTGGGAGAAATAACCCCATAAATAAATATCTTATTGGCTTTACCCAAGAGCACAACTAAATTATTGTCAGCAGCTGTGTCTGGTGTGAATGAACTACATTGCCCACAATACCTTGCAAATCATATAGAAATATGCACTTGCCAAGAGTGTGAAGATTCTCACCCAGGCAGCCGTTTGACAAGAGCCAAGCGGATTGCTCGCAGCTCCAAAAGATTGATCTGCTGTGTGGCCTCCCGAAGGGACCAGAGGCCTTGAGTGCACGTGCCCTGGCACTGTGCACCCCAGCCCTTTAAGGAAGCATCGGTCGTCATCACCCTTGTGTGTGCTGGGGCCTGAAAGGGTACCTCCCTGAGAAGGTTTGGGAGATGTAGCCACCACTGCAAGGAGAGTCCAAGAGTGGTTTGAACACCTTTACTCTGTCTCGGAGGTTGCCTGTGGCTTGCGCCCACTGAGCTCTGAGGCACCACTGAGCAGCCTGCATGTGCACATGTTCATTTGGGGTCACATGTACCGTGGATGCCATGTGGCCCAGGAGCCGCAGGAAGTGTCTGGCGGAGACCTGAGAACTGCTCTGGAACTGGTTGGCCAAGTCCATCAGTCTGTGGGCCCTGTCCTTGGGCAAGTACGCTCTTGCCTGCAGGGTGTCTAATCTTGCCCGTATAAACTCTAGGTTCAGTGAGGGGAGCAAAGTGGACTTTGCGTAGTTTATGACAAAGCCCAGATGCTCAAGGAGAGAGAGAGTGCAAAAAGTGGCTTGCCTGACCTCCTGATGAGCCAGTCGTCCAGGTATGGGAAGACAAAAATTCCCTGATTTCTGAGATAGGCCACCACCACCGCCAGGCATTTGGTGAAAACCCTGGGGGCGGAAGTTAGGCCAAAGGGCAGTACTCTGTACTGAAAATGGTTTCCTCCCACCACAAATCTAAGATATTGTCTGTGGTCTGCATGGATGAGAATGTGAGTATAAGCATCCTTTAGGTCTAAGGAGCATAGCCAATCTCCCTGCTGGAGGTAGGGCAGCAGTATCCCAAGGGTAAGCATCTTGAACTTTTCCCTCTCCAGAAACTTGTTTAAGTTTCGCAAGTCTAGGATAGGCCGGAGGCCTCCTGTTCTTTTTGGTACCAGGAAGTACCTGGAGTAGAAGCCTTGCCCTTTCAGGTGGTGAGGCACCGGTTCCACCGCCTGTTCCTTTAGAAGACTTGCCAACTCCTGAAGGAGGAGGTTTCTGTGCAGAGGGAGTCTTGGAGGCTCCCCTGGGAAGTAGGAGGAGGGTATCTGGTGGAAGTGGAGCATGTAGCCCTTTTGGACTATGCTGAGGACCCAGGTATCCCCTGTGACGGCTGGCTACCTGTAGGCGTACAGGGTCAGTCGACCTCATGTGCTGAGTGGAGCCAGCTGTGGAGAAGAGGCTATGCTGTGGGAGTCAAAACCTCTCTCCCTGCTGTGCAGGAGCCGGAGCTGGTGGCTTGGGGATCTTCTGCATACAGGGCCCATGTCCCTGCCCCTTGGCCTGCTGGCCCTGTTGGGGAGCTGGAGAGGCCTGGTATTGAGGGCAGGATTTGTAGACAGCACCCTTCCTCGGGAAAAAGGGCTTCTTTCCCCGAGCCATTCTTTTTCTGAGAAGGAGCAGAAGTCTTCCTGGACAGCCTCGTCCGGGCGAGAGTCTCAGTCTCGATTTCCGCAGCCTTTTCAGTCATGGTCTTACCAAAAAGGTTTTCACCTCGGCCAGGGACATCGACCAACTTGTCCTGCATCCATAGCTCCAGGTCTGATGACTGTAGCCAGGCCTGACGGCATGCACCGATGCTGGACGCGGCTACCCGGGCCGAAGCCTCAAAGCCATCATAGGCTGCTCGAGAGATAAACTTCGAGCAACCTCAAATCCCTGTTGACAAAGCCTTGAACCTCTGCAAAGGTTCCTCAGAGAGGCCAGTTGAGAACCCGGCAATCTTCTTTGCCAGGTCTCGTAGGTACATGCCCATGTACAGCTGGTAGGTCTGGACACGGCAAGATAGCATAGAGCCCTGGAAGCACTTTCTACCGAGGGCATTCAGGTTCCGGGCCTCCCGGCCAGGGGGGCAACAAGAAGTGCATCTTCTGACTCTTCAGATGGTGCATGACGGTTCCACAACCATGGAGTGGTGCGGTAGCTGTGCCTTTTGGAACCCAGGGCTCTTACGGATTCGATAAATGGAATTGACCCGTTTGCTAAGAAACGGTGTCGAGGCCAGTGCCTCCCACATACGGAAGAGCAGCCATTCCAGCATCGGAGGAACCGGTACAGGAAAGGCTTCCTTCGGAGGAAAATCATACTGGAGGGCATCAAGCTCCTCTGCTCAAGGCTCCTCCTCGGCGTCCGCGGGGAAGGCCAAGGCTTTGGCCATATCCCTCACGAAGTCCAAGAACCGGGTATCCTCGGGGGGGGGGGGGGGACCATCTCAGAGGCTCGGACTCCGGTGAGTCTGAAGGGACGCATTGGGTCTGGAAGGTGTCCGTGGCTCTTCGTCCTCCGTCTCCCACTCCAACTCCTCCGAGGAGGAATTGAGCAGCTCCGGCTGTGTGGGCCTCGGTGCCACCCGCCCTGACGCCGAGGGTATCGGCGTCGACGACGACCTCGGCCCCACAGGGGAGGTAAAGGGGGACCTTGACTGAGGATCGACTCGAGACTTCATTCACTCGAGGATTGGCTCGGTCTCCGGTGTCGACTTAGACGTCGAGGTCGCGGTGGTCGGGGCAGATGCACCGGTCAGACCGGTTATCAGCACCCGCTGCTGTTCCTTGAAGGCAGCCAAGCTGCTCTCCAAGGCCGTCAACCTGAGTCCAAGCTCAGGAGACTCAGCAGGGCCCAACGTCGGCTCCCCAGGAGGAGAGTCCACGAGGCCAACTGCACTTACGTGACTCGGGGACTCCGGCTCCACACGAGGTAGCTTGGAAGGCCTCTTCGACTCCGAGAGCCCAGGGTGGCGGTCAGGGCTACGCGACCTGGCCCTCAAGGAACCAGGAGCCTCCACCAACGACGCCCTCGCAAGCTTTTTCTTCCTTCTGTGCTCCCGGGTGGGAGACTTCCTTTCAGAGGAACCCTGACGGCGCTCGGGGTCAGACTCCCGAAATGTCGAGGCCTCTGATGAAGTCCGGGCCCGGCCTGACGCGGAGTCAGAGAAAATTCGCTCACGTTGATGCTGACGGCTCCGAAGCGCCTTTGACGACATTTTGCCGCACGGGCCACAGGCCAGCGAATCATGGTCGGGCCTGAGGCATCGGAGGCAACAGTCATGTGTGTCGGTGAGAGACATAAGTTTCTTGCACCAATTACACTTTTTGAACCCGCTGGCAGCCATCGGGGGAAAAAGGGCCCCTGCAAGGTCAAAAGATCGGGCTGCCAGTGAAAACACAAAAAGAGCGCGAACGCTAGTCACGAAGGAGAAAAAACAGAAAATCAAAACTCCGGACTCGATACCGGTGTACTGAGCCCAGAGGGGAACCAGCGTCAAACCGGATAAGACAATGCGAAAATCGCAGAAAAAAAAATCAACTTTTCCTAGGTGACACAAACTCACATCCTTCGGGCTCCACGGAAAAAGAAAGACTGAGCAAGATGGCACCCTTGGGTGGGAAGGGGACTGCGCAGGTGCGCTGCATTCCCAAAGGCTTTCTTTGAAAGCTGGGGAAATGCTCCGCACGGGGGCTCCATCGGGGCCTACGTCACCCGTATGTGAGGACTGACTTCCTGCTTGGTCCTGGAGAATAAGGTGGTTGGGAGGCAGATACCTCTGAGAGCCTCTTGCAACCTTTGGGAGAGAGCAAAGGGGACAGAGGAGGAGAGAAAGGAGCACTGAGGTTGTGTGAGGCTGCTGCACTCTTCCAGATACTTCCAATTTCTGGCTGCTCAATGGGCTCTTATCATAAGTGCATGGAGCTGAACCAATTTTCCCTCCTCCTATGGCTACAGAAAAGATGGCAGTCTAGTGGAGCCTGCCATGTAGCGTTCGAGTGAGTGTCACCCTCAAGGTGGTCGCTCATGAGAGTTTCTCTCAATCTTCAGATTTTCTTCAAAGAGGAGAAAATCCATCCACTATCTGCTGCAAAAAAATACTGAAGAGACCTCTGGTGGCTGAGGTGAATAGAGGAATAGGAGCGATGTCAATGAAACCTGGGTTTTTCACTGGTTCTTTGTCTCCACCAATCTGCTGGTAGGGAAACACAACCCACTTATCTGGACTGGTCTAGCAGGACAATATGAAACTGGCTTTACATGACATTTGATGAGTCCAGCCTGGCAAACAGTGTAACTACACCACACCTATTTACAGGTATATGAGAGCTATAGTCGAATAGATGTGTTTTGCGTGGAATGTAAATTGATGGGAATGGTGGGAGGACATAGACATATCACAGATTACATAGTCAGACCATGCTCCAATACAGATTCAATTTAAGTTTACAGATGCAGGACTTACATTTTTGAGACTCAATGAGTCTTTTAGAAGATAAAGTGCTTTGTAAGAAGATGGAGGAGATTATTAGGAAGTATTTGGCAATTAATTCAGTAGCAGAAATTAGTGGAGAGGTGAAATGGGATGGATTAAAAGCAGTACTGAGGGGACATTTGATATCCAGAGCTGCACATCTGAAGAAAGAAATGGGAGGCTGAGGTATAAGCCCCAAGAGGAAATCTGAAGGAGATAGAGAAAAGAAAGGAAAAGGGGGGGGGGGGGGGGTCACTAGTGATCTTAGAAATGAGATGGAGCAGGTGAAACAAAATCTTGGATGGGACTATGCATGAGCTAGCTTTTAGGATAGAACAATTAAAGCAGACTCATTTGGAAATGGGCAACAAACTGGCATATAAACTGAAAGCCAGAATCAAACAGAAACAAATTGTAAAAATAAATGAATATGGGAATTTTAAAATTTAGGGAGGAAGAGATTTGAGAAGTTTTGAGAAGTATTTTGTGAATTTTACAAGACATTACATTCTAAAAACATAGTGACCAGTGAAACAGAGATCTCCGAGTATTTAAACTTAGACTTTATTGCAAAACGTTTTGTTCAATATACAAAACTGCCATCCCACTTCCACTACCCCTCCTCTCTCCCTCTTATCATCTGTACCTTCCAGGAGCAGTCCCAATTTGCTAAAGTCCAACATCTCCTTCTTAATTGAAAAATGTTTGGTCTCCGAGTAGCATCTAGTCCACTTTTTCTCAGAAGTTTCCATAAGAGCTCCAGTCCAGCTTCTCCTTCGCTTTATCCTCATCCCTTCCCACCCCAACTCCCCCAACCCCTGCTCTCCATACTTGTAACAATAAGCATAGCCATAACAGTAACTCTATCAGTAGTAAAACAATAGTAACCCGCAACCCCTTTCATATTCCCCATCAGTCATATAATCACACAATCACATAATCACAAGGAGTACCACAAGGATCAGCCCTCTCCTCCTTCCTCTTCAACATATTTATTTATTTATTTTTATTTATTTACAGTTTCTTTTATAACGCGCTAGTCGACATCAGTGCGGTTTACAATGAACATAAAAACCACACGTCACAAATTGATCTGTGCTTACAATGAACAGGTAAAATAAACTTGGATATACATTAAACAGGTTTCTTGAACAGTGAAAGAGTGAACATGAGAACTATGTACAAAACAACTAAATGCAGCTAAATGTAGAGTTACGTGAAACTAGGTCAATTTCTCTTGGTGAGAGGATATACATCAGACCCCTCTGTCACATCTTCAAGAGCCTCAATATTGAATACCAAATCTATGCGGATGATATAATGCTCTTCACCCCCTTCACCACCACCTCTCTTGACTACTCCACACTTGCAGCCTGCTTCACAGAAGTCACCGCATGGCTACAACAAAATCTCACAATCAATTTGAACAAAACAGAGCTCCTTCACATATTCAGAGATCCCAGCTTCAATCCCTCACACAGCATCAAACTTGGTGACATTGAAATCCAAGTCAAACCCCAGATCAAGTACCTTGGTGTAACCTTGGACCACCTCTTGAACTTCCAGCCTCACATCCTAAACACCACCAGGAGTATCTACTACAAAATAAGAATTCTCCGCAACCTACACCCTCTTCTACCCCATGATAGCTTCCGCACAGTCTGTCAAGCATCAATCACCCCTCTCCTCGACTACTGCAATTCCATCCTACAAGGACTTCCTAAAACCACCATTGCCCCCCTCCAGCTGGCTCAAAACACAGCTGCACGACTCATCGCCGGAGCAACCAGGCACACCCACATCACGCCCATATTGAAAACCCTACACTGGCTACCAGTCACATCCCGTATCAGGTTTAAGGCCATTGTCCTCACACATGGAGCTCTCCTCAACACTACAGCGGAACAGCTATAACTACTAATTGAGCGCCCCAACAGCAGCAGACTCCGGCGCAAAAACACAGCAAATCTCCTCCTTCTACCTGCACAGAGCTCCAAGAAATCACAACGCACCTGCACAAGAGCCTTCCAATTCTATGCCCCCACCAACTGGAACAAACTACCCCCCACCTTACAGGGCCTCCAATCTCACACCCTCTTCAAAAAACATCTTAAGACCTTTCTTTTCGAAGAATATTTCAACACAGCCACTACCACAAACCACACACAAGATCATACCCCGCCCCTCCTCACCACTCACCCCCCATAAGCAGGCGAACAAAATGTCTCACTGTATAGCAGCTATGCCATTTGTAAATAATCACTTTGTTCTCTTGTTCAAATGTAACAATATAATATATCATTTTTATACCAGTTATCTGTACATAGTAACTTTTGTATTAAACAGTTGGAACTATTTGTTTCAATGTAATATTTCTAACAGTTAATTTTCCATAGTTCTAACAGTTCCATGTAATTGTTACTACTTGTTCAATATAAACCATTTTGCCTTGCAGAAAAACGGTATATAAAACCATTTAAATAAATAATCAGCAAATAGCAAAAAAAAAACCAACTAGCAACTGTTTCAAAATTACTAGCATTTACATATTACAGAATAAAAACATCATTCAGCTATCCCATGTTCCATGTTTTACAAAAGGGAAGAAAATTATTGTTTTTCTGTCTGTTGGAATCTCCATTGGTACCCCTGTATTCTTCAAGGGTCCATAAGGCCTCCCCTCATTTCTGCATTCATTCCCCCATTCCTTTAACACCCCTCCCTCATCCACACTACATGTGTACCACTCCACCATTCATCCTCGCATTCTAACTTTCCCCCGCAGACTGCATCCGCCATTCCTCATACAGGGCCCAATTCTGCTGGTCCCTCGCCCATCAATGGTAATGATGAGCCATTAATAGGCTCATGTTATATCCATACCAAAGTCGCTTTAAAATATCCCCTTTCATGGGAATCTACACACTACGCCATGCCCCCACCAACACCATCCTGGCCGTCAGCACTACTTGCACGGCAAATGTTCATGTGGGCTCTTCCCTCTCCCCACCACCCTTAAAAAAGAGCAAGAATTCAGGCATAATTTCCCTCCTTATGCATCCCCGCTACCCCCTTCCAGTAGTCCTGCACCTTAGGGCACCCCCGCCAATATGGATATAATCCCCACTTTTGCCCACAACCCTTCCAACATGCTGAGCAAACACCAACTCATTTTCTGTGGTGTCAAATAAATCCTAAACAGTGTCTTCCAGCAGTGCTCCTGCATTGCCGCCGAACCCCCCCCCCCCCCCACACTTTTGCCACCCCTTGGAAGATCTGGCACTATCTGTGCACATTCAATTCCACTCCAAAATGCCGCTCCCATGCTTCCATACCCCTGGGGAGAAGAAGTTGTCGATATATCTGAGCCAACTGACCTTTTATATATCAATCCTTGTTGATCAATTGTTTAACCTTAGCAACTTCTTTCTGCCACCCACTTAAACGCATCTTCTCTCTTAGAAAATCTGCCGCCTGCAAAAGCCTTAATCTGTCTGTCTGTTACTAGTTGCCCACATTTTGTCAGCCCTCTGTCTTCCCACTCCTGAAACCTCTTTCTGCAAAATTCAGTGTTCCTCTTATGCATTGCAAGTAAAGTACCCATTCCTTTACTAATCTTGTGTGTACTCCCCTCCAAATCTCTCGTGTCATTTGCACGAAAGGGTGGTCTACCACCTTCCGGTCTTTCCTACCCCCATCTTCCCATAACCCTCTCTGCAGGTCCCCTTGCAACAATCCCCATTCCATTTCCATGTAGTGTTTACTCCCTTTCTTTTCTCCCCACTCTATCATAACTTGAAGATGGGCTGCCTGATAAAGCACAGCTACTCACCTGTAACAGATGTTCTCCAGGGACAGCAGGAATAAGTCCTCACATATGGGTGACGTCGAAGGAGTCCGTGCGGAGCAAATCCCCAGCTTTCAAAGAAAGCTTTTGGGAGTTGCTACCACGCATGCATGGTCCCCTTCTCGCCCAAAGGAGCCATTTTGCTCAGTCAAATGACATAGCTAAAGACAGCAAAAAGAACAAAACAGTAAATACAGGAGGACTGTAACTCCAAAGCGAGGAGGGAGGGTTATGAGAACTGATTCCTGCTGTTCCTGGAGAACACCTGTTATAGGTGAGTAACTATGCTTTCTCTAGGAACAAGCAGGAAGTCATTCCTCACATATGAGACTCCCCAGCTACAGACTACCATGAACCCATAGCCAAAAAAGGCTCCCTCATCGAGATCCGCAAGCAGCCGCAATGAAGACATCTGCGTCCAAGGAATTAGCCCTCCGGTAGCCTGAACACGGAAGGGTCAGAGGGCAGGAGTTACCTAGACCTCAAAAACGTTACGGAGTACGGCCTGGCCGAAAGCACTGTCCCGTTAGGACTCCCTATCCAGGCAGTAATGGGCTGCGAAGGTATGAACTGAAGACCAGGTGGCGGCCCGGCAGATGTCTGCTAGAGGAACGGAGCGCAGATGAGCCACTGAGGCTGCCATGGCCCTGACTTTGTGAGCCGTCACACGGCCCTCCATGGAAGCTTTGCTTCCCCATAGGCCCGGGCAATACAGTCCGCCACCCATGTGGACAGCGTACACTTGGTCACTGCCTTCCCCAGTTTACTGGGGTCATACGAAACGAAAAGCTGAGATGCTATCTGGTGGCCTTGAGTACATTGAATGTAGAAGGATAAGGCCTTCCTACAGTCCAGGGTATGGAGGGCCGCCTCAGCCCGACCGGCGTGCAGTCTGGGAAAGAAGGTAGGGAGGACCACCTCCTGACTGAGGTGGAACGAGGACACCACCTTCGGAAGGAACTTGGGGTGTGTGTGAAGCACCACCCTATTCTTGTAGAACCTGGTATAAGGCCTCTCTGCCACAAGGGCCTGAAGCTCGCTCACCCTTCGGGCAGGAGTGAGTGTGACAAGAAACACCACCTTCCAGGAGAGATAGCGGAGATGTCACGTAGCCATCGGTTCGAAAGGCGGCAGGAGCTGCCTCAGCACTACGTTGAGATCCCATTCGGTCGCCAGGGGGCAGACTGGAGGCTTAGAGAGGAGTAGGCCCTTAAGGAACCGGGACACTGTTGGGTGAGCCGAGAGGGGCTTCCCATCCACCGGATGGTGGTTCGTCGTTAGGGCACTGAGATGCACCCTGACGGAGTTGGACTTCAGCCCCATGGAGAGGTGGAGAAGGTATTGCAACACCATAATCACCAGGCAGGAAAAGGGGTCAGCCCCCTGTGCCGCACACCAAATAGCAAACCTGTGCCACTTAAAGGCGTAAGCCCATCTGGTAGACATTCTGCATGAAGCCAGCAGAACATCCTCCACGTCCTTCGGAAGTAGGAGCGGAGCTAGTGACACCCTCTCAGCAGCCACACCATCAACGAAAGGGAGCTGGGGTTGGGGTGCAGGAGAGCGCCCCCATCCTGGGAGAGGAGCTGCGGAACTGTCCCCAGGGGGATGGGGGTCTCCACCGCTAGCTGCAGGAGAGTGGGAACCATGGTTGCTGAGGCCACCGTGGGGCTATCGACTGACTGAAGCTGTTGCGAAGAATCTTAAACAGGATCTTGGCGATCAGAGGTATCGGGGGGAACGCATACAGAAGACACACCGACCACAAGATTAAAAAGGCATCGGTGGCCACCCTGGCAGGGTGTGGTTGCCAGGAACAGAAGCAGGGCAACTGGTGGTTGTCAGGGCTGGCAAACAGGTCCATCACCGGTTCCCCTCAAATCTGGAAAAGCCCGCAGGTCACCTCGGGGTCTAGCTGCCACTCGTGCGGCTGGAGCAGCCTGCTGAGTCTGTTGGCTAAGCAGTTGTCCTGGCTCGGCAGGTACACTGCCCTGAGGAGAATGCCCTGTCAGGCTGCAAACGAGCATAAGTCTAGGGCCTCCCGGCAGAGGGTGCGGGACCCCGTGCCCCCTTGCTTGTTCACATAGAACATGGCAACCTGGTTGTCCGTCTGGACCAGGAAGGACTTGCGGCTCAGTGACTGCCGGAACGCCTTTAGGGCGAGATGGATCACACGCAATTCCAACAGTTTGATCTGTTGGGCACTCTCGTCTGGGGACCAAACGCCCTGGGCGCAGTATCCCTGGCAGTGGGCTCCCCAATCCAGCAGGGAGGCATCTGTGGTGAGTACCCTCGAGTAATGAGGGGCCTGAAAAGGAATCCCCACTTGTGGCAGGGCGATAGCCACCAGGTCAGGGACTGCGCCAGGTGCCTGGTGACTTTGACTCATTCCTGGAGATACCACGTGGCCTGGGACCACTGGTCCCTGAGGCACCACTGTGCAGTTCGTATGTGGAGGCGGACACATCTGGTGTGACATGGACCGTGGAGGCCATGTGCCTGAGGAGGCGCAACAGGTATCTTGCTGGCACTGAGGGACGGCGCTGTATGTCTTTGGCCAGCGCCATGAGCCTGCTTACCCTGTATGCAGGTAGGAAGGCCTTGGCGTGAAGGGTACTAATCCTTGCCCCAATAAATTCCAGCTCTTGAGTTGGGTGAAGGCTGGACTTGGGATAGTTGATAATGAAACCCAAGTGCTGAAGGACCTGAATAGTACGTGCCGTAGCCTGCTGTACCTCGGGGGCTGTAGTGCCCCTGATGAGCCAGTCGTCGATATAGGGGGAAGACAAAGATCCCCTGAAGCCTGAGAAAGGTGGCAACCACTGCTAGGCACTTTATGAATACCCTGGCGGCCGAGGCGAGGCCGAAGGGAAGCACCCTGTATTGAAAATGGCGGCCACCCACCACAAAGCATAGGTATCACCTGTGGTTCGTGTGGATTAGGATGTGTGTATAAGCATCCTTTAAGTTAAGGAGCATAGCCAGTCTCCCTGACGGAGGTAAGGCAGCAATGTTTCAAGGGAGAGCATCTTGAACTTCTCCCTCACCAGAAATCTGTTGAGGTTGCGCAGGTCGAGGACAGGCCTCTTTGGCACGATGAAGTACCTGGAGTAGAACCCCTTGCCCCTGAGATGGTGGGGCACTGGGTTCCACTGCTCGGTCCTCCAGAAGACCTGCCAAAACCTTCAAAATAAGGTCCCAGTGGAGGCCGGAGGGGCTCTCCGGGGAAATAATGCGGAGGCACTTTGGCTAGGCAGAGGAGGTAACCCTCCTTAATCACCTGCAATGCCCATGCATTGGTGGTGATAGCTCCCCACCTGTAGGCGTACAGGGTGAGCCAACCTCCTGTAGGCTGCCAAGCCTCGGTTGGGAGGGGGGCCATGCTGCAGGAATCAAAAGCTCCTCCCAGTCTGGGCCGTAGTCAAAGCATGGGGCTTGAAAGCCTTCTGCTTACGCCGTCCATGCCCTTGTCCCGCTGCCCCTGCTGGGGAGCTGGGAAGGCCTGATAAGGGGGGTAATTTCGGTAAGCAGTGGACTTCCTCGGGTAGAAGGGTTTTTTACCCAAGCCCTTCTTTCGGGAGGGGGCCGAGGTCTTCTTAGAGAGCCTAGTCCTCATCATGAACTCGGTCTCTAGTTCAGCGGCTTTATCGGTCATGGGTTTGCCAAAGAGGTTCTCTCCGACGACTGTAGCAGGCTTGGCAGCGTGCACCGATGCACGCTGCGGATAACCTAGGTGCAGATTCAAGCCTGTCGTAGGCCGCTCGAGACATGAATTTGGAGCATTCACCGATGGCTCTGGATAGGCCCTTGAAACACTGCAAAGGCTCCTCAGAGAGACCAGTCGAGAACCTGGCAATCTCCTTTGCCAGGTCCCTCAGGTACATGCCCATGTACCGCTGGATCCGGCAATTCAGCATTGCGCCTGGTAACATTTCCTGCCGAGGGCATCCAAGGTGTGGGCCTCCCTGCCGGGTGGCACCGAGGAGTGTGTCTTCTCACTTTTTAGTCGATGCATGGCCAATTCCACCACCGTGGAATTATGCGGCAGTTGTGACTTTTGAAACCCAGGGCTCCAGCGGACCCGATACATCGAGTCCAGCCGCTTCCTGATCATCTGCATCGATGCCGGTGTTTCCCACATGCGAAGCATGAGGCGTTCCAGGATAGGAGGGATGGGCACTGTGAGGGTTTCCCAAGGGGGGGGGTCTCGTATTCGAGGATCTCGAGTTCATCTGCTCGAGGATCCTCCTCGGACTCCGTTGGGAAACCAATGCCTTGGACATGTTTCGGTCCCGAAAATCCATGTCCTCCAGAGGGTACTTTCTCTGAGGTTCCGATACTGGGGAATCGGACGGAACATCTCAGTGAAGGTGAGTGTCCGGTGACACCTCGTCGTCGGACTCCCAAGTGGAAGCCTCTGAGGAAGACAGGTGGCATTCCTCGGGCCCCGAGGGGTCCGGAGCCATCGGGTCTGGCACTCTCTGGCTTGCTGGCGACGACCTCCGTCCCGAGGAACAGGAGACCAAGCGGGACCGCAGCCGAGGATCTATTTGGACCCGCAGGGCTTTGAGGATCAGCTCAGCCTCCAGGGTCGACTTTGACATCAAACACCCAGTGGTCTGGGCAGAGGTGCCAGATACCAGCGCCCGCTGCTGCTTCAGGAAGGTAGTGATCCTGCATTCCAAGGACACTATTCTGGACATCAGTTCCGGAGGTTCCGCCGCATCCGGCTCGGGCACCGATGTACTCGGGCCCGAAGCCGGTTCCCCCGGAGGGGAGTCCTCGACAAGGATAGGATGCACTTGCCAGGAGCGGTCCGCGACCGAGTCCTTCCAGGGAAGCTTGGCTGGGCGCTCCTTCTCCGACACCTCGGGCCGGCGCTCGGGGCTCTGCGACTGGCCCCGCGAGGGACCTGGCCGTTCTGAACCATCCAGAGATGCAGCCGTCAAGGATTTTTTCCTTCTTTTCGGTTCCTTCAAAGGGGACCCTCTCTCTGAGGTCCGGGTTCGGAGCACTCCTCCCGTGGCGTGGAGGCCTCAGATGAGGTCCTGGCTTTCAGAGGCATGGGGTAATCAGGGAAAATTTTTCCATGCTGCTGCTGGCGGCTTCTCAAGGCCTTCAAGGACATCATTTTGCAGAGGCCACAGACCGCTGGGTCGTGGTCCGGGCCGAGGGCCCTGGAGGTAGCAGTCACGCGTATCAGTGAGGGACATAATTTTCCCGCACCTATCACACTTTTTGAACCCACTGATAGCCATGGGGGGAAAAGGGACCCCAGCAAGGTCGAAGACCCTTTGGGCTGCCAGCGAGGGAAAAACAATGGCGGAGACGCCAAAAAGGAAAAATCGAAAGAAGAGAAAAGAAGAAAAAATAAGGGCAGACCCGATACTGGGGTACCGGGGGAGGGCGGGAAAGGGTACCGGTGCTAACCGGAAAAGAAAACAGCCAGTAAGGCAAGAAGAAAATTCAATTTTTTCCAGGACAGGGACAGACTACATCTGATGGGCTCCGCGGAAAAAAGGAGACTGAGCAAGCTGGCTCCTTTGGGCGGGAAAGGGACCATGCATGCATGATAGCAACTCCCAAAAGCTTTCTTTGAAAGCTGGGGATTTGCTCCACACGGGCTCCGTCGACATCACCCATTTGTGAGGACTGACTTCCTGCTTGTTCCCGGAGAATATCAGGGACCCCCATGCCCCCCTCTATTTTCCACAAGGACATCACCTGCCTATTCACCCTCGGTGGTTTCCGTTTCCATATAAACCCAAATAATATGTGCTGACAGCATCTAAGGAACATGTCAGGCACTGGTATGGGTGGCATCTGGAATAGGAACAGGTGTGGCAGGACATTCATCGTTATTATTGCAATCCTGCCTCCCAAAAATGTATGGTTTATCTCACACATCCAAATTCAAGCATATCTGCCTCCACAAGGGAGCATAGTTAAGCTTAAACGGGCCCTGTAAATCAGCCAACTGAATCCCCAGGTATCGAAGTGATTCCTTCCCCCATTTAACGAGAAAGCTTATTTCAGTCTGGCCTCCATTTGGTGCTCTAACACAATTTTCAAGATTTCAGTTTTAGCCAAGTTTATTTTGTATCCAGCCACTCTACTATACCTCTCAATCACCCTCAGCAAGTTTGGCAGTGTCACCAGCGGTTTACTCACAATAAAATTATATCAGCAGCATACACAGCCATTTTGTATTCCTTACCCCCACCCCCCCCCCCACTTCCACCCCCATATGTCTAAAGAGGCCTAAACCGCTACAGCTAGAGGCTCTATCACCATGGCAAACAAAAGAGGTGATAAGGGGCACCTCTGTCTTGTTCCCCTGACCAGTTTGAATTTCCATGAATACTTGCCACTGATCCATACTGTCAGACGGCTGCCTGGGTGAGAATCTTCACAGTCTTTGCAAGTGCATATCTCTATATGATTTGCAAGGTATTGTGGGCAATGTAGTTCATTCACACCAGACACAGCTGCTGACAATAATTTAGTTGTGCTCTTGGGTCAAGCCAATACGATATTGCTTTATGGGGTTATTTCTCCCAACACAGATATGCTTGGTAGCACATAAATTAGGTTACTTGCTTTCAGTGTTAACTTGGAAAAACAAAGTTAAAATCAGGAAAACAACAAATGAAAAGCCACAAAGCAAGAAACAAACTGTTCTTTTTAGGTTAACTTCTGATTACTTCCCACATAGATACAGAAGTGATTCTCTCCTAGCTCACAAGCAATTAGGTAAGGCTTAATTGCTAGCAGTTACCAGCTGAAACCCCTTAGCTGGCTTGCTTTCCACTGTGTGGGTCAAATCCTGCTTCAGGAGCTTTTCTGAGTAGATTAAAGAACAAATTTGTATTTCTTTGTGATGGTTGCTGTACTTTATAACAGAAAGTTATCAACGGAGCTTAGATAGAGAGCAGTCCATATAAACAGGATCCTCATCTGCTATTATTCCCCCTTGTTCAACAAGCATGGGTTCAATATCATGGATTGGCACAGATGAATCTCTCAATGGAGCATTTTCAGGAGAATACTTGTTTCCCTGCTGTCTTTCAAGGTTATAGCTAGGGCATAGATCAGTGTTCATACCTGAGCTTCCATTGCTGCTAGAGTTCCTCTCTATATAGCCTGGCCAGTATGTAGTCCAGTTCTTATGTCCAGCCTTCCAATCCAGATCCCTGGACACTGGATCTCTCTTCACATACCTTCTGGCACGGGTCTTAGGGTCCCTTCCACGTGCAGCCGTCTCCCTCACAGGTAGCGTCTGGAGATTCCTAGCTCTGCAGCACCATTCCTCTGGCTTTCCCCAGTCCAATGGTGTATGCTGGTCCTTGGAATACCTCCCAGTATACGTACTGCTTTGGACTCTTCTAGACCTCTCAAAGGCTTTTCTCCTATTTCTTCCAGAGGGTTTCTTTCCCTCTCTGTCCGTCCGGTTTGGCTTCTGCTTCTGATGATCCTTCAGATGAAACTGATGATCCTTCTCTGAATATCCAAGGTGATCATGAAGATGGTCATCTGTAGAATAAACTCTATTTTATTTATTTATTTAGTAAACATTTGTATACCGCCGCTTCCTACGATCAGCCGCGGTTACTTTACAGAATCATCATGTATCGTACAATACAATGAATTTTTAGAGTACAATTTTGATTTTGGCAACGATTTACATAACACACGAAATAGAGACTAGATACTTTTCATAATTCTAAATAAACATTTGATTCAAGGGTGCGAGGGTGGGGGGATACAATATACATATATACATGATTACCTATCAGTCGTCAAATGCTTCATTTGTTCCAAGTGTCATTAGAAGATATCTGGTTGTGGTAAGGTGCTGCAATTAGGTTGGGTTGTAGAATGTTTGAAATAAATGCGTTTTGAGGTTCCTTCTGAATTCAATAAGGCTATTTGTCATTCGGAGCTCAGGAGGGAGCTGGTTCCAATGGATCGGCGCTACATAGGTGAATGCTCTGTTGCTTGTTTCTGTTTTAACAGATCTCATGCTGGTAGGGACACAGAGCGTGTTGAGATGTATGGTTCTTCTGTTCCTGTTGTGTGTTTGCTTAGTGATTAGGTTGTCAAGGTATGAGGGAGCAATATTGTGTATTTTATTTATTTATTTATTTATTACAAGTTCTTATATACCGCACTATTCGGCATCAGCGCGGTTTACATTATAACATAAAGACCATAACAACAAGCTGTTTGGTTTACATCGAACAGGAGTACAAACTTGGAGAGTTTAAACGTTGTTATGAGTATTTTGTAGATGATGCGGGCGGCTACTGGGAGCCAATGTAGTTCCATAAGCACTGGCGTTATGTGGTCCGTGACGTTTTTTTCCATGATGATTCTTGCAGCAACATTTTGGGCCATTTGTAAGATATTTAGGGTGTTCTTCGGGAGCCCTTGTAAAATGGCGTTGCAGTAGTCCAGGTGAGGAATGATTAGCGCTTGAGCGACAGTCCTGAAGTCTGATTTTCCTAGGATACTGCGAAGTGGTTGGAGAACTTTCAATTTGTAAAATATGGCTCGGTTGACTGTTCGGAGATGTTTATCCATCTTAAGGTTGTTGTCTATTAGGACCCCTAGGTATTTTATTGCAGGCTTTGCATGGTAAATGTTTTTGTTGAGGGTTACTGTAGTGGGTGGGTCGAAATTAGTTTTTTTGGAGATAAACATGACCTCTGTTTTCTTGTGGTTTATTGACATGTTGTTTTGTTGAAGCCATGTTTGTAACATGTCAAGGCATTTTTCTAGGGGAGTGAAATCCGGCTGTGCTGCGTTTAGGCGTGTGTACAGCATCACATCGTCAGCATAGATGTGGTAGTTGATGTTGCACCTACTCTTATTCTGCTTAGATGAGTGCTCTTCCCTAACACAGCGCAGCTGTGCTGAATCAGGCCCTGCCCTTTGAGATGAGTGCTTAGGGATTACCTCATAGCCCTCCTGATTGAACACACGTTTCCCCACTTCAGCTCCTCTAATGGCTGTTGGAAACCTGGTGCATTCTGGGACTGGTAGTCTTTTATGGGAAAATTCTGTTTTCTTATTTCTACCAGAACTGACAGGTTGCTTGTTCAGAGTCACTTCACCTTTTCTATAGCTCCTTCCTGAGCTATGATAAGCTTCCTTATCACAATACCCATGCTCTTGGGTATTGATATAACGCTCTTATCCAAGCCATAAAATTGTCCCCCACCCCCATTTTGCGCAAAACTGCAAACATAAACCCCCACTCCACCCCGTCAAAAGCTTTTTCAGCATCAACATTCACCAATACCGTTGGCTCCTTCCATTTCCTAACCTGCCAAATGATAAGGAGCTTCCGCACGTTTTGCCCTGGTATGAACCCAGTCTGATCTGCCCCAACAAGCCTAGGAAAAAAAAAGTGATGCACCCAGCCTGCTAGTATTTTCGCCAGAATCTCTGCATCTAAATTAAGGAAATCGGACAGTAAGATCCGCATACCATCACGCCCTTCCCAGGCTTTGGTAGTATCGTAATGCCCGCCACCACCATAGTCTCTAGCAACTTCCCCCCATGCACCAACTACATTAAACACCGCTGTCAGGACTTCTGCCACCTTACCCCCAAAGACCTTATAAAAATGTGCTGTAAGGCTGTCCAATCCTGGAGCTTTCCCCTCTTTTAAACCCTGGATAGCTACTCGGACTTCCTCCACTGTAATATCTTTTCCTAAGAACTCCCGATCTACCTCCTGTAGCCCTTCCAAAGGGAGATCATGCAAAAACTCCTTCCCTTCCTCTTCCCTTCTACTTCTGAGGAATACAGCTTATGATAGAATTCAACAAAGGCCTGTAGTATCTTGTCTGTGGTGAACTCCATACCCCATTGCCCATTTCAAATCTTCCAAATGCTCTGCTGCACCCTTCGAGCATGCAATTTGCTGACCAGCCACTTACCTAGTTTATTTTTATGTTCATAGTTACGTTGCTGTAATTTCGCCAGCCAAAAGAACCATTCCTCCAAATGTAACTCCCTCAAAGCCTCTCATATCCTCCCCATTTCCCTCAATGGTCTCCGTCCCCCCTCGTTCTTATGTTTAGTAGCCCAACAGGCCAGCTCTGCCCTCAACTGTTCTTGCACTTTTCCTCTCCCTCTCCTTGCATGCTCCTATCCCTTATGAACTCTCCCCACATAAAAACCTTAAAGCTATACCACACGACTTCCATTCCCATCCCTGGGGTACAATTCTCTTGAAAAAAAACTCTACCTACAGCTTTCAACTTCTCAACAGCTTCTTTATCTTCAAGTAGAGATTAATTGAGTTTCCGGAACTGAAGGCCCTCTTCCTTCGCCCTCCAATCCACCGTAACCCCTACTAGAGCATGGTCAAACTACTCAATCTGGCCTACTTCCACCTCTTGGGTTCCATCAAAATCATATCAATTCTGCTGTGTGTGTTATGAACTGGGGAGAAATAAGTATAATCCTATTTATTACCTGCCTTCTGTTGCCACACATTCACCAGTCCCAAGGAAGCCACCATGGGTTTCAATTTCTGCCTTTGGTTTCCCTTCCCTGTCCCTCCTCCACCTAAGTTAACTAGCTGAGGATTCAACGTCAAATTAAAATTCCTGTCGTCCCCCCCCCCCCAGCACAATGGGGACCTCAGCCTCCTCTGTCATCCTTTTTTGCAATGTTTCAAAGAAATTCTCTAGACCCTTATTGGGCTCATACACATATACTATCACTTTGGATCTGGCATTAATCTTGCCCTCCCATATCAACCAACATCCCTCCCCATCTCTCAATTTTCTGTTCCTCAATATCCAAGTTTCTAGAAAACATCCCCCCCCCCCCACCTCTGTACCTTAACTCTATTACCAGCCAGGTAAACTTGGTGTATTCCTTCGTTCAAAGCATACCCTCCTGATTTGACTTCAAATGTGCCTCTTGTATGAGACGTATGCCCGCTCTTTTTCGCTCCCTCCCTGATCAGGCTACACTGCTTTTGCCAGGATGTTAAGCCTTCAACATTAAGTGACATTATCGCTACCCCTTTTCCCGACCTCCATCCTATCACATCTCCCACCTCGAACACCTCCACCTCCACCGCCACCATGCCCATCCTCCCTTCCCTCTTCCCTCCTTCTACACCATTCACTTTCCCAGCAGTCTCCAACATCGAGGAGTGACTCACCGAGCCCCATGATAGCACCAACCCACCTACCACAATCTGTCACTTATTCCCTTCCCTTCCTCCCCCCTCCCGCTCCCCCTACACTCCCTTACAGACGAGTAAATTTTTATCCTCCCATCTATAATGTTGGCAGAGCCCTCTCCCCAACTCTCCATCCTCCTAGTATCCAACCATGCATCATGCACACTCCAAGTTCACTCACCCATTTACCAACCTTATCTCCCCCTCCAGCACATCAACAACAACAGAAAGAGCAAAAAGAGCCAAAGAGAAGTCCCAGGCCTCTTCTAGGAGCTATCCACCCCTCTCAGGCACTTTCCTTCTTCGTTTACGCTCTGCGGTCTCCCACTTCCTTTGCAGGTCCCTACAATTTTGGGAAGTACTCAGGCTCCCTGTACTCAATGACAGATCCTTAAAACCCATCTCCAACATTGCCACCCTCAAGTCCTCCTCCGTCAATGCTCACTTGAAGGTCCCGTTTTTTGTAAAAGCAAGCCCTTGAGGGTATAACCATCTGTATCTCACATTCTCTTGTCTTAGTTGTATTGTGTAACCACTCAAAGTCCGTTTTCTAGCCCGCATAGCTGAAGCAAGGTCTGCAAAAAACAGCAATGATATGCCCTTTCAAGACAAATTTGCTCGCCTTTCTCATTTGGGCGGCTATTTGCTCTTTTGTACCATAATCAGTATTTTATCAAAATCAAAGTTTTAACCAAAACTAAAAAAAGTCATCTTTCCAGGATGCTGGTTTGCATGTCTCCAGGCCACACATATGTATAAATTCAAATAAAAGCCCTGAATGACCTGAAAATCTGATGTGACTAGGACACCAAGCAGCGTAATCACACACTTTTCCGGTGGAGGAGTAACCTAATGGTTAGAGCAAGGTTCAAATCACATGGATACCCTTTGTGACCTTGGGCAAGCCATTTAACCCTCCACTCCCTCAGATACAAAGTTAGGCTGTTAAGTTCTTCAGAAATGAGGAAATATCAACTTACTTAAAAGTAATGTACTGCTCTAAATGAATGAAAATAAATCTTAATGTAACCAGAGAGAAAATTTATTTATAAAAGGTTTACCTGCTTGGGGGGGGGGGGGGGATGTTGGGAGGCTGGAGTGCTGGCCAGAGGTTGCAGGGATCTATAGAAATGTTTCCATTTCTCTACTGGACTCTGAAGAGGAGAAAAAGAGGGCTCCAGAGAGGGGAGGAGAAACTAGGAAGCCCAAAATAAATAAGGGATAAGCTTGAGGTGAATGGAGGAAGAGATTGGGAATCAAAGAGCCCTAGGTAATTAGGAAAGGAAAAGCGTTTGTAACATTGAGCCCCGGAGAGCTATTCAGAGGGTTACAGAGCCTAGAGGAGGAGGAGGAGACAGACAGGTGGATGGGCCAATGAGAGCTCTAGATTAAAGGTAAGGGGGACTTTAGAAATAGGTCCTATGAGAAATGAGGGTTTATAATAAGTCCTTGTTAGAAGGGGATCAAATTAAAATTAAAACCAGGAACTTAAAGTGAAAAGAAAGAAATAATGACAAGTATATGAATATAGAAAAGTATTTAATGAGTTTGAAGCTCGAAAACCAGGAAGAAAGCATGAAAAGGGTACAGGCACAAAAAAGGACTGCCCTGTGAAGTTTCTGATTGAGAGGAGTTTGAAAACAATCGTAAACAAAAAGATATCAAATTGCAAATCCAAGGCTTAAATTAGATAAAGGAGGGTTTGGAGAGTTTGGGAAAATGTTTATTTTGTTGAAATAAGGCTTTATATGCAAATCGGAGGCATTTGAGAGTCAAGGGGAGGGGCTTACTCCTGATTTTAAAAGTATTAATTTTACACAGTTGAGAGTTATAATGGCAAGAATTCAAGTTTATAAGAGCTGGGGGCTACAGAAAAGTGTTTAAATTTTATTTTTATTGCTCTAAACTGCCCTGATTTGAAGATATTGGTGTTCAGTAGGTAAATGTGGTTGAAACTGACTGAAAGTTAGACATTAGGATGGCTTCATATTTTAAACTTATTTCTGACAGAAACTGGGTATAAAAAGGTGCTTTGGGTATAAAATAAATGTTTAAACTTTGTTGGGTACCAGAATGAGAGAGGGAGTGGAGGGATTTCCAAGGGGGTTCATAATTGTAAATGCAATGTGTGCCTTCGAGTCAGTCCTGACTCCTGGCAACCCAGAAGCCCCTGGGTTTTCTTGGCAGTGTCACCGGAAGTAGATTGCCAGGCCTTTCTTCCGAGGCAGTGGAGGGTTAAGTGACTTGCCCAAGGCCACAAGGAGTGCTAGTGGGAATCGAACCCTGGTTGCTTGGTTACCAAGCCAGTGTTCTAACCACTAGGCTATTCCTCCACTCCTCATAATTGTAAAGGGTTCAGATAAGAGAGTGCTGGTTGTGATGCAATTGAGAAAAACCCTATTAACAAAGTTTTCCCTAAAGAAACAGCACAGAAAATGTATTTTGAAATTGGGCAGAACAGATAATTTTGGCTGAAGTCAAAGAAAAATAAATAAAAGATTTTATTTTTAATAAGATGGTACTGGTTGATGACATCAGAGGGTGGAAGAGCACTAAGGATGTGAAGATGGAATGTTGGTGATTATGAGGAATTTTTTCGGTTGGTGAGTGAAATAGCTTGTGAGAAAATGCCTGTTTAAGTGGCTGAGAGTCCGGGCATGTATAATTGTATTTTTTAGGGTTTGAATGGAGTGGATGAAAGAGGGGGTGAAAGAAGGTAGGGAATGATTGTAGCTAGTGATTTTTTGCTTATTTTTTTTTAGCTCTTGAGTAATTGAAATAAGAGTGTGTGAGAGCGTGAGACTGACAGTTAGAAAGTGTTTAGAGAAAGAAAAGGGAGTAAGAAAGGAAGGAAGCTGGGGAGAAAAAGCGTAGTTACTCACCTGTAATAGGTGTTCTCCAGGTATAGCAGGAATCAGTCCTCACTTATGGGTAACATCGGCACTGACGGAGCATGCGTGGAGCAATTCCCCAGCTTTCAAAGAAAGCCTTTGGGACTGTTGCCACGCATGCATAGTCCACTTCCCGCCCAAAGGTGCCATCTAGCTCAGTCAGGTCCCCTAGCTAGAGCCCTACTAAGCAGATGGCAAGGGAAGGACAAAAATAGCAACTCTTCAGGGGAGGTGGGAGGGTAGTGAGGACCGATTCCTGCTGTTCCTGGAGAACACCTGCTACAGGTGAGTAACTACGCTTTCTCCAGGAACAAGCAGGAAGTCAGTACTCACATATGGGACTCCTTAGTTACAGGCTACCAAGCCTGTAACCCAAAAATGCCTCCGTGAGGCTGTGAGCAGAAGTTGATGATGCCAGGAGGCACCCGAGTGTTGGGTCCCCGGGGCAAAGCTCTCGGTAGCCGTCGAAGAAGGGTCGGAGGACAGGAGTTGCTTATACCTCGAACAGATTACAGAGTACTGCCTGGTCGAAGGCGCTGTCCCGGTGGGAATCCCTCTCCAGGCAGTAGTGGACAGCGAAAGTGTTTGCTGAAGACCAGGTCGCAGCCCGCAGATATCCATTAGAGGCACTGAGCGCAATGAAGCCACTGACGCCGTCTTGGCTCGGACGCTGTACACGGTGACCCGCTGATCCAGTGGGGAGCCCGCCTTTGCTTGGGCGAAAGCAATGCAGTCTGCCACCGAGACGGAGATGGTGTGCTTGGTGCCTGCCTGCCTCAGGCGATTGGGGTTGTAGGTGACAAAAAACCTATCAGACTTGCGATGAACCTGGGTATGCTGCAGGAAGAAGGCAAGAGCCCTCTTGCAGTCAAGTGTATACAACACCGCCAATGCCTGGTCGGCATGCAGCCTTGGGAAGGTCGGTAGGACTATCTCCTGGTTGAGATGAAAGTCTGAAACTACCTTTGGTAGGAACGCAGGATGGGTGCGGAGGACCACCCTATTCCCGCAGAACCTGGTGTATGGAGCCACAGCCATGAGGGCCTGAAGTTCGCTGACTCGGCAAGCTGAGGTCAAAGCCACCAGGAAGACCACCTTCCAGGAGAGATACCGAAGTGAGCACATCGCCATCGGCTCGAAGGGCGCTTGCATAAGCTTCATCAGCACTTTGAGGTCCCACTCCACCGGTGGAGGCCGGATGGAAGGCTTGGAAAGCAGTAGACCGCACATGAAGCGAGAGACAAGGGCTGCCCCGAGAGGGATTATCCCTCGATGGGGAGGTGGTTCGCCGAAATGGCACTCAGGTGTACCCTGACTGAATTTGATTTCAGCCCTGCCTTCGAGAGGTGGAGGAAGCACCGGTGGACCCACCGGGTAGTGCAGGAGAATGGGTCGATCTGAAGTTCAGAGCACCAGGTTGAGAAATGTCACAACTAAAAGGTATATGCCCATCTCATTGAATCCTTGCTTGACGCGAGGAGGATCTCCTCGACGGCCTCCGGGAAACGCAGCGGAGCTAAGGCAACCCGTTCAGCCACCAGGCTGTAAGGGACAGCGAGGCCAAGTTCGGGTGGAACACCCAACCCTCTTCCTGCATCAACAGATCCGGGGTGCAGCCCAGGGGGACTAGAGGTTCGGACGAGAGCCAAAGGAGAAGAGGGAACAAAGGCTGCTGAGGCCATAAGGGAGCCACGAGGATTACCGAAGCTCGGTCCCGCTGAACCTTGTGGAAAGTCCTCGCAACGAGAGGAGTGGGATGGAACGCGTAAAGAAGGACGGAGGTCCAGCTCAAGAGGAACGCATCCGGGGCCACCCTGCTTGGGTGCAGAATCGGACTGCAAAAGTGGGGAAACTGCGTGTTCACCGGATTGGCAAACAGGTCCATAGATGGGGGTCACCCACCAATGGAACAGGGCATGAGCGACCTCCGGATCCAAACGCCACTCGTACGGGTGGAGGATCCTGTTGAGTTTCTCCGTGAGGAAATTTTTCTGGCCTGGGAGGTAGACCACTCGCAGGGTCATCCCCCGGCAAGACACAAAGGAGGATTGCCTCTCGGCAGAGGATGCGTGAACCTACTCCCCCCCTCCTTGTTGATGTAAAACATAGCTACCCTGTTGTCGGCCTACATGAGCACCGACCTCCCCCTCAGGTAGCCCTCAAAGGCCCTCAGGGCCCATCAGATCACCCAAAGTTCGAGCAGGTTGATCTGCTGGCGAGACTCCTCGGGCAACCACTGTCCCTGGGTGCACAATGCGCCGCAGTGGGCTCCCCATCACAGCAGGGAAGCATCCGTCGTTAGGACGAGCTTGTGCTGCAGGGTCTGAAAGGGCATTCCCTGAAGGAGACTTCAGGGGTCCCGCCACCAACTCAGGGAGTCGTAGAGATGGCGGGAGACCCGGATAGGGTCTCCAAGGTGGCCAAAGGCCTGGCTCCACTGTGCCCTGAGGCACCACTGGACTGTCCGCATGTGCATGTGGGCGTGGGGGACCACATGGACGGTGGAGGCCATGTGCCAGAGAAGGTGCAGTATCGCTCGTGCCGTAACCTGAGCCCTGTTTTGGACCTGCGACGCCTCGGCCTGAAAGAATAGCTACTCACCTGTAACAGGTGATCTCCGGGAACAGCAGGAATTTAGTCTTCACATATGGGTATCATCAGTACCAATGGAGCCTGCGCAGGAACGCTCCCCAGCTTCCAATAGGAAAGCTTTTGGGAGCATCCCACAGCGCCTGCGTGCTGCCAACTGTCCCTCTCCAGTTGAGTTTAAAGCTGAGACAAAAGAGAGAGGTAAAGAGAGAAAGAGAGAGAGATACAACTCCTAGGGGAGGTGAGTGGGTTGTGAAGACTAAATTCCTGCTGTTCCCGTTACAGGTGAGTAACTATGCTATCTCCAGGAACAAGCAGGAATGTAGTCTTCACATATGGGGACTCCCTAGCTGCAGATGCCAGGGAGATGGCCCCAGAAAGTTGTGTGCCCTTGTAAAAGGGCTCCACTTCCCCCCAATGGATGGTGGGTAGGAGTTGATTAAGTGTGGAACAGGTGTTGAATAACAGCCTGACCAAACAAGGCATCCCGGCGGGAGTCCTTGTCAAAGCAGTAATGGGCTGTGAAGGTATGAACCGAAGCCCAAGTAGCTGATCGACAGATGTCATTGCTAGACACAGAGTGAAGATGAGCCATTGAGGCTGCCATGGCTCTCACATTGTGAGCTGTGACATGGCCTTCAAGAGGAAGGTTTTTACTCTCATAGGCAAAAGATATACACTGTGCAATCCAGCTGGACAGTGTTCTTTTGGAGACTGGAAGTCCCAAATGACTAGGATCAAAAGCAACAAAGAGTTGAGAGGACTTTCTATGTTGCTGTGTCCTTTGCAAATAAAAGGCCAAAGCTCTTTTACAGTCCAAAGTATGACGATTCCTTTCTGCATTTGAGACGTGAGGCCTTGGAAAGAATACAGGAAGGTAAACCGCTTGGTTTAAATGAAAAGGCGACACCACCTTTGGCATAAAGTGTGGATGAGTCCTAAGGACTACCTTATCATGATGGAACCTTGTATAAGGAGGATCGGCCACCAATGCTTGCAATTCACTGATGCGACGTGCTGATTTGATTGCAATAAGAAAGATGACCTTCCAGGAAAGGAATTTCAAAGAGGTAGTGGATAATGGTTCAAAGGGCGGTTTCATGTACTGCCCAAGAACCAGATTTAAGTCCCATGCCACCGGTGGTGGCTTAATGGGAGGCTTAGTCAAAAGAAGGCCTCTCATAAACCTCGTTATGAGAGGATGAGAGGAAATAGGCTGTCCATTTAGAGGCTTGAAAGAAGCTTCAATAGCATTCAAATAGACTCTTACTGAATTGGTCTTAAGCTCTGCATTTGATAAATGAAGGAGATACTCCAGTAATGATTCCAGAAGTATCGCAAGAGGGTTAAGACCCTTCTGCGAGCACCATATGGTAAACCTTTTCCACTTAAATGCATAAGAGCGTCTTGTGGAAGGCTTCCTGGAAGCATAAAGGATATCTTTTACCTGCTGGGAAAGGTTAAGACTGAAGTTCTAGGCTTTCAGCAACCAGGCCCTGAGATGCAGAGACTGGGGATTGGGATGTCACAGAATCCCGTCCTCTTGAGAAAGGAGATCTGGAGCAGATCCTAACTCCAGAGGCGGAGCTTGAGAGCAGAGAGTACCACATTTGCCGTGGCCAACGTGGAGCTATGAGGATCATATGACCTCTGTCTCTCTGAAGCTTGAACACGGTTTGGGGAATTAGGGGAATGGGTGGAAAGACATACAGGAAGTCCTGACCCCAATGGAGGAGGAAAACATCCCTGGCTTGACAACCCTGAGCTGGAATTCTGGAACAGAACAGGGGAGGTTTGGCATTCAGCGGACTTGCAAAGAGGTCTATGTCCGGGGTTCCCCAAATTTGAAAATGTTTGGCCACCTGGTCTGCATGGAGAGACCATTCGTGTGGAAAAAGAACTAGACTGAACCTGTCTGCCCAAGAGTTTTGAATGCCTAGAAGAAACCCGCAAGGAGATGAATCTGATGCTCTCTGGCGAGGGCCCATAATCGCAAAGCTTCGTTGCAGAGCGACAGAGAGCCTGTTCCGCCCTGCTTGTTCACATAGAACATGGCTACTTGATTGTCCATTTGAACTAGGACTGTCTTGTAGCTGAGCTGGGTGTGGAATACTCGAAGAGCAAGGAAGATTGCTCTGAGTTCCAGGAGATTGATATGGAGATAAGCCTCCTGTGGAGTCCAGGTACCCTGGGTAGAGAGGCCTTGCAGGTGGGCTCCCCAACCCACCTGTGACGCATCTGTTGTTAGAGTGGCTTGGGGTGGGGGTTGCTGAAAAGGAGACCCCACCAAAAGGTTTTGGGGCGACTGCCACCATTGGAGGGACAAAATGAGGCAATCTGAGTTTGCTATTTTGTCTGACATTTGCTATTTTGTCTGACAGGAAACCTGACGCCTGAGTCCACTGAGTGGATAAGATCCACTGGGCTGCCCTCAAATGGAGGCCAGCATAAGGAACCACATGCACGGTGGATGCCATGTGGCCTAGCAACTGTAACATTTCCCAAGCAGTGAGGTGAGGTTTTAGCACTGCTTGGGAAGCTAACTGCACATTGCGAAGGCAGCGGGGCTGTGGAAGGAAAGCCCTTGTCTGTCTGGTATCCAGAGCTCCTATAAACTCTATGGACTGAGTGGGAGCAAGGTTGGACTTTGGGAAGTTTATGACAAGTCCCAAATATTGAAGGATGCGCATTGTGCGAGAGAGAGCAACCCTGGCCTCTGGCTCTGAAGGGGCTCGAATGAGCCAGTCGTCTAAGTAAGGGAAGACAAATATTCCCAGGGTGCGGAGAAATGCTGCCACCACAGCCATGCATTTTGTGAACACCCTTGGTGCAGAGGCCAGGCCAAAAGGAAGAACCCTGCATTGGTAGTGCTTCCCTTGAAACAGAAAGTGAAGGAACTTTCGGTGAGTTGGATGGATGAGAACATGAGTCTACGCATCCTTGAGATCTAGAGAACAAAGTCAGTCCTGACTCTGACGGTATGGCAGCAGAGTTCCTAGAGAAATCATTTTGAACTTCTCTTTGAACAGGAATTTGTTCAATTCTCTGAGGTCTAAAATGGGTCTGTGTCCTCCTGTTTTCTTTGGAATAAGGAAATAGGGGGAATAAAACCCTGTACCCCGTTGGGGAATGGGTACCTCTTCTATTGCCCCTTGAGCAAGGAGCACAGTGACCTCTTGACCTAACCGGTTGTTGAGAGAGGTCTGAGAATTGAACTGTCTTACCATTGTAGGAGGGGGCATGCTGAGGAAATGAAGCTTGTACCCTTCTCTTACAATAGACGGAGTCCAATTTTCTGCTGTTATCTGACCCCATCTGGGGGCAAAATGACATAACCTTCCTGGTATGGTGGAGGGTTCTGGGCCATTCAGGGCCAGGAAGGCAAAGTTCTCTAGATAGGAGTCAAAGCCCCTGTGGAGGCTGAGCCGGTTTAGGTTTATGTTTATTACATTTGATATACTGCTCAAGCCAAAGCATCAGAGTGGTTTACAATATTACATAAAAGTTGCAGAAAATATGAAAAGAACGCCATTAATTAGATAGGACAGAATAAGAGATACAGCGATAGTTAAAGGAATAGAGGCGACAAGAAGAAATGCTCCACATAGCATCTGAAGAGGTAGATATCATACCACCAGGTGTTTAAGCCCCACTCACAACCTCCGCTGTCGACATCACCCCTCCACCGCTCCGATCTTCACAGCAAGCAGAACCAATGTAGCAGCATTTTAAACGGCCCAGCACAGTCCTACGCCTAAGGGCCACGCCAAAGGGCCCTCTGGCGAGGCCTGCAAGGCGCAGGCACGCCAGTGGAAGTGACGGTTTTAAAGCCGTTAAAGGCAGCTGGTATGGGCAGGCTGAAAGGAAAGAGGTGGCGCTCCCGCTCACACACCTCCGATGCTGGCTGGCTGCTCTCCCCGTCTCTGCGTACCAGTGGAAGTGAGGGTTTTAAAGCCGTTAAAGGCAGCTGGTATGAGCAGGCTGAAAGGAAAGAGGTGGAGCTCCCGCACATACACCTCCGATGCTGGCTGGCTGCTGCTCTCCCCGTCCGGTTGAGGCTTAGCTGCTTTTGGCTTCCTTTGCCTAGGTTGTTGCTGCTGTCCCTTTTGGGCAGACTGACCTAAACGATGTCCCTGCTGGGTATAGGAGGGATAAAACTTTTTATTCTTGCTGAAGAATGGTTTCTTAGAGGATATTTTCCTCGCAGGATCAGCTGTAGATTTAGACAATCTATCCAAAGTGATATTGTCAGCATCTCTCTCATTAGCTTTTTCCTGCCAATTCTTGAAAAAAGAGATTCTCTCCTGTGCAAGGTATATTCTCTAGTTTGTCCTGTACCCAAATTTCCAGGTCAGATGCCTGGAGTCAGGCAATTCTACGTGCACATATGCCAATGGCAGAGGTTCTGCTTATGCATTCAAAGCAGTCAAAGGCTGCACGATTCACAAACTTGGAAACATCCTGAGCATGTTTGACAAGAGCGAGATAATCTTGCCTTTTATCATCAGGAAGGAGAGGGCTCATAAGCTCTAAATCTCCTGTGACCTCTTTAAGGAACATTCCCATATACAATATATAGGAACTGATCCTAGCAGAAAGCATGGAAGCCTGGAAGGATCGATGTCCAAAGGCGTCAAGAGTCCTACACTCACGTCCTGGAGGATTAGATGCATGCCTTTTTGCACTCTTTATCCATCTCATGGCTGATTCCACCACCATGGAATGGTGTGGTAATTGAGTCTTCTGAAACCCAGGACAAGGAGGAACTCGATACATGGTGTTGAGTCTTCAAGAGTGAGGAGATGTGGTTAGAGGTGTTTCCCACATCCTTAACATAAGATCATGCAAGATCTCATGAACAGGTAAGGTAGCTGCCTCCTTGGGAGCTTTAGGGTATTGTAGGATTTCTAATTCCTTTGCCCTAGGCTCTTTTTCAGGAGCCACTGTGATGGAAAGACCTCAGGCCACATCTCGGATAGAATCCTGAAAGGACATATCCTCTGGTGGAGACATGCTACGCTGAGGAGAAGAGGAATCCTCAGGAAGAAGTACTCTGGTATCGGCAGAGCTTTCAGAGTCTTCAGACTCATCCGAGGATTCGAAGTAACGCCGATCTGGATGATCGTGCAAAGCACGGTACTGGTACCGATCGAAGTCAGCATCGGAGTGCTCCGGTACCGACTTGTCGATGCCGGATAGAGACGCATGACTGGGTCCCGGCAGAATACCTGCTAATGTCGATGCAGTCGATGCCGGTACCGGTTGAATTGTCTGAAGCGGCTTCAGGGGCATCGAGGCCATGAGAAGAGCCGCCAGACTGCATTCAATAGCAAAGAATCTCTGGTCTATCGACGCTACCGATTCTTGGGTATCAGTGCCGGATGAAGCGGCCGGAACCCTAGAGCATGGCACCAGTAGTTCTGCCGAGGCTGAAGCCTCAAGAACATCCTTGAGCCCCGTTAGTGCTTTGGAAGCCGAAGCCTCCCGCAGGGACAATTTTGCCGGTGAAAATCCCTCAAGGGCAACGCCAGAGGCTTCTTGATGTTTAGAAGGAGATCTACCCTTTGAGGACCGGCTAGATTTATGTTTAGTTACCTGAGATCCATGGGAGGAAGATGAAGCCCTGGAAGACGTCGATGCCACACAGGCTGCATTGGAGGGAAAAAGGGTGCTAAGTTTAGCAGCTCGGTTTTGCCGGCCCCTTTTCGACATCATCCCACAGGCAACACATTCTGAAATAGAGTGGTCAGGACCTAAACATTTGAGGCACCACTCATGGGTGTCAGTGACGGAGATGGTACCGCCACTCTTAGAACACTTTTTAAAACCCGAAGCGGGTTTTTCCATCTTGAGGGAAAAAGTTGGGCCTAGTGCACAAAATGTCGCATGGCAACTGAGGAGAAAATTACTAGAAAAGACTCCAGAAAGAAAGTTTTTGGGTTTTTTTGAAAAAAAGAAAGAAGAACTGGCGGTACCCGTGTAGCGTCGAGGGAAGGCAGACGCGACCACAAAAAAGAAGAATAAGAAGGGAATTTTTTCTGCGGTGACAGAATGTGCGACCTGTCGGCTCCGCGGAAAACAAAGAACTGGAGAGGGACAGTTGGGGAAGGCGGGAAGGCAGCACGCAGGCACAGTGGGATGCTCCCAAAAGCTTTCCTACTGGACGCTAGGGATCGTTCCCGCACAGGCTCCGTCGGTTCCGACGATACCAATATGTGAAGACTACATGTCTGTTTGTTCCTGGAGATGGTGGTTTGCTCAGTCCGAGGGAAGGAAGGTGGTCTCTCGCACCGTGTCGAGATGTGCACTGATGAACTCCAGGATCTGCACTGGCTCAAGGTGGGACTTGGAGTAGTTGACCAGGAAGCTGAGGTGCTCGAGGAGGAGGATCATGCGCAACGCCGCTTGGCGTTCTTCGCCAACCGAGAGCCCCATGACGAGCCAGTCGTCGAGGTAGGGGAAGACGGGTATGCCCTGTCGCCTGAGTAAGGCGGCGGCTGTGGAGAGGAACATTGTGAATACTCGTGGTGCGGGCGCGATCCCAAACGGGAGCACTCTGTACCCTGCACCCTGAAGCGTAGGTATTGCCTGTGCTGGGTCTGGACTAGGATGTGGGTGTAAGCATCCTTGAAGTCCAAGAAGCATAGCCAATTGCCCTGCTGAAGGAAGGGCAGCAGGACGCCAAGAGATAACATTTTGAATTTCTCCCGCACCAGGAACTTGTTGAGGTTTATGAGGTCGAGGATGGAGCACATGCCCCCCCCCCCGTCTTTTTCGGGACGAGAAAGTAGTGGGAGTAGAACCCCTGACCTCGAAGGTGTCGTGGTACCTTTTTGACTGCCTGTTTGGCAAGGAGGTTGGACAGTTCCCACTGCAAAAAGTTCTGGTGCGCAAGGAGTTGAGCAGGCTCCGCTGGGGAGAAGGAAGGGGGGCGTCTGTCCAGGCAGAGACGGTATCAGTCCCAGATAACCCGGAGGACACAGGTGTCCGATGTCCACTCCGGGGCGAATAGGGACAGGCATCCCCCCCACTGGTGGAAGAGTTGCTGGGGTTGTGAGAGACTAAGCCGATGGCATCAAAACCCTTGCATAGGCTGGGGGCGGCACCAGTGGTTGGGCCTTAGGCCCTTTAGGTTTATGGTGACCATGTGCACCACCCTTCCCCTGAATGCTGGGAGCCGGTGCAGAGGTGGGCAGGAAAGGCAGGTAACCAAGGTAAGATAGCCCCTTCCTTTGGAAGAATGGCTTCTTCGGCTACTGCTTCTTCCTAGGGAGGAAGGGAGGTCTTGCGCAAGAGACAAGTTTGAGTCAAGAACTCAGTTTCTATATCTCAGCGGCCTTATCCTCCATAGGTTTACCAAACAGTTGCTGCCAAGGCAAAGGACATCCAGGAGCTTCTCTTGGACCCACTGCTCCAGGTTCTTAGACTGGAGCCATGCCTGGGGATGGGTCCCGATGCCGGCCACTGCTGCCACCACCTGGGTGGAGGACTCAAACCTGTCATATGCGGCATGGGAGAGGTACTTCGAACACTTCACAATGGATTTCAGGAAAGTTTGGAACCTTAGGAGAGGTTCACCCCCAAGGCCCGCAGCAAAACCGCCGAGCTCCTTGGCAAGATCACGCAGGAACATGCCCACATACAGTTGGTATGCCTGGATACTGCAAACGAGCATGGAACCCTGATAGGTCTTACACCCCAGAGCATCGAGGGCTCTCGACTCCCTACCTGGGGGGACCGAAGAGTGAGACTCCGGGCTTTTTTGCTTCCGCATCGCGGATTCCACAGCCATGTAAGTGTGCAGAAGCTGGGTCATCCGAAACCCTGGCCCACGCTGAACTCTATACATGGCGTCAAGGCGCTTGCTCACAATGGGGACCGAAGCCGGTGTCTCCCACATGTGGAGGAGCAATCTTGACAATATGGGGGGAACCGGGACAGTAAGATTCCCGCAGCGGAGACTCATACTGTAGAATGTTGAGCTCCTCAGCTCGCGGCTCCTCCTCAGTCTGCATAGCCAGGCTGAGAGCCCGTGCCATGTCCCACACGAATGCCAGGAACGATGTGTCCTCGGGCGGCGAACGCCTCTGATAGGCGGGTGGTGATGGGTCTGAAGGGAGGTCCCTGTGGGCACAGGTCTCCGGGGAAGTATCCCCATCCGACTCTCAGCCCGAGAGGTCCGAGGAGGAGTCAGACTCGGGCAGGTTGCCTCGTCCAGAGGCTGAGGTCCACTTGAAGCCAGAGGCCTTGGAGAATCGAACTCCCAAGGACCAGGAAGGCGAGTGAGACCAACGCCGATGACCCTCACGAGGCCCGTGGTTCTCAGGGGTTCCCAGGGTGGATTTTGGTGTCCCTCTTGGGAGAACCTCGGTCTGGAGGCACAGACCAGCCGTGTTGGGCACGAGTGCCTGCTGGGCAGCTAAGTGCCAGCATTCGGGACTCCCACATGAGCGTGGGACCCTACAACGCAGACACGGGGGTTACCGGGTCTGGCGTGGAGGAGGAGGGGGGATCCTCACTGGGACGACCCTCAGGAGACCGGGCGCCATCGCCGAAGGCCTCTGTATCTGTACGAGACACCTTTCAAGGCTGCTCCTTGTCAAACTCTTGGGAACACCGCGGGGGACTGAGCGATCGAGCGTGGGAAAGCCTGTGCTTATCTGGATCCCTCGACATCGACTTTGAGGTCTTCGTCTTCTTACAACTGCTCCTCTTCAGGGGACCCCTGGTCAGAGTGCCGCCGAGAATGCGGAATCGAAGTGGGGGATCCCACCAGTGGACGGACGACCGAGGGTGCTGCTGAGGATTCAGAGGCCACCTTCCGTAAAATGTCATCGGACTTCTGCTTACGGCTGAGCAGGGCCTTGGAGGACATTTTCTTGCAAAGAGAGCAGAGCTCCGAGTCATGGTCGGCCCCAAGACACCGAAGACAACAGTCATGGGTATCCGTGAGTGACATGTTCTTGGAGCATCTGTTGCATTTTTTAAAGCTGGTGGCCATAGGGGCAAAAAGGACACCCGCTAGGTTGAAGACCTTTGCGGCTAGCGGTTGTGAGAAAAAAGGGCGTGAAGCCCATAACAGGGAAAAAAACTTTAATGAAGGATATCCCCTCGCTCAAGGAAAAAAGGAGAGCAGGGGAGGATGGAAGAGGACCGGTGCAACCGGAAAAAATCACGGCCAAGGGGCCAAAAACCTAACACTTTTTCCAAGGGACAAGGGCGTGCTTCCGAAGCGCTCTGCAGAAAAAAGGAGACTGAGCAAGATGGCACCTTTGGGCAGGAAGAGGACCACGCATGTGTGGCAGCAATCCCAAAGGCTTTCTTTGAAAGCTGGCGAATTGCTCCGCGCAGGCTCCGTCGGTGCCATCACTCATAAGTGAGGACTGACTTCCTGCTTGCTCCTGGAGAAAGAGAATTCCCTAGAATTGAGGTAGGGAAAGATAGAATCCAGTTCTGGCTGTAACTGAAGGAAAAGGGTTCCCGGGAAGGATTTTAGAAAAATAGTTTGCTATACTTGACTAATTATTTCAGGAAAAGAGAGATTTAGTTGTGTCCAAACATTTCAGAATAGGAGATGAAGACAGAGAAGATCCTGTAAGTAAAAAGCTGAGGGGACAGTCCTGGGAGAATTAGAAAGGGAAAGTAAAAGTGTGCATAGGAGAGAGAGAAAAAGAGTAAAGGAAATCTGCTGAGGAAAGTGTGGTGACGTGCAGGTGAGGAGTACTTGAGCTGTGAAATTTATCTTAACTCAGAAGTCCACTTGCAAGCTGGCAGTTCAGTTTTTGTAAGGGAGACAAATTTTTAGGGGAGGCGTGTAGGGGGACAGAGTGAGAATAAAAAATTATCCAAGAAGATTTGCAGCTGAAAAACACTGACTTCTAAAGGCAAACATCACTGTGAACTGAAGGAGACCAGTCCTGTAACCTGAGAAAGGAGAAGCAGCATGGGACCCAACGAGAAGCAGAAGACAACAGTCTGTTAAGTATCTTATATAAACTGTTCCATTTATTTGAGCTCAAATAATCTAGCTTTAGCCCAAAAGATAGGAAATAAAATAAATTTTCATCCTGTTTTGGAATGTATTGATTCATACAAGCATTTGATTAACCATTTATGCAAATGCAGAATGCTAATGTCAAGACTTACCATCTATACTTACCCATAACTGGAGTAAATAAACCTTAATTGTACCAACTAAATGCTCCAAATTCTGAATTGAATCTAAATATAATTGGTTTTTACATACCCTACTATGTTCCCTAGTGGTATTCCAGTAGGCCTTAGGTATTATTATAACACCTGGGGCACTAGGAAAGTTAGAAATACCATTAACATTTTCTGGCTACACACACCATTATAACAATCCCGGGTGGATTATATTAAAATAAGATAGAATAGATTTTTTTTTAAATACTGCATGTTATTTAAACAATTAAATTTTATGTAAAAAGATTTTAATTTCAACTATTGACCTTTTTCGGCCCAGGTTCCACAAAGTACCTGAAAGCAAAGTTGCTTGACTATAACAGACGTCCTGTAGCTAGCAGGAAGAGGAAGACAACTGGATGACATCACTGGATGGTTCCGGGAGGGAACTGTGCTCTCAGAGCTCAGAACTAGTGGAATATGTTGAGCATGCAGAGCAGTCTCCTCAATCACCTCCACAGCTCAAGGAGGACCGTATTCCTGATTAATCCTGCCACCTACTGATAACACCTGTTGAGGTACCAACATGAGGCCAAAAGGCAGAACATAATACTGGAAGTGTTGACGCCCTACTACAAATCTGAGATACTTCCTGGGAGTGGGATATATCTGTATGTGGGTATATGCATCCTTGAGATCCAGAGAGCATAGTTAATCTCCTTTTCGAAGATAAAGGAGCAGGATGCCCAGAAAAATCTTTCTGAACTTTTCTCTGACCAGATATTTGTTCAGATCTCTTAGGTCTAGGATGGAACAGAATCCCCTTGTCTTTTTGGTGATCAGGAAATACTTGGAATAACATCCTCACCTACTTTGCTCTGGTGGCACAGGCTCGATTGCTAGATCTTTTTGGAGGGTGGTGACTTCTCATTGAAGTAGTTCCTGATGCTGCGGGTCTAAGGACTGAACTCTCAGTGTACAATTTGGAGGCAGACTGAATAGATGCAAATGGTAAACTGTTTGGATAATTTGTAAGACCCAAGAGTCTGAGATTATAAGAGGCCACCCTTTGGGCAAAACGTGAGCCTTCCCCTCCAACTGGAGAGTCCTCTGCTGCAGTTACTGGCAGAATAGCTACGCACTTCATAAACCAGTCAAAACTCTACCCCTGGCTTTGGCTGAAGAGTTGAATTGGTCTTCTGAGGCTTTTTTTGCTTTACTTGAACTAGGGGGGCCTGCTTTGGCTGGTAATAGTGAGAACCAGGAAAATACTTATGCCTACGAGAATAATAAGTCTTGTTCTGGTTGCCACTTTGAAATCTCCTGCAGTAGGAGGCTGGCTTGGACATGCACCATGAGAGACTGTGAAGGGTGACATGCTGCTTTTCAATGAAACCAACCTTCTCTTCAACTTCTTCTCCGAAGAGACTCTCTCCATGGCACAGTACATCAGCAAGTTTGTCCTGCACAGATTGTACCAAGTCTGAGGTTTGGAGCCAGGCAAGTCTCTGGGCACCAATAATCATTGAAGAAGCTCTCGATATCATCTCAAAGATGTCATAGGTCACTCAGACCATGAACTTCGGAACAGTCCTTGCCATGTCTCACTAGGAAACGATACTGCCCCAATCTCTATGGAGGGAGACATTGGGACAGATCTAAGTCGCTCATGATGCCCTTCAAAAACATGCCATATAGAGGTAAGAAGCCATGCGTGCAGCAAACATGGTAACTTTGGAAAACCCTTCTCCCAAGAGTCTAATGTCGAAGTCTCTCTCCCTAGGGGCACAAAGACATGCATCTTGGAACGTTTAGATATCTTAAGGGTAGATTCAACCACCAGGGAGAGAGGAGGAAGCTGGAGCTTCTTAAACCCTGGAGCCTTCTGAACATAAGAACATAAGATATGCCATACTGGGTCAGACCAAGGTCCATCAAGCCCAGTATTCTGTTTCCAACAGTGGCCAATCTAGGTCATACGTAGCTATCAGTTTCCCCAAAAGACACAGGCTCCGCAATGCTTGTACTGGGTCAAGCATTGATATCCTGGGTCCCCTTCTTAATAATGGTTTATGGACCTTTCCTCCAGGAACTTGTCCAAACCTTTTTTAAACCCAGCTACACTAACAGCCTTTACTACATCCTCCGGTAACAAATTCCAGAGTTTGATTACACATTGAATGAAAAAATATTTTCTTTTATTAGTCTTAAATAGTTTACCCTGTAGTTTCATTGTATGTCCCCTAGTCTTTCTATATTCTGATAACGTAAACAATAGATCTACGTTTACCCGTTCCACTCCGTTCATTAATTTATAGACTTCTATCATATCTCCCCTCAGCCGTCTCTGAACTCTGTACATAAAATCAAGCTTTATACTGACTGAGATGCAGAGAGGGGGGATTCTCCTACATTCTCATCTGTATTTTCTGAAGGATGCAGTGCACAAGCACTATTACTACTTCCTTAGAGGCAGAAGAGTATTGGAGGATTCCAATTTTACTGCCCTGGACTTATCCTCAGTCTCAAAAAAATGGTATGGCTTTAGCCATATTCCATATAAACTCATAAGAACATAAGATATGCCATATTGGGTCAGACCAAGATCCATCAAGCCCAGTATCCTGTTGCCAACAGTGGCCAATCTAGATCACAAGTACCTAGCAGTTTCCCCAGAAGACATAGGTTACACAGTGCTTGTATTGGGGCAAGCAGTGGATTTCCTAGAATATCATATCCTCTGGAAGTAATTTACACCTCTCATGAAGTGGAGAAGGGTCAGATGGGAGCTCTGGAGACCTGTCCTCTGACATGCCCTCAGGTTCGTCAGCTGTAACCCAGCCTTTTGATTCTAAGAAAGAAATTAAATTAATTCAGAGTCTCAGCTGGACAACTCTCCTGCCCATTGGGGATTGTTATATCAACACTCCCAATGACTTTCTAAGCTTCGGGGGAGCATCAGATACAAATGCACTAGATAGTAATATCAACTGGGCAAGCTCTGGTGTCTGGGTCCTTCGATGCCCCGATGTCTGGGTCTGGTGTCTGGGTCCTTCGATGCCTCTTCCACAGGCACTCAATGCTTCTTGAGGATCGGCAGGACAGCTGTCTATGCTGATGCAGTAGACATCAATGCTCTGATCTGTTGCATGGTAAATAGCATCGTGATGTACTCCTCGATAGCTTTCAGGAGTCATTTCTTCAGGGCTGCCAACTCCAAAGGCTGCAGGGCCAACAGCAACAATGACCAATGTTCTGGAATCTAAAAGGGTGTATCGACTGCTTGGTCTTGGCTCTCTTTAGGTTATCGTTGCCCCTCAGATGTCCTGGAGGATGAGCTGTCCTCCCTTTGGGGCTGCTTAGAAGAGCATTCTTGCAAACCCTCTTTGCTCTCGACATCCTGCCTCGGAGAGCTTTGACAATGATGAACCAAAGCCTCCACCCCAATGCTTGACATGTCCACCCTTCAATATCTATGAACATGAAAACAAATCCCTCGTCACCTTTGGGTGAACATCGATTGATGGCTGATGCTCTGGGATTCTATGGATGCTAGACTCTGAAAGGGCTCAAAGACTCTTTCATGCCGATGCACCGCCAGTGGCCAATGCAGGCTTTGATACCACAGAGACCAGCTCCGCCAATGCATCAGACTTTGTAACACCAAAAATAGAGTCATGCTGTTTTTCATGACCCTTGAGCTGTCTATCTGCAAACAGAAATTATAAGATGATGATCGGGTTCCAAGCGCCGAAGGCACAAACTGTATTCATTATGGATATGGTACTTGAGCAGCTGAAACACTTGTTAAACCCACTGGCTAGTTTCTGTGACATACTGTCTGGAAAAATAGCCTCAGCAGAATGAAACGGCTCAATTTTTACTGGAAGAAAGTGATAATACACGGCCAGAGCACCAACATCTTAGGAGACAATGGTGTTGTGGAAAATAAAGAAAGCATCCAAAAATGCTACACTATGCAAAACCTAACTGGAAAGTAAGATGACCATGATGGCAAGCAGGCAGCAGAAAGTAATGAAGAAAATATAAAGTCAAAAACCGCAAAATCACACACGACTCAGAAACAGTCCGTGGGGCTCCATGGAAAGAAAGACTGAGGTAAAACAGCGATGTCACTGCAGTTGGCAGGAAGGCACATGCATGCACGAATGTCATTCCAAAAGCTACAAGAAGGCGCTGGGAATACTGCAATGTGGGGCTCCGTCGCATGTTGTCACCCATACAAGAGGACTTTTTTTCCCTGCTTGTCTATAGAGAAGCCGTTACAGGTAAATAACCTCACTTTTGTTTCACATACATTTGGCAGAGAAGAAAAAACTGGAGGTGACTGAGAAAATTGCTGCACACAGGAAGGACCATGCATGCTCACAACATTCCACTATTTTGGAGCTCTAGGAGAGCAGTCTGTCCTGATGTCTGATGTCATCCATTTGTGTGCCCAATTTGATTCTCCTTGTCAATGCAGATAGACATACAGTCCTGAAGTTCCACCTCCAGTCTGGCAGCATCCCTGTTGCCATGGAGGAGAGAGGTCACGTGACAGGAGAACATCACTCTGGTGTGACAGGACATGATCCTGTAACTAGGACCTGTCCTCCAGGTGATGTGAAACCCTCTCGCACCGAGGACGTTTCTCCAGGGCCATGTGCCCATGAGGGGAGGGTTAGGACAGCTGTTATAGCTGGTGATTCAATCATTAGGCATGTAGATAGCTGGGTGGCTGGTGGATGTGAGGATCGCCTGGTAACATGCCTGCCTGGTGCGAAGGTAGCGGACCTCACCCACCGCCTAGATAGGATCTTAGATAATGCTGGGGAGGAGTCTGCTGTCTTGGTACATGTTGGTACCAATGACATAGGAAAATGTGGTAGGGAAGTTCTGGAGGCTAAATTTAAGCTTTTAGGTAGGAAGTTGAAATCCAGAACTTTCAGGGTAGCGTTCTCCGAAATGCTTCCTGTTCCACGTGCAGGGCCCAAAAGGCAGGCAGAACTCCGGAGTCTCATTGCGTGGATGAGACAATGGTGCAAGGATGAGGGGTTTGGATTTGTTAGGAACCGGGGAACATTCTGGGGAAAGGAGGGGCTCTTCCAAAATGGATGGGCTTCACCTTAACCAGGATGGAACCAGACTGCTGGCATTAACCTTTAAAAAGGAGATAGAGAAGCTTTTAAACTAGAAAATAGGGGAAAGCCAACAGTCGAACAAGAGCGCATGGTTCGGAAGATGGTATCCTTGAAGGATACTACCAAAAGCAGTGAGGTTCCAAAAAAGAGTAAAGTAGCCCAAATGCCCATGAGTATGGTGCAGACAGAGCGTAAAGATTCCAAATTACCCATGCCTTCCAATAGCCAGATTAATATTAATAAAATACAGTCTCTAAAATGCTTGTATGCAAATGCCAGAAGTCTAAACAATAAGATGGGAGAGTTAGAATATATAGCACTAAATGAGAGGTAAGATATGACTGCAATCTTAGAGACATGGTGGAAGGAGGATAACCAGTGGGACACTGCGATACATGGATACAAACTATATCGTAATGATAGAACTGATCAAATTGGTGGAGGGGTTGCACACTATGTTGGAGAGGGCATTGAGTCAGACAGGATTAAAATTTTGCAGGAAACAAAATTTGCTGTAGAATCTCTATGGATTGAAATTCCATGTATGAAGGGGAAGGTGATGGCAGTGGGGGTGTACTATCGACCGCCTGGCTAGAATGAACAAATGGATGATGAAATGCTCAAAGAAATCAAGGAAGCTAACAAAAGTCACAGCAGAGTAGTAATAATGGGCGATTTCAATTACCCCGGTATCGACTGGGTCAGTGTCACAGCAGGACATGCTAGGGAGATAAAGTTCCTAGATGAAATAAATGACTGCTTCTTGGAGCAGCTGGTTCATGAACCGACCAGAAGGGAAGCCATACTGGACCTAGTCCTTAGTGGAACACCAGATTTGTTGCAAGAGATAAGGGTGCTGGGACCACTTGGCAATAGTGATCATAGCATGATGGTGTTTGATTTAATTAGTGGAGGAGGGATAGTAAAGAAATCCACAGTACTACCTTTTAACTTTCGAAAGGGAGACTATGATAAAATGAGGAATATAGTTAAGAAAAAAGTAAAAGGAGTGGTTGCAAAGGTTAAAGACTTACATCAAGCTTGGGTGTTGTTTAAAAATACTATCCTGGAAGCCCAGACCAGCTGTATTCCACGCATTAAGAAAAGTGGAAGAAAGTCCAAAAAACTGCCAGCCTTTGAATTATGGTGCTGGTGGCGAATACTGTGTATACCATGGACTGCCCGAAGAACAAACCAGTCGGTACTAGAGGAGATCAAACCTAAGCTTTCTTTAGAAGCTCAGATGACAAGACTTCGACTTTCATACTTTGGACACATCATGCGAAGAGAGAGATCATTAGAGAAAGACATCATGCTTGGCAAGACAGAAGGTCAACGCAAAAGAGGAAGGCCAGCAATGAGATGGATCGATACTATAACAGCAGCTACGGGTACCAGTCTGTCAACAATGAGCTGCCTGACTGAAGACCGAGCACAATTTAGGATAGCTATCCAGAGGGTCGCCATGAGTCGACTCCGACTCGACGGCACTTAACAACAACAACAACACGGTTTAAAGGTGAGGTCAGAGAGGCTGTTGCTGCCAAAAAAGCATCTTTCAGGAAATGGAAAAAAGAGCCAAACAACAAAAACTGGAAACAGCACAAGCACTGGCAAGTTAAATGCAAAGCATTGATAAGGCAGGCAAAGTGAGAAGGAATTTGCTACGGAAGCAAAAACATGAAATAAAGACTTTTTCAAGTACATTCAAGGCCTGTGAGAGAGTCAATTGGACCATTAGATGATAGGGGGGTAAAAGGGGCAGTAAGAGGAGACAAGGCTATAGCAGAGACTGAATGAATTCTTTGCTTCGGTCTTTACTGAGGAAGATGTAGGGATGTTACCCAAGACTGAAGTGGTATTTAAAGGTGATACTACAGAGGAATTGAGAGAAATATCGCTAAACCGGGAAGATGTATTATTACAACTATTTGATAAACTGAATAGTAGCAAATCACCTGGACCGGATGGTATACATCCAAGAGTTGAAAGAACTGAAATATGAGATTGCAGACCTGCTATTAGTAATCTGTGAACTTTCATTAAAATCATCTGTAATACCTGAAGATTGGAGGGTCACCAATGTAACGCCAATTTTTAAAAAGGGTTCCAGTGGTGATGCGGGAAATTACAGACCGGTGAGCCTGACATCAGTACCGGGGGAGATGGTAGAAACCATCATAAAGAACAGAATTACACAGCATGTAGATAGTCATGGCCTAATGGGAGACAGCCAACATGGCTTTAGACAAGGAAGATCTTGTCTTACTAATCTGATATGTATTTTTGAAGGTGTGAATAAACAGGTAGACAAAGGTGAGTCGGTTGATATAGTGTATCTAGATTTTCAGAAAGCCTTTGACAAGGTCCCTCATCAGAGACTTTTGGCAAAACTAAAAAGTCATGGGATAGGAGGCAATGTACTATTGTGAATCGGGAACTGGTTAAAAGATAGAAAGCAGAGGGTAGGGCTAAATGGTCAATTTTCCCAATGGAAAAAGGTGAATAGTGGAGTACCCCAGGGATCTGTACTGGGTCCTCTACTTTTTGACATATTCATAAATGACCTGGAAAAGGGAATAACTAGTGAGGTTATCAAATTTGCAGACGACACAAAACTGTTTAAAGTTGTTAAAACCCAAGAGGACTGTGGAAAACTGCAGGAGGATCTGGATAAATTGGAAGACTGGCCATCCAAATGGCAGAACAACCCACACTATGGTTACACGATGCAAGGTTCCACATTGGGAACCACCACCCAGGAAAAAGATTTAGGAGTCATCGTGGATAACATGTTAAAACCCTCCGCCCAGTGTGCAGCGGCGGCCAAGAAAGCAAATAGAATGCTAGGTATCATAAGGAAAGGAAGGGAAAATAAAACAAAGGATATTATAATGCCTCTGTATCGTTCCATGGTACGACCGCACCTTGAATAGTGTGTGCAATTCTGGTTGCCGTATCTTAAAAAGGATATAGCATTATTAGAAAAGGTACAGAGAAGAGCCACCAAAATGGTAAGGAGGATGGAAGGCTACTCCTATGAAGAGAGGCTACAAAGGTTAGGGCTCTTCAACCTGGAAAAGAGACGGCTGAGGGGAGATATGATAGAGGTCTATAAATTAATGAATGGAGTGGAACGGGTAAACGTAGATCGATTGTTTACGCTATCAGAATATAGAAAGACTAGGGGACATGTCATGAAGCTACAGGGTAAACTATTTAAGACAAATAAGAGAAAATATTTTTTCACTCAACGTGTAATCAAACTCTGGAATTTGTTACCGGAGGATGCAGTAAGAGCTGTTAGTGTAGCCGGGTTTAAAAAAGGTTTGGACAAGTTCCTGGAGGAAAGGTCCATAAAATAGAAATTACACTTACCTGGTAATTGTAGTTCCTGGAGGGTCCAGTTTAGTCCTCCACATCCGGGTAGTGCACCTCCTCCTGCAGCCTGGAGACTGGACCAATCAAAATCTTCCTCTGTATGCTATATGCTGTCAGAGCTCCCATCAGCCCCCAGTGAACTAGTAACAAAGCAGACTTAAAGAAGCAACACATGAGACTACAGGTAATATATATACAAAAAGAAACTGATACCCCTTATGAATCTCTTGACCCCCTCCCCAAACGAGGAAGCCAGAACACTGCTTATCGCCTCTACCTCTTCCCTGGAAGAAAGCGACAGCCCAAATTCCAGCCCCCGAAAACAGGAGCTAGAAAGAAAAAGGAACAATCCGACAGAAATTCGCGGCCCGAAAAATGTAACACAGAAGGCCGAACGAACGCCGCCCAGATCGCAGACGCGCGCCGCAACAGAGCACATGACAGAAAGGGAGGGAAGGAGGACTAAACTGGACCCTCCAGGAACTACAATTACCAGGTAAGTGTAATTTCTATTTCCTGAGCGGTCCTCCAGTTTAGTCCTCCACATCCGGGATGTAACAGAGCAGTCAACACCGGGCAGGACCTTGTCATCCGGCACACAATACTGCCGAACCAAAACAAGAATCTCGAGCGGCGAGCACATCCAACCGGTAGTGCTTACTGAAGGCATGCAGCGACGACCAAGTCGCCGCTTTACAAATTTCCGCCGGCGGGACCAGACTGTGCTCCGCCCAAGAAGCCGCGTGAGCTCTGGTAGAGTGGGCCCGCAGACCCACCGGAACTGGCTGAGAGTGCAAAATATAAGCCGACGCAATAGCCTCCTTGATCCACCTAGCAATGGACGCTTTAGCCGCCGCTTCTCCTTTCCGTGCTCCGCCAAAAAGCACGAACAACCTGTCGGTCTTACGGAAAGACCCTGAGACTTTCAAGTAATGCCGAAGGACCCTGCGCACATACAGGTAATGCAAGCCCTCATCCCCAGCGCCGTCCAAACTCCCATGCAGGATCGGAAGAAAAACCGCCTGATTTAAATGAAAAGGCGACACCACCTTAAGCATAAAGGAGGGAACCGGCCGAAGCACCACGCAGTCCCTAGAGATAGATAAGAACGGTTCCCGGCACGAGAGCACCTGCAACTCGGAGATGCGCCGCGCTGAGCAAATGGCCACCAGAAAAACTGTCTTGAGCGTGAGATCCTTAAGAGACGCCTGGCTAAGGTGCTCAAAAGGCTTGCCAACCAAAGCCCTCAACACCAGGTTCAAGTCCCACGATGGCACTGCCACCCTACGCAAAGGCCGCAAACGGAACACTGCCTTGAGAAAACGCTGTACGTCCGGATGAGACCGGAGAGTAAGACCTAGTACTTTGCCCCTGTAGCAAGCGAGAGCCGCTAGCTGAACCTTCAGAGAAATGGCTGCGAGACCCTTGTCAAAGCCGTCCTGCAAAAAACTGAGAACTACGGGCACCGAAGCCATCGCCGCCCGCACTCCCCGCCGGGAGCACCAGTTTTCAAATATCCTCCATACCCTCACATAAGCGAGGGAAGTGGAGGACTTCCGCGCTCGAAGAAGAGTAGCAATAACCGCAGGGGTGTAACCCTTCTTACTCAGCCGAGCCCTTTCAATGGCCAAACCGTAAGCGAGAATCGAGCCACCTGGGGCATCCGAAGCGGACCCTGCAGCAGCAGATCCGGCAACGGAGGCAGAGTCCACGGAACACCGTCCCTCAACCTCACCAGGTCGGCATACCACGGTCTTCTGGGCCAATCTGGAGCCACCAGTAGCACTCGCCCTCGGTGCGCCTCGATGCGCTGAACGACCCGTCCGATTAACGCCAAAGGGGGAAAGACATAAAGGAGACCGTAAGCCGGCCACGGCTGAATGAGGGCATCGATCCCTTCGGACATGCGCTCTCTCCGCCTGCTGAAGAAACGCCCCATCTTCGCTGATTGAAACGTTGCCATGAGGTCCATGAGGGGAGGTCCCCACAGGCGAACGAGTTGCGCGAAAATCTGCGGGTTCAGTTCCCATTCCCCGGGGTCGACGTGCACTCTGCTGAGATAATCCGCCGTCACATTGTCCTTTCCCGCGATATGCGCCGCCGATATCGCTGGCAGGCGGGACTGAACCCAATTGAACAAAGCCGCCGCTTCGTTCTCCACGGCCACACTGCCGGTGCCTCCCTGGCGGTTGATGTAGGCCATCGTTGCTGAGTTGTCCCGAGAGCACTCGCACCGGCCGCCCCTTCACCAACGCCTCGAGGGCAATCAGGGTGAGCCTCACCGCTCGCAGTTCGAGACGGCTGATCGACCACGACGCCTCCCGGAGAGACCACGTTACCTGAGCGAATTGACCCTCGCAGTGAGCTCCCCAGCCGGAGAGGCTTGCATCCGTAAGGAACGGAATCCACAGGGGCGGTTCCAAGGGAAGCCCCATTCGCAGGTTGTCCGCGCACAGCCACCAACGGAGCGACCGACGAACTAGCATCGGGCAGGGCAACCGCATGTTCAACGAATCATATTGATTCGACCAACGACGTAACAGTGCGCTCTGGAGTGGCCGCATATGGAACCGCGCCCAAGGAAGCACCTCCAGGGTCGCTGCCATAGTGCCTAGAAGCCGAAGGTACCACCAGGCGGACAGGGCGAACATCCGTAGAAAGGAGCGCACCAGACCCTGCAAGGCTTGGACACGGCGCTACGGCAAACGCACCAATCCTCTTGCCGTGTCGAACCGAACTCCGAGGTACTCGAGGGATTGAGTCTGCGACAAGTGACTCTTTTTCTCGTTTACCACCCAGCCGAAGGACTGCAGCAAGGACACCACTCTGCCCGTGACCTGTAAACTCTCGTCGTAGGACTTTGCTCGAATCAACCAATCGTCGAGGTAGGGGTGAACCAACATGCCTTCCTTCCGTAAGGCCGCCGCGACCACTACCATTACCTTTGTGAAGGTGCGCGGAGCTGTGGCTAGACCAAACGGCATGGCTTGAAATTGAAAGTGACCCCACGGAAAGGCGAACCGCAGGAGCTTTTGATGAACCTCCCGAATGGGAATGTGCAAGTAGGCCTCCGAGAGGTCAAGGGACGTGAGAAACTCCCCCTGACGCACCGCCATGATGACTGATCTTAAGGTTTCCATCCGGAAATGAGAGACCCGGAGAAAACGATTCACGCCCTTGAGATCCAGGATTGGCCGAAGCCACCCGTCCTTCTTGGGCACTACAAAATAGACGGTGTAGCGACCGACGCCGCGCTCGGCAGGAGGAACAGGGACGACCGCCCCTAAGGCTAAGAGGCGGAGCAGAGTCAACCGAATCGCCCGCGCCTTCTGATTGCCTGTGCTGGGAGAAAGGACAAAGGAATCCGGGAGCGGGCAGGCAAACTCCAGAGCATACCCGTCTCTGATGATCTCCAGTACCCATTGATCCGAATTGATTTGGACCCAGGAAGAAAGAAAGTCGCGTAAGCGACCCCCGATGACCAGATTTCCCTCCTGAGCCTGCCTCGCTTCATTGTGGCTTTCGACTAAAGGAAGAAGGCGAGGAAGAAGAAGCTCCCGAGAATCCTCTGCCCGCTCCTCGAAACCCTCGGAAACCCTGGGATCGAGATCCAAAGCGACCCCGTTGGGAACTCCAAGGGCGGGAAGAGCGAAATCTGCGAAAGTCTCGAAATTGACCGCGTGTAGATGGCAAATTCCTACTCAGTTTAGGCTTATCCTCAGGCAGTCTACCGCCCTTCGACTCCCCGAGGTCCTTAACCAACTGATCTAGAGCGTCTCCAAACAACAACTTCCCCTTGAAAGGAAGCTTACTGAGACGAGATTTGGACGAACCGTCGGCCGCCCAGTTGCGCAACCAGATAGATCGGCGCGCCGCCACCAAGGAAGCCATACTATTAGCCAGAGTCCGGATTAAATCATAATGCACATCTGCCAGATAAGCCGACCCAGACTCCAGCCGGGTCACCTCTAATAACCCCTGCTGATCCAAACCAGAAGCGGTCCGCAGGTGCTGAGCCCAACGCAAACAGGCCCTAGCTACCCAAGCGCCACAGATAGAGGCCTGCAGAGATAAGGCATTAGTGTCAAAGGCTTGTTTCAGCAAACTGTCTACCTTTTTGTCCTGCGCATCCTTTAAGGCAGCACTGACTTCAACCGGAATGGTGGTCTTTTTAGTGACCGCCGAAACCACAGCATCAACCCGAGGCGACTTAAACTTTTCCTTGTCTTTGTCAGCCAAGGGATACAGACGGTTCATCGTCCGAATCCCCTTCAGGCCGGAATCGGGCTGATCCCACTCAGTCTGAATCATCTCTTCCTCTACTCGGTGTACTGGAAACACCACTTGAGACTCACGCACGGCCTGGATGAGAGGATCTTCTAAACCGTCCTCCTCGATAGGACGAGGCACCGCCAGATTGAGCGTCTGAAGAGATTCCGTGATCAAAGGCACCAGCTCTTCTCTACGAAATACCCGAATAATTCGGGCCTGTTCCTCCGGCTCCGGTATCTCTCCATCCTCCAACTCCTCAGCACCAGCCTCAGGTTCTACGTCCACATCCAGATCCTGCCAACTCAGCTCGTCCTACTCCACGTCCAAGGACTTCAAGCGTTTGGTGGTATGTGGGAAACTGCGCCGGGGCTCCTCAGCTTTTAAGGAGGAAAGGGACGCCGGCCAGGACTCGGGCAACTTGCCGGAGCGGCTTAAGCGAAAGGCCTGGTGCATGAGGAGAACGAAATCTGGGGAAAAATCCGTGGAGAGGGACTCAACAGCCTCCATTGGTAACGTGCCAGTTTGCCCTAAAATAGGGGCCATAGGGCAGAGGGGAGAGGACCAGCCGAGGGCCCCCCCTCCGCTATAACAGGAGGGCTGTCAGAGTCCGGCAGCTCCTTTGGATGCTCGGAGGCTGAAGAAACCGAGGCACAGCTCCTGCACAGGCCAGAGTCCGCCATCGCCCCCCTGCGCGATCCGCAGATCACGCACTGCGGTTTAGTAGCCATGCTATCACCGGAGGCGGCCCTGAAAATAGAGCTGGATGAGTGCTCCAACCAAAAATAAAAATAGTTGCAGTTTTGGCTACTTCTGTATTAATTTTTTTTTTTTTTTTAAATTTAAAACATCAGGCCTGCATGCTGAGAGGCCCGCAGGCAAAATCGCCACAAAAAGGGCACCAAAAACCTCAAGGGGAACGCGTGCACATCTATTGAAGTTGGCGGGAAGAAAGCAAAAACGGGACAGAAAATGGCCGCCGGCACTTTCTCGGCGGCGAAAATAAAAGGGCGCGAAAATTAAAGGCAGGCAACAAATGATTAAAAAATAAACGAAAGAAAGGAAATGCAACACAACCGCGATCCCTGCCGAAAAGGGGAAGGCACGTACCGACGATGTACCGTCGGGAGTAGTCTCACCGCCCGAATCTAGCTCGGGAGCACGCTACCGCTCTGGACTTACCAGACAGCCAACAGCACTGCGGGTGATAAGCAGAAGGGAGGCAAAGACGTCCCAGAACCAAGAAGGTGGACGGGAAAGGCAGATCTCTTCCACGTACAGTCTAGGGGAGAGATCAAACCTGCCGGACTGCCAGAGCTCCTCCAAAGAGAAGGCAGAAGACCAAAGCAGATCTGGCTTCTCCACACCGGCGTGCCTCTTGTTTTTTTTTTTTTTTTTTTTAAAGGAACAGCTACCTATAAAGAAATGAAGGAGAAAGAAAATCCCCAAATAAAAGAAAACTCTCTAGTGTTGCTCTCTGAGTGTCCCTAAGTGAGCCTAACCCAGGCAAACACATCCTCCAGCTGCAAGGAGACTGGACACACTGGGGGCTGATGGGAGCTCCGACAGCATATAGCATACAGAGGAAGATTTTGATTGGTCCAGTCTCCAGGCTGCAGGAGGAGGTGCACTACCCGGATGTGGAGGACTAAACTGGAGGACCGCTCAGGAACCATTATTAAAAAGGGACCCAGGATATCAATGCTTGACCCAATACAAGCATTGTGGAACCTGTGTCTTTTGGGGATACTGCTAGGTACGTATGATCTAGATTGGCCACTGTTGGAAACAGGATACTGGGCTTGATGGACCTTGGTCTGACCCAGTATGGCATATCTTATGTTCTTATTTAGAAACAAAGAAAACTAAAATGTTCAATACAAAGCTTGTTATTCTACTTTGCAATAAACTCAGGAACTCTGGATCCACCAATATGGTTTTTTATATTCTAATGTGATTATATATAATAAAAACATATCAGGGCCCGATGTCTGTTCTCCCACTGTTTATTTTTTTTTGGAGTGCCGTCAAGTCAGTGCTGACTCCTGGCGACCCAGTAACCTCTGAGTTTTCTTGACAATGGTATCAGTGGAAGTAGATTTCCTGGCCTTTTCCTCAGAGGCAATGGAGGGTACAGTGACTTGCCATAGGTCACAAGGAGTGCCAGTGGGACTCTAACCCTTCATCTTCTGGGTACTAGTCAGTTGTTCTAACCGCTAGGCTACTTCTCCACTCCCATTGTTATGTCTAAGAAAATATGACATTACATAAATGTACAGAATAAATTTCAAAGTAAAGAACACACTTACTTTGTCAGATGCCTCTGAAGCTAGGAGGTTAGTGGCAAGAGTCTGAAGTTTGTGGTGTGCCATATTTTTAAGAGCAGCAAGGCTGCGCCTGGTCATTGCTTGTTTTAAATTGATAGCTGGATGACTAAGAGAATCCACTGCTGCAGGAACCACCTCATCACAAGCATTCAAGATTTCCACAGCTGTGATACCCATTACACAGCGATCTAATGCACCTTTAATATATGGGGGAAAAATTAGCAGAGTAAATTGATTAAAATCGAGAGGATGGCTTCTTGCACTGTGGCACTTCAATGTAAACACAAGTCAAACATAATAGAAAAAAATGATGCAGATGTTAAAGAAAGTTTTATCATACTAAGACATCTTCCACTCGCAGTGGTAAATCAATATTAGATAGCAGCTCCTAATGCTGATGGGGAATAGCTGAGGGCAAACTCGATTTTAACACTTACGAATGCAAACTCCAGTGCAAGAGGTAACATTAATTTTAAATGTTCTCCTGATGACAAGCTTAATACTTAGCACTAAGATTCTTAAAATCAATATCCAAAGCTTTTCATTTTATTTTAAAGTATTTAGTTCACGCCTTTCCAATAGTAGTCCAATCAGAATTACGATAAGGTACAAGAGCTACTTCCCTGTCCTCAGAGGGATTACAATCTAATGGGCTGATGCAGAAACCCCATAGTTGAGCCCAGTGCTTAAAGTTCTAGTGCAGGGTTCCATAGCACGAGTTGAGCACAGAAGTCGGCGCAAGTTTGGCATGCTGTCTCAGAAAAACAGGGTTATCCAAGGTGAAGTTTGACACTTCACCTCAGATGCTCCAGGCACTGGGTAAGCCCCCAATGCAACCCCCAGACACTGACTCCCCCCAACAGAAACAAGATTCCTGGTGTCCTAGCGGCCCTGATTCCCCCCCCCCCCATATCCAACCAAACAAAACCCTTGTGTCCTGGCGGTCCCAAACCCCTCCACACCCCCCCGCCCAATATCTTAAATGATGGGGTAAGAGCATTGCCCACATGCTCCCGCCCTGTTCAGCCATCATGTAAAGCACAGTTACTTACCTGTAACAGGTGATCTCTGGGAACAGCAGGAATAAGTCTTCACATATGAGTACGTTGGTACCGACAGAGCCTGCACGGGAACGCTCCCCAGCGTCCAATCAGAAAGCTTTTGGGAGCATCCCACAGCACCTGCGTGCTGCCTTCCCGCCTTTCCAACTGTCTCGCCTCACTTGAGTTTTATAGCTGAGACAAAGAGGGAGCGAGAGGGAAAGGAAGAGAGATAGAGAGATACAACTCCTAGGGGAGGTGGGTGGGTTGTGAAGACTTATTCCTGCTGTTCCCAGAGATCACCTGTTGCAGGTAAGTAACTGTGCTATCTCCAGGAACAAGCAGGAATGAGTCTTCACATATGGGGACTCCCTAGCTTTTGATGCCAGGGAGAGAGCCCATAAGTTGTGTGTCCCTGGGACAGGGCTGCACTTCCCCACCTGGATCTCTGGCATCCCTTGAGGGATGGTGGGTAGGAGTTGATTAAGTATGGAACAGGTGTTTGAGAACAGCCTGACCAAACAAGGCATCCCTGCGGGAGTACTTGTCCAAACAGTAATGGGCTGTGAAGGTATGAACCGAGGCCCAAGTGGCTGCTCGACAGATGTCGTCGATAGACACAGAGATCAGGTGAGCCATTGAGGCTGCCATGGCTCTCACATTGTGAGCTGTGACATGGCCCTCCAGAGAAATGTTCTTGCTCTGATAGGCGAAAGAAATACATTGGGCAATCCAGTTGGAAAGTGTTCTCTTGGAGACTGGTTGTCCCAAATGAGAAGGATCAAAAGCAACAAAGAGTTGAGAAGACTTTCTATGTTGTTGTGTCCTCTGTAAGTAAAAAGCTAGAGCTCTTTTACAGTCCAAGGTATGAAGATTCCTCTCTGCACTTGATGCATGAGGCCCTGGAAAAAAAAGACAGGTAGGTAGACCTCTTGGTTGAGGTGAAAAGGCGAGACCACCTTAGGCATAAAGTGTGGATTAGTCCTAAGGACCACCTTGCCATGATGGAACCTTGTATAAGGTGGATTAGCTACTAGCGCTTGCAATTCACTGATACGGCATGCTGATGTGATTGCAATGAGAAAGATAACCTTCCAAGAAAGGTATTTCAAGGAGGTAGTAGCTAAAGGTTCAAAAGGCGGCTTCATAAGCTGACCAAGAACCAAATTTAAGTCCCATGCCACCGGAGGTGGTCTAATGGGAGGCTTTGTTAAAAGGAGGCCTCTCATGACCCTTGCCACAAGGGGATGAGAGGAAACAGGTTGTCCATTTAGAGGCTTGAGGGAAGCTGCAATAGCACTCAGATGGACTCTTACTGAATTTGTCTTAAGGCCTGCATTAGACAGATGCAGGATATACTCCAGCAACGATTCCAGAGGTATTGAACGGGGGTTAAGACCCATTCCAGAACACCAGATGGTAAACCTTTTCCACTTGAAGGTGTAAGAACGTCTAGTGGAAGGTTTTCTGGAAGCATAAAAAACATCTTTCCCCTGTTGAGAAAGAGGAAGATCCTGGAGATCTAGGCCTTCATCAACCAAGCCCTGAGATGCAGAGACTGGGGATTGGGGTGCCACAACTTTCCGTCCTCCTGAGAGAGGAGGTCTGGAGCAGACCCTAACTCTAGGGAGGGAGCTTGAGAGAGATGTAGAAGCAGAGGGTACCACACTTGCCGTGGCCAATGTGGAGCTATGAGAATCATGTGGCCTCTGTCTCTCTGAAGCTTGAGCAGGGTTTTGGGAATTAGGGGAATGGGTGGAAAGGCATACAGGAAGTCTTGACCCCAATGAAGGAGGAAAGCATCCCTTGCCTGAGCCCCCTGAGCCGGAGTTCTGGAACAGAACCGGGGAAGTTTGGCTTCCACGGACTTGCTAAGAGGTCTATGTCCGGGGTTCCCCAAATTTGAAAAATCTTGGATACCTGGTCCATATGTAGGGACCACTCATGTGGAAGCAGAACTCGACTGAGTCTGTCTGCCCAAGAGTTTTGAACCCCTGGAAGAAAGACTGCCAGAAGATGAATGTGATGCTCTCTGGCGAGGGCCCATAGTCGCAGAGCTTCGTTGCAAAGCGACAGAGAGCCAGTTCCTCCCTGCTTGTTTATATAGAACATGGCTACCTGATTGTCTGTGTGGATAAGGACTGTCTTGTGGCTGAGCAGGGTGTGGAAAACGCGCAGAGCAAGTTAGATTGCTCTGAGTTCTAAGAGACTGATATGTAGACAAGTCTCCTGTGGGGACCAGATGCCCTGGGTGGAGAGGTCCTGAAGATGAGCTCCCCAGCCCATTGGAGAAGCATCTGTTGTAAGAGTTGCCTGGGGTAGAGGCTGTTGAAAAGGACACCCCAGCAACAGGTTCTGAGGGGACTTCCACCACTGGAGGGACAAAATGAGGCGACTTGTGTTTGCTATTTTGTCTGACAGGCAGCCTAATGCCTGGGTCCATTGGGTGGATAAAGTATACTGAGCTGCTCTCATGTGAAGGCGAGCATATGGTACCACATGAATGGTGGATGCCATGTGGCCTAGCAACTGTAACATTTCTCGAGCAGTTAGAAGGGGTTTTGACTCTGCTTCAGAAGCTAACTGCAACAAGCAAAGGCAACGGGCCTGGGGAAGATAGGCCCTTGCCTTTGTGGTATCCAGTAGCGCCCCTATAAACTCCAGGGACTGAGTAGGGATCAAATTGGATTTTGGGATGTTTATTACCAGCCCTAAATATTGAAGGATACCCATTGTGCAGGTTAGAGCAGTCTTGGCCTCTAATTGAGTGGGAGCTCGAATGAGCCAGTCATCCAGATAAGGGAAGACAAATATTTCCAGGGTGTGCAGAAAATCAGCAAACACTGCCATGCATTTCGTGAACACCCATGGGGCAGAGGCCAGGCCAAAGGGGAGCACTCTGTATTGATAGTGCTTCTCCTGGAAAAGGAACCGAAGGAACCTTCTGTGAGTTGGATGGATGAGAACATGAGTGTACGCATCCTTGAGATCTAGAGAACAAAGCCAATCCTGACTCTGAAGGTATGGCAGCAGAGTTCCTAGATAAACCATCTTGAATTTCTCTTTGACTAGGAATCTGTTCAATTCTCTGAGATCTAAAATGGGTCTGAAGCCCCCTGTTTTCTTTGGGATAAGAAAATAGAGGGAGTAGAACTCTGTGCCCTGTTGTTGAGAAGGAACTTCCTCTATTGCCCCTTGGGCTAGAAGAGTGGCAACCTCCTACTCTAACAGGCTGAGGAGGGAGGTTGGAGAATTGAACTGGTGCACTCTTGTGAGAGGGGGCAAGCTGGAAAAATGAAGTTTGTACCCCTCTCTTATGATGGAGAGTGTCCAATGCTCTGCTGTGATTTGCCCCCATCTGGGAGCAAAGTGACATAACCTTCCTGGAATGGTGGAAGGCTCTGGTCCTTCTAGAGCCAGGAAGGCTAAGTTCTCTAGCAGAGAGTCAAAGGCCCTGAGGGGGCTGAGATTGCTGGGCTGGAGCAGGCCTCGCAGCCTTTGCCTTGGTCTGTTTGGAGGATTGCTGACGTTTGGAAGGAAACTGAGCTGCAGAAGATGCTCTCTGACTATAAGCAGGATAGGATCTTCCCTTTTTAGAGAAAGGTGTTTTCTTGAACAACCTTCTCTTAGCAGGAGCAGCAGTACATTTGGATAGTCTATCCAAAGCAGAATTTTCAGCATCCATTTGATTGGCTTTTGCTTGCCAATCTTTACCAAACAGATTCTCACCTGTACAAGGGATATTTCCTAATTCATCTTGGACCCAGGTCTCCAAATCAGATGCTTGAAGCCAAGCAATCCTACGTGCACCTATAGTTATAGCTGAGGCTCTGCTTACGCATTCAAAGGAGTCGAAAGCTGCACGGTTGGAGAATTTGGAGATATCCTGGGCATGTTTGAGCCCAGAGAGAAATTCTTGCCTTTTATTGTCAGACATAAAAGGACTTAAAGTCAGCAAATGGTCAGTGACTTCTTTTAAGAACATTCCCATGTAGAGACTATAAGAATTAATTCTCGCAGCAAGCATGGAAGCTTGGAAGACTCTTCTACCAAAAGCATCCAGGGTTCTACATTCACGTCCTGGAGGATTAGAGGCATGTCTCTTGGCACTTCTAATCTTTCTCATTGCAGACTCAACCACAATAGAGTGGTGAGGAAGCTGAGTTTTATGGAAACCAGGACAAGGAGGGACACGATACATGGTGTCCAACCTGCGAGAATGAGGAGAGGTGGTTAGAGGTGCTTCCCACATCCTTAACATGAGATCATACAGAATTCTCATGAATAGGCAAGGTAGCTGCTTCTTTAGGAGTTTTAGGATATTGTAGAATATCTAACTCCTTAGCTCTAGGCTCTGACTCTGGGGCTACTGTAATAGAGAGGCCCCGAGCCACCTCTCTGATAAAGTCTTGAAAAGACAAGTCCTCTGGAGGAGACATCCTTTGTTTAGGAGAGGACTCCTCCTGTGGAAGAAGCATCGCTGCATCGACAGACTCTTCAGAATCCTCAGAGTCATCAGAGGAATCAAAGTAGCGTCTGTCGGGATGCTCTTGCAAAGCCCGATACCCGTACAGACTGGGATCGGTATCGGGAATCACCAATACGGGATATCGGTACCGGAGGGCTGCAAAGGGCAGAGTACCGGCATACCTGATGCCGATGCCACCGGTATTGGAATCGGTGCCGATGGCGATACCAGAACCGGTACCTGCTGAGTAGTCTGTTGCAGTACCACGGGCGTCGATGCCACAAGGAAAGCCGCCAGACTGCGTTCGATGGACAGAATCCTCTGATCCATCGACGCCACCAATGCTTGGAAGCCACCGGTACCCCAGAGTATGGCACCAGGAGATCTAATGAGGCCACGCCATCTAGATCATCCTGGAATCCCGATGATGTTTTAGAAGCCGAAGCCTCCCGCCGGGGTAATTTTGCCGGTGCAGAATCCTCGAGGGCAAGGACAGGGGCATCTCGATGCTTAGAAGGAGATTTGCCCTTCGAGGACCGGATGGATTTATGTTTAGTTACCTGAGATCCATGTGAGGAAGAAGCAGCCCTGGAAGACGTCGATGGCACCGAAGCTGCATCAGAGGGAAACAGGGTACTGAGCTTGGCAGCACGGTTCTGTCGACCTCTCTTAGACATCATGGAATAGGACACACAATCTTTAATGGAATGGTCAGGGCCTGAACACTTTAGACACCAGTCATGGGTGTTGGTGACGGAGATAGAGTAGTTACTCACCTGTAATAGGTGATCTCCAGGAGCAGCAGGAATCAGTCCTCACATATGGGTGTCATCGGCGCCGATGAAGCCCCAGCGGAGCATTTCCCCAGCTTTCTATGAAAGCCTTTGGGAATGCAGGCACGCATGCGCGGTAACCTTCCCGCCTAAAGGTCTCATCTTACCTCAGTCAAATGACATATCTAAGAACAGCACACAAAAATGAAAAATAAACTATGTACAACTGCAACTCCAAGGGGAGGAGGGAGGGTTGTGAGGACTGATTCCTGCTGCTCCTGGAGAACACCTGTTACAGGTGAGTAACTAATCTTTCTCCAGGACCAGGCAGGAAGTCAGTCCTCACATATGGGTGACTCCCCAGCTCTGGGCTACCGAGGAACCCAGGCTGAACAAGAGAACTCCCTCTAGTCTCAGCAGCAAAGAAAGGCTTTTCAAGGACACAACCTCCACCGGTAGCCCAAGGAGGACAGGAGTTGCTTAAACCTCAAAGAGATTCCGGAGTACTGCCTGGCCAAAAGCACTGTCCCTACGGGACTCCCTCTCCAGGCAGTAATGGGCTGCAAAAGTCTAGCTTGAAGACCAAGTTGCAGCCCTGCAGATGTCTACCAACGCCAGAGAGCGGAGATGAGCCACTGAGGCAGCCCTTGCCCTGACACGATGGGCCGTGACCCTACCCTGCAAAGGAAGGTCAGCCGCCTTGTAAGCCCAGGTGATACAGTCAGCCACCCAGATGGACAAGGTACGCTTGGAAACAGCCAACCCCAACTTATTGGGGTCAAAGGATACGAAGAGCTGAGTAGCCCTTCTATGCCCCTGCGTACGGTCAAGGTAGAAGGATAAGGCCCTCCTACAGTCTAGGGTATGCAGGACTGCTTCAGCCTGGCTTGCATGAGGCCTAGAGTAGAATGTTGGAAGAACCACCTCTTGATTGAGGTGGAAAGAGGAGACAACCTTAGGGAGGAACTTTGGATGAGTCCTGAGGACTACCCGGTTCCTATAAATCCTGGTGTAAGGCCTGTCACAGACCAGGGCCTGAAGATCACTTACTCGCCTAGCCGAGTTAAGGAATATTAGGAAGAATGCCTTCCAGGAGAGGAAGCGTAGTGGACAAGTAGCCATCGGCTCAAAAGGTGGGCGAGTCAGTTGCTGCAAGACCACATTCAGCTCCCACTCAGGGGCAGGACGGCGAATGGGAGGCTTGAGCAAAAGCAAGCCCCTGAGAAAGCGGGACACCAAGGGGTGACCAGATAGAGACTGCCCCTGTACCAATGAGTGGTGAGCTGCTAGAGCTGAGAGGTGGACCCGAACAGAATTGGACTTAAGTCCCTGATTGGATAAGTGCAGTAAGTACTGAAGCACTACTGGCACAGTACAGGAGAAAGGATCCTCTGAACGTAGGTGACACCACACAGAAAACCTCTTCCACTTGAGAGCATAGGTTTTCCTAGTGGACTGTTTCATAGAGGCTAGGACAACCTCCTCAACTTCCTGAGGTAGGCCCCAGGGAGCCAAAACTACCCTTGCAGCCTCCAGGCCATCCAACTGAGAGACCTGAGATTGGGGTGCAGAAGGGAATCCTGGTCCTGTGTGAGAAGGTTGAGTTGCAAACCCAGAGGTAGTGGAGGATCCACCGCCAGTTGAAGCAGAAGAGGAAACCAAGGCTGTCTCGGCCACCGGGGAGCTACCAGCAGGACCGAGGCTTTGTCCTGAAGCATCTTGAACAGGGTTCGGGCCACCAAGGGCGTGGGAGGAAAAGCATAGAGGAGGCCCTGAGACCAAGATATCAGAAAAGCATCCGCTGCTATCCGCAGAGGATGTGGTTGCCTGGAGCAGAACTTTGGCAGTTGCTTGTTCACTGGGCTGGCAAAAAGATCCATCAAAGTGAGACCCCATTTGAGAAAGATCTTCTGAACTACCGAAGGATGCAGCTGCCACTCGTGGGGCTGCAGAATCCTGCTTAACCTGTCTGCCAGGTAGTTGTCCTGGCCTGGAAGGTACACAGCCTTGAGGAGCATGTTGTGCTTGAGGGCAAAAGAACAAAGGTCCTGGGCCTCCCGACAAAGGATCCTGGACCCGGTTCCACCCTGTTCGTTCACATGGCAACTTGGTTGTCTGTCTGGATCAGGACAGACTGGTGAGTCAGGGTAGGAGTGAAAGCTCTGAGTTCGAGGAGATTGATCTGCTGTGCAGCTTCCCAGGGAGACCAGAGGCCCTGGGTGCACTTGCCCAGACAATGCACTCCCCAGCCTTGCAGGGAGGCATCTGTTGTTAGCACCACTGTGTAACCTGGAATCTGAAAGGGCACCCCTTTCAGCAGATTGGGTGGGTGTAGCCACCAGTTGAGGGAGTGCAGAAATAGTCTGAACACCCTTATTTTGTCGCTGAGGCTGCCTGTGGCCTGTGACCACTGAGTTCGAAGACACCACTGTGCAGACCTCATATGGAGCCTGGCATTGGGGGTCACATGTACTGTCGAAGCCAAGTGGCCTAGAAGCCTCAGGCAGAGTCTGGCGGAGACCAGGGAGCTGCTGAGAAACTGACTTGCCAAGGCCATCAACCTTTGGGCTCTGTTTTCTGGCAAGAATGCTTTTGCCAGGAGAGAGTCCAACCTTGCCCCTATGAACTCCAAGTTCTGGGAAGGGAGCAAAGTGGACTTTGCGAAGTTTATGACAAACCCCAGGCGTTGTAGAAGAGCAATGGTCCTGAAGGTGGCTTGATTGGCCTCCTAACCTGTCTGACCCCTGATGAGCCAGTCGTCCAGATAGGGGAAGACAAAGATGCCCTGATTTCTCAGGTAGGCCGCCACCACTGCTAAGCACTTTGTAAAGACTCTGGGGGCGGAGGTGAAGCCGAAAGGCAGCACTCTGTACTGATAATGGTTTCCACCCACGATGAGCCTTAGATACTTTCTCTGGTCTGGATGAATGAGGATGTGAGTGTACGCATCCTTTACATCTAAGGAGAATAGCCAATCTCCCGGCTGGAGGTAGGGCAGAAGGGTTCCAAGAATAAGCATCTTGAACTTTTCTTTCACTAGGAACTGGTTGAGGTTCCTGAGGTCCAGAATGGGACGAAGGCCACCGGTCCTTTTGGGCACCAGGAAATACCTGTAGTAGAATCCGTGACCTTGCAAGTGGGGAGGCACAGGCTCCACCGCCCTGTCCACCAACAGACCCTGAAGCTCCTGACAGAGAAGGTCTGTGTGCAGAGGAGGCCTTGGAGGCTCCCCTGGAAAGTATGGGGGCGGCAGTTGATGGAAATGGAGGGAATAGCCCTTGTGGATTATCTCCAGCACCGAACTGTCCCCGGTGATAAGGGGCCACTGGTGGGCAAAGAGGGCGAGACGACCTCCTGTGCAGGGTTGGGAGAGCAGTGGAGGAGAGGCTATGCTCAAGGAGTCAAAAGCCCCCACCCTGCTGAGTCATAGCAGGGGCCTGAGGCTTGGGGGTCCTCTGCCTACGGGGCCCATTACCCTGGCCCTTGGCTTGCTGACCCTGGGGGGCAGCTTGGGCAGCCTGATATTGTGGGTACTGTTTGTAGGCAGTGCCCTTCCTCGGGTAAAAGGGCTTTTTACCCGAGCCCTTCTTTTTATGAGAAGGGGCAGAGGTCTTCCTCGACAGCCTTGTCCGAGTGAGGTGTTCGGTCTCGAGCTGAGAGGCCTTCTCGGTCATGGGCTTGCCAAAAAGGTTTTCACCTCGGCAAGGGACATCGACCAACTTGTCCTGAACCCATCGCTCGAGATCTGATGACTGTAGCCATGCCTGGCGTCGAGCCGCGATGCCGGCTGCCGCAACTCGGGCCGAAGCCTCGAAGCCATCGTAAGCGGCGCGGGACACGAACTTCGAGCAGTCCCGAATCCCCGAGGACAAGGACTTAAATCTCTGCAAGGGTTCCCCGGAGAGACCAGCAGAGAAACTGGCCAACTCCTTGACCAGATCCCGCAAGTACATGCCCATGTACAGCTGGTAAGACTGGACATGGCAAGCAAGCATCGAGTCCTGAAAGCACTTTCTACCGATGCCATCGAGGTTTTGGGCCTCCCTGCCAGGAGGCACCGCGGAGTGCATCTTCTGGCTCTTCAGACGATGCATGGCCGATTCCACAACCATGGAATGGTGTGGTAGCTGTGCCTTTTGAAAGCCAGGGCTCTTCCGGAGTTGATAGATCGAATCGACTCGCTTGCTAAGAACCGGCGCCAAGGCCAGTGCCTCCCACATACGGAAGAGGAGCCGTTCCAGCATCGGAGGAACTGGGACAGTAAAGGCCTCCTTCGGAGGAGAGTCATACTGCAGTGCTTCAAGCTCTTCAGCTCGAGGCTCTTCCTCGGGGTCCGCCGGAATAGCCAAGGCAGTGGCCATATCCCGGACGAACTCCGAAAACCGGGTGTCCTCCGGGGTGGGGACCTACTCCGGGGCTCAGACTGCGGTGAGTCCGAAGGGACGCACCGAGTCTTGAAGGTATCAGGAGACTCCTCGTCCTCCGTCTCCCAAGCCGACTCGTCAGAGGAAGAGTCGGGGTCCGACCCTGCGGCGCCCAGGAGCACCCGCCCCGACGCCGGTAGCACCGGCGTCGATGCCCTCGGTCCCGAACGGGAGGTCGAGGGAGACCGCGACTGAGGTCGACTCCGAGCCACGATGGACTCGAGTATCGGCTCGGTCTCCGGGGTCGACTTCGACGTCGATGTCCTGGTGGGCGGGGCAGATGCGCCAGACAGGCTGGCCATCAGTGTCCGCTGCTGCTCCATGAAGGTAGACATTCTGCTCTCCAAGGCTGTCATCCTGAGACTCAGCTCGGGAGACGCAGCAGCCACCGACTCGGGCCCTGGCAGCGCCGGGCCCGACGTCAGCTCCGTGGGAGGAGAGTCCACGAGGACTACGGGGCTTACGAGTCCAGCAGACTCCGGCTCCACACGAGGAACTTTGGCAGGCTTCTCCGGTTCCACGGGCCCGGGGCGACGGTCGGGGGTCTTAGACCTGGCCCTCGAGGAGCCAGGGACCTCCTCAGACGACGCCCTCGCGAGCCGTTTCTTCCTCTTGCGTTCCCGGTCGGGGGACCCCCTGTCCGAGGAGCTTCGACGGCGCTCGAGATCAGAATCCCGAGGTGTCGAGGCCTCAGATGAGGTCCGGGCCCGGCCGGAGGCTGAGTCCGAGAAAAGCCTTTCCTTTTGTTGCTGGTGACTTCGTAGTGCCTTGGAAGACATTTTCCCACAGGCCCCGCACGACTTAGGATCATGGTCGGGGCCGAGGCACCGAAGGCACCGAAGGCAGCAGTCGTGTGTGTCAGTGAGAGACATTAGTTTCTTACACCGATCACACTTCTTAAAACCACTGGAAGCCATCGGGGAAAAAAGAGTCACCGCGAGGTCAAAAGACCGGCCTTCCAGGGAAAAAGAGAAAAAAGGGCGCGAACGCCAGCCACGAAGGGCAAAAACCGAAAAAGAATACTCGGGCTCGATACCGGTGTTCCGAACCCGGCGGGAGGGGAACCGGTGTCGAACCGGTAGAAAAAAGAGCAAAAATCGCTGAAAAATCTAATTTTAACCGGGAAAACTGGACACACGTCCGGTGGGCTTCACGGAAAAAAAGAGACTGAGGTAAGATGGCACCTTTAGGCGGGAAGGGAACCGCGCATGCATGCCTGCATTCCCAAAGGCTTTCATAGAAAGCTGGGGAAATGCTCCGCTGGGGCTTCATCGGCGCCGATGACACCCATATGTGAGGAATGACTTCCTGCTTGGTCCTGGAGAAAATGGTGATACCTCAGATGCACTGATTCCCACTGCAGTAAAATTAGATGCACCTGTGATCAACTGTCACTACTCACATGACAACAAATGAATGATGGCTCTAATGTTTAAAATGGCGAATTCACTCCCTGTTCCATTTTCACAATGGTGAAGACAAGATTGCTGCCTGGGACCATCAGAAAAGCCATTATCACCAAACATCAAACTGGTACAAGGTCATCTCCAAAGACCTTAGAATTTCTGTATCTACAATTTGAAGTTCAATGAACAGAAAAGTTCTTAATATTGCAAGAACCTCCCAGGACGTGGTGGGAAGAGGAAAATTAATCCAATAAGTCTTCGAGGGTTAATGCAAACTGTTGGAAAAACACCACACACAACATACAAAGAGCTTAAGGCTGACCTTCAGCAATCTGGAGTGGTGGTTTCAATCAACAGCATATACCACACACTAAACCAGGGGTCACCAACCTGCGGCCCGCGGGCCGCAGAGGTCCCTCCGTGCAGCCCGCGAGACTCTACCCCGGTGCGGCCCGCCAAGGCAAACTCACCGACTCCTTCTTCTGCAGCCGCGGCTCCCTGCCTCTTAGGGAACCGCGGCTGTGCTTGTAAAATCATCGCGGAGCCCTTCCTGTCTTGACGGGCTCCGTGCAGCATTGTCCCGCCTCCAAAGGAAGTGGTAAACAACTTCCTTTAGAGGCGGGACAATGCTGCACGGAGCCCGTCAAGACAGGAAGGGCTCCGCGATGATTTTACAAGCACAGCCGCGGTTCCCTAAGAGGCAGGGAGCCGCGGCTGCAGAAGAAGGGAGGGAGCTGACATGGAATAATCAAAGTACAGGTATGAGCAGGTTTTTTTTTCGCGCGGGGGGGGTGCGGCCCGCGAGTCTGCCGGTAGTCGGCTGTGCGGCCCGCTGGAGGTTGGTGACCCCTGCACTAAACAAAGGACTTTATGGGCGAGGCCAAGGAGAACCCCACTGCTCAAAGACAAACATAAAAAGGTGCACCTGATCTTTTCCCAAACCCACCTTAAGAAACCATAATGCTTCTGGGAAAATGCTCCAGGGACAGATGAAACCAAACTTGAGCTTTTCGGCAATGCACAGCAGCGATACATTTACAGGTGAAGAAATGAAGCTTATAAGGAAAAGAACACTCTTCCTACAGTTAAATATGGTAGATGTTCCATAATGTTGTGGGGCTGTTTTGCTGACTCAGGAACTCGAGGCCTGGAAGGTATTAAACGAATCATGAAGTCAGAGGACTACCAAGATATTCTGGAGTGAAATGTGTTACCTAGTGACAGAAAGCTAGGTCTGGGTCAAAGGTCCTCCAGCAGGACAATGAGCCAACATACATCCAAAAGTACAAAAAAATGGTTAAAAAGGAACAAATGGACTGTTTTAAACTGGCCAGCAATGAGTCCTAATCTCAATCCAATCGAGATCCTTTGGAAAGAGCTGAAATCTGTCATTGATAAAAGGAATCCTGGAAACATTCATAAGCTGGAACAAAATTGCAGATGAAGAGTAGGAGAAACTACCAGCAGACAGATCTCTGAAACTTATAAATGGCTACAAGAAACGTATGGAGGCAGTCATCCCTGCCAAGGGTTGCGTAACCAAATATTAGGGAAGGGTGTCATTAATCCTATCCAGGTCATGTTTTGTTTTTGTTTTTGTTTTTTCAGAAATTACCAAGTCTAACATGCACAGACATCTTTTTTTTTGTTGTATAACTTTGAACATACTACTGAAATATGACGACGACATATAGTTGGAATATTTCCAATTATTTCTCATGATATTGAACACAACATACTTAAAATGCAAGGGTGCCAATAATGTTGACCACAACTGTATATATACACAGTCTGAGCATATTTCTGGGGCCTTGCTTCTTCCAGCCTGGACTTCCTTCTGGATCTGGGCTGTCTTGGACACAGTCCTTGCCTCTAGGCTCCACAACTATAGCCATGTTAAGGTGGGTTGCACTTAAGTTGGACCAGAGATCTCTTTTGTATAACCTTTCCAAGCTACTCCCTGAATTTCACCTTAATTCATTTTGTGATTTGTCTGTTAAAAAAGAGTCAAGACAAATACACAGACAAGATCTACCAATTAAGCCTTTGTTCTTTTCTTTTATTTTGCAAAGAAATACCACAAAATAAGAAATAAAATGATAAAATGCCTGCCTTACATCCCACATCCCCACCTACCCTTTCAAATGACCCAACATGTCATCATTGTATATAGCTCATTCTGTATATAGCGCATCTTGCACATAGCCATTCTACTATATTACCTACCTAACAATACTGTAAAATCCCACTGCATGCTTCCATCCTCGCTCAATGTAACATGTTTGGGTTTAATTGTAAACCGCTTTGATTTAAGGATAAGGTGGTATAGAAATCCTTTTAAATCAATAAATAAAATGAAGATAAACAAAAGACCAAAAAGCGTAGGGACAGCAGAAATCAGTCATCCCATATAGGTGACATCGGCGCCACCGGAGCCTTTGTGGAAGCATCTCCTCAGCCTTCAAAGAAAGTCTTTGGGAGATGCCACCATGAATGCATGGTCCCCTTCCCGCCCAAGGGCGCCATCTTGCTCAGTCAGATGACATAGCTAGAACCAACAAAGAAAATGGCTAAAAATACAGCAACTCCACGGGAAGGACAGAAGGTTGTGAAGAAGTCAGTCCTCACATATGTACTCCATAGATACAGGATACTGGGAACCTGAAGAAAACCACAGCCAAGCTGTGAGCAGTCACAAGCGAGTCTGAGGAGAGACTATAAGGATTCTAGAGTCCAGGGAGAACCATCACTCTGGTAGCCTGAACACAGAAGGGTCGGAGGGTAGGAGTTGCCCACACCCTGAAGAGATTGCGGAGTACGGCCTTGCTGAAGGCGCTGTCTCATCAGGACTCCCTCTCCAGGCAGTAGTGAGCTGCAAAGGTATGGACTGAGGACCAGGTGACAGCCCAGCAGATGTCTGGCATAGGAACAGAGCACAAGCTTGGAGCCGAGGTCACCATAGCCCTGATGTTGTGTGCCATGAGCCGACGCTCCAACAAGAGCCTAGTCTGATTGTGGGAGAAGGCGATGCAGTCCGCCACCCAGGTGGACAGGATCTGCTTGGTAACAGCCTCCCCCAGGCGACTGGGGTCATAAGAAACGAAAAGCTGTGAGGCTTTGCGGTGACCCTGGGTACATTGCTCATAGAAGGACAGGGCCCTCTTACAATCCAGAGTATGGAGAACGGTCACCGCTTTGTTGGCATGAGGCCATATGAAGAAGGTTGGAGTACCACCTCATATGAACCGAGTAATGTGTGGCTGAGCAGAGAGGGGTTTACACTCAATAGAATGGTGGTGTGCCAAGAGCGCACTCAGGTGCACCTTGACAGAGTTGAACTTGAGTCCAGCAAGCAAGAGATGAAGCAAGTACTGCAGCACCATGTGCACATGGCAAGACAATAGGTCAATCTGATGCTCTGTGCACCACACAGAGAATCTGCACCACTTGAAGACATAGGCCCATCTCGTGAAGTTATGAGAGGCCAGGAGGCTGAAGGATAAAGGATACCCATTCAGCAGCCATGCTGTTAACGTCAGGGACTCCGGGTTGGGGTGGTGAAGGGAGCCCTTCTCCTAAGTAACCATGGGGAGTTCCACAGAGGGACGGGGAGTTCCACTGAGAGGCGGAGAAGCAGAGGGAAGTAAGACTGCCTGGGCCACCATGGGGTCACCAGGATCAGAGAAGCCTTATCCCACAGAACCTTGAAGTAGGTCCGGGCAATTAGTGGTGTGGGAGAGAAGACCCACAGAAGACCCTCCGACCACAAGATGAGGAAGGTGTCCACTGCTACCCAGAATAGGTGAAGCTGGCAACAGCAGAAGTGGGGAAGCTGAGCATTGGTCAGGTTGGCAAGAGGTCCAGCCGTGTGTGTGCCCCAGTGTCAGAAGAGCCGCTGTGCCACTCTGGGGTCTAGTCATCATTTGTGCGGTTGGAGGAGCCTGCACAGCCTGTTTGCTAGGGCACTGACCTGGCCCAGAAGGTACACCGCTGAGAAGCATTCCTTGACTGATTGCGTACGAGCAGAGGTCTACTGCCTCTTGACAGAGATGGTAAGACCCTGTGCCCCCTTACTTGTTCAGGTAGAACATCGTGACCTGGTTGTCCATCTGGACAAGCACCAACTGGTGCTGCAGGTGGTGGTGGAAGGCCCTGATCGCCAGACCTGAGCTCCAGCAGATTGCTGCTGGCTCTCCACTAGGGACTAGTTGCCAAGGGAGAGAGCACAGTTACTTACCTGTAACAGGTGATCTCTGGGAACAGCAGGAATAAGTCTTCACATATGGGTACGTCGGTACCGACGGAGTCTGCGCGGGAACGCTCCCCAGCGTCCAATTAGAACGCTTTTGGGAGCATCCCACCAAGCCTGCGTGCTGCCTTCCCGCCTTTCCCAACTGCCTCTCCTCAGTTAAGTTTTAAAGCTGAGACAAAGAGAGAGAGAGAGGGGAAAGATAGATACAACTCCTAGGGGAGGTGGGTGGGTTGTGAAGACTTATTCCTGCTGTTCCCAGAGATTACCTGTTACAGGTAAGTAACTGTGCTATCTCCAGGAACAAGAAGGAATGAGTCTTCACATATGGGGACTCCCAAGCTAAGATGCCTGGAGGAGTCCCAGCATGTTGCGAATCTGAGAGCTATGCTATTTCACCGAAACCTCAGGCATCCTAGGGATGGAGGGTAGGAGTTGAACTAAATAGATGTGCTGTGGAACAGCTGGACCAAACAGGATGCCTAGATAGGAATCTCTGTGCAGGTGATATTTAGTGGTAATATTGAAGAGCAATAAATCAATATGGACCTCACCTGGTGACATTGTAAAAGGGTATATGGAGGTTCATGTGGATTTGTGGATATGAATCAACAGGATATCCCCAGGGAGTACCTCAATGTAAGGAGAGGTAAAACTGTGCAAAAAACAGGTTGAGGTTAGAACCCTTAGGGTGAGAAGAAACAATCCCAGTGGAACTGGGGTAGTTCAATGAGGTAGGACTTAGCGGAAAACGCAGAAGTCTCTATTAAATAAAACTGAAGCTCTTTTGACTTTAAGAGACACAGTTCTTGTAGGAGAAGGGAGCTTTGAAGATCCCTATATTCGATAACAAAAAAGGATAGGAGTAATGAGGCATTGTAGCCTCTCATTTTTTGAAGATTCAGAAAATGTCCCTCCTAACTGGCAAGGAAAGTATATGGAGGGCTTCAGGTGTACCTAAACTGAAGGTTATGGTACAAGAACTCCTCAACTACCACAGGAAGTGGTTGATTATGGAGAATCCTAAGTATGCTGGGACAGCATGGAAGGGATAGAGAGTATCTGTCAGGTCCGTAGGGGAAAGCACAGTTACTTACCTGTAACAGGTGATCTCTGGGAACAGCAGGAATAAGTCTTCACATATGGGTACGTCGGTACCGACGGAGTCTGCGCGGGAACGCTTCCCAGCGTCCAATCAAAGAGCTTTTGGAAGCATCCCACCACGCCTGCGTGCTGTCTTCCCGCCTTTCCCAACTGCCTCTCCTCATTTAAGTTTTAAAGCTGAGACAAAGAGAGAGAGAGAGGAAAGGAAAGATAGATAGAGATACAACTCCTGGGGAGATGGGTGGGTTGTGAAGACTTATTCCTGCTGTTCCCAGAGATCACCTGTTACAGGTAAGTAACTGTGCTATCTCCAGGAACAAGCAGGAATGAGTCTTCACATATGGGGACTCCCAAGCTGAGATGCCTGGAGTCCCAGCATGTCATAGGTTGGAACATGCTATCCCCCACAACACCAGGCATCCTGAGGATGGAGGGTAGGAGTTGGAGAGAGAAAGGTGCTGTGGAACAGTTAACCTAGCATAGGATTGCAGACAAGGAACCCATGTGTGGATGATAATTGTCATCAATGATATTGCAAAGAAAAAATATTGCAATATGGACCTCCCTTAACAGGACTTCAGAGAAGTATGGAGGTTCATGGGATCTACTGGGGAACCCAGTAAAGGAATCTCGAGAAGGACCTCACTGTAAGTGGAGGTAAAAAACCTGTAGGAAAAGCAATGGAGGTCAGAATCCTGAAAGGTAACAGGTAACCCCAATAGGGAAAACTGGGGTAGTACAAAAACGGTGGGCCTTCAGCGGAAGGCTTTATGATAAAAGCCAAACTCTTTTGCAGCAGAGTGGCTCACTCTTAGGAACAAATGTGAGAGGCTAACCGATTTGGACAAACAGACCCAGTCCTTGTGGGGAAAAAGGGTATGGGAACCCCTTGTATCCCAAAAGAAAGGACAACGCCAGAGGCGTTAGAGCCTGTGATTAGCTGAAGATCCGCAATGTCTCTCCTAACTGAGGTCAGCTGGGAGAGATATTGGAACATGGAGAGCTTCAGGGGTACCTAACCTTAAGGTTATGATAGGTGTTAACTACCAAGAAGTGGTTGTGAGTGTAGGACCCTAAAACATGCTGGATAGTATAAGTATGGGTAAAGCCCATCTGTCAGAATCATATAGCTATATGAGCCTCGACAGTCAGGTAGATAAGCAGAATACATATCTACCGATAGTAAAATATCTCGACCGATACATATAGATATATATAGATATACATATATATATAGATATATGAGAATATATCTATAGTGAGATATGAAGGGCATAAAATACACACAAATGATAGACATAGACATCTGTAAGATGTGTGCTATAGGTATGAATATATAGGCCTCTATATGGAAGTCTGCAGAGAAGCAGACAGATATGCCTACAAAAAAATATTCACATAAGAAAATGTGGAGAGGAAAGATTCATCTAATAACAAGAAGGTGGAACCTACTTGAGAAGATATTTATTTATTTATTTACATTTCTTATATACCGCACTATTTGCGATCAGCGCGGTTTACATAGAACAAACAGTATCCGACAATAAACAAGAGTCAGGTCATTACAATGAACAGGAGCAGTAAACTTGGATAACAGGGGAAACTATCTACATGATATATAGAGAATCAATTGATATATAGAGAATCAATTCCCACTGGTTATGGCTACAGGGATGCTAGTTAGTAGAATAACCAGGATAGGTACGTGAAAAGCAGAGGATAATATCAGTCTGCAGCCAGCAAGTCCGGAGTATTCTAGAACTCTAGCATGGTAAGTGAACGGAAGACGCATAGGAATGGGATACCATGCTGACCTGCTTAAGGGCAAAAAGGTATCATGCGTTCTTACCATGAGGACGAGCTGGAAGGAGAAAACATATTCCCTATTGGAAAATAATATGGACCAAAGCAGGGAATTAGCAACTCCTTAAGCTTTCACGTAAAAGGAGGCCTATGTCCTTTATATTAAAAGGAGAATTTTTCTAGTCATGGGAGACATGACTGAAAAAGCCTTTTTCAACCATCTAGTATAGCTGTTGGAGAAAAAAAAACCCATGCTCTCTAGCAAGGGCCCATAGTAGAGAGCTTCTCTGTAGAATTGCAGAGAGCATGATGCAGGAGAATGAGGAGATAGGTGGTACTGGCTCTCCTGCAGCCAGTTCTATGTCAACTATGCTGCCAAACCCAGGGAAATGGAGATGGCAGAAAGAAAAGACAATTCAACAAGCTTGTAGTGAAAAATTTCCACGACAGATGACAGCACTGAACTTGGAGCCACTACTAAGACCAGACAGAATGTTAGTGGAGGACAAATCTGGTTGCTGGTGAACAAGAACCAGTGGTCCAAACATTAAGGTTCCTGCATTGGCAGCTGCTTGCCAGACAGCAGAAGAATGGTACTGTTTAAAAACAGAAAGAACAGGCAAAACAAGAGTAGAAAACTCTGGATGTGTCTGATGAACTGCTTCAAAGGAAGATTGAAAAAGAGGAGTCAACTCAGAGAAGAGAACTCCGCACTGGAAAGGTAAGAAAAGTAGAGAGGCTGAAGAAAAGCCCTCCAGTGAAGCAATACCACTCTTACAGAGGAAAACCTGGTAAGAGGGTTAAAGAGAATAGAGCTGAAGAAAACTTACAAAGTAGTAAGTTTATAGAAAGGAAAAAAGACATGCTGGCACAGGAAACTATCATTTGATAGTGGATAGACCTCTTTCCCTAACAGGAAAAGAGGAGAACCCGGTGACCTAGAAGCATGAACATCCTGACAGCTCATAGAAGATAGAAAGAATGGATGTCATTCGGGAAGAGATCCATGTTTAGGATGTAGAATGACAGCAGTGGATTGCCTCTATTGAGAAGAAGCAACTGCAGATTATAATCCCAAGAGTCACAAGCATCTGATGGATTGATCAGAAACCCTGTGGTTGCTGGGTTTGCTGAGCCTGGTGAGAGATTGAACTCTGCAGACCAGGACGATGCTTCCCCTGTTTGGGAAAATCTGTATGATGGGCAGATGATGCATAGAACCTTCTTCTCCTATGGGAAGAAAGTTTGGCAGGATATTTCCTACCTACTGGGACAGAAGAAGGTGCAGAACAGCCCCTAGGAACAGGTAAGTCAGTGGAGAACTGAGTAACCTGACGTAAAGACTCCTTATTGAAAAGATTGTCTCCAGTGCAAGGAGTATGTCCCAGTCTGTGCTGTGCCCATTTATCCAAGTCTGAAGCTTGGAGCCAGGCTCTACGTCGTGCCCCTATAGTTATAGCAGAGGTCCTGCTAACAGATTCAAAAGAGTCTAGGGAAGCACGAGTAAGAAACCAAGAAATATTCTGGAGATGCTTGAGCAGTGAAAAATAGTCTGCACTCCTGCACTCTGGAAGGGAAGGAGTCAAAAGATGTAATTGCTTTGTGACCTCCTCAAAAGATAGACTCATATAGAAAATATATGAGAGAATTCTTGCAGAAAGCAGAGATGTCTGGAAGATTTGACGTCCAAAGGCATCAAGTGTCCTAGACTCACGACCTGGCGGATAAGAAGAGTGCTTTTTCTTGCTCTTTACCCGCCTCATTGCTGATTCCACAACTATGGAATGATGAGGAAATTGAGTCTTTTGAAACCCTGGAGAGGGGGCACCTGATGGAATTCAAAAAGGCATGGGACAAACACAGAGGATCCCTTTACAGCAATAGGATAAAAACAAAATAAACAGTCCCATCTAACTTCTGAACCATATAACGTCTCAACAAATAGGGGTGTCCTACATGGAGTGGTAGGTTTACCCCTGAACAAGGATATGGGGAGGGGTGGCCTGCGCGGAGCAACAGGTGCACCTGCTCTTGCCATCTTGCTGGGCAGACTGGATGGACCATGCTGGTCTTTATCTGCCGTCAACTACTATGTTACTATATTACTATGATATAAGAGATCAGTTGCTGTGGAAAGTGGGGGTACCCTTAAAGGGTGCTTCCCACATTCCTAGAAGGAGATCTTGCAAGGAATGATGCAAAGGAAGCATTATGTTCTCCTTTGTTTTGGTAAAAAGAGATCCCTGTGCAGGATCATGTCCTGGGATAGGAATGGCAAGAGATCTTGCTATATCCAGGAGGAAACTCTGAAAGGAGAGTTCCCCAACAGGAATTTCCCTTGGACAGGTTAGATCTGAAGAACTAGCCTGAGCACTGACAGAGCTATCCAGATATATAGGAATAGATCATCCTGCACAGTGCAGTGTGGAATGCTTAAAAGATGGTCGCCGGTACTGACTGTCAGGAGGAGCGACCGTCATTACCACATTGTCCATGCCAGGTATCGACTCCAAGCTTGGCATAGAAGGGAGCGATCCTGTTGAAAAAAGCATGGTAGGAGTTGGCCACGATGCTACTGTGGATACCGGTACCGATGCCAATACCGGTACCGATGTCGGAGACGAGCCTGACAAAGACATCGGAGCAGTCATCGGTGACAGTTCAATCGGTACCGAGGTAACCGAAAACCTGCGGGTGCTATCCTCGGTACCGAGCCACCGGTATCGATCGGTGTCGGTACCAAAGTGTATTGGTACCGAGTCTTCCAGACTAGAGAGTGATTCTAAACTCGGCATTGACAAGTGAAGCATGGAAGGCACCGACCGTAAAGGTAATGAAGACATCGATACCGACTTCGGTACCATGTCTGATACCGGTGAATGAAGGTCAGCTAGTGGCAACTCAATCGGCATCGGGGGAACCGAGAGATGCGGATCCGAATCATCGGAACCGAGCCTTCGGTACCGCCGAGGGCCGGTACCAAGGCGAGTCGGTACCCAGTCCTCCAGACTGGAGAGTGATTCCAGACTCGGCATCGAAGGAAGCGAGGCTATCGATGCACGTCTGGAGGGTACTGATGTCGGTGGTAGTATCGGTGCTGGTACCGATAATGGAAAGTCAGTCAGGAGTGTATCCACCGGTCCCGAAGGCACCGAGGACGCCAGATGACCATCCCTGGTGAGGAGTGTTTCATCCAACACCAGCGCCGATGTCAGGGTATCGGTACCGCTCGAAGCGGATGCCACCACCGGACACGGCTCGGGTATGTTCTGTGAGGGGTGAACCCCAGGAACAACCTGAAACCCCTTATACGCTTTGGAGACCAAAGACTCCCGCCGGGGTTTTGAAGCCAGTTGGCCCTCGAGGGCAAGGCTGGAGCCGTCTACATGCTGTGCATGAGACCTACCACTCGAGGGCTGGCTAGTCTTAACAGACTGTTTGTGGGTTACCTGATCCTGTGTAGAAGAAGAAGGGGACGGTGCCCCGAAGCTGGAGGGAAACAGTGTATTGAGGGAACCTCGATACTGAAGACCTCTTCTCACCAAACTGTTGTCAGGACCCAAGCAGGTTAGACACCGACTTCGAGGGTCTAAAAATAAAGTTGTACCGCCACAGTTTGAACATTTCTTGGAGAAAGTGGCTGGCGGTTCCATGAAGGAAAAAGAAGAGGCCTAAAAGGCCTAAGACACTATGAAGAAAAAATATTCCTTGAACAAGGAAGATTTTACAAGAAAAGAAAAGAAAACACCGGCAGTACCGGTGGCGTCGGGAGACAGCCGCGACCACAAGAAAACTAAAGAAATAAAACAAGAATTTTCTGCGATGACAGGAGGACGTCCTGCCGGCTCCGCGGAAAAACGAAAACTGAGGAGAGGCAGTTGGGAAAGGCGGGAAGACAGCACGCAGGCGTGGTGGGATGCTTCCAAAAGCTCTTTGATTGGACGCTGGGAAGCGTTCCCGCGCAGACTCCGTCGGTACCGACGTACCCATATGTGAAGACTCATTCCTGCTTGTTCCTGGAGATTATATATATATATGTATAAATATATATATATATATATATATATAGGCAGACAGACAGAAAAAGTATATAGACATATATCTACACACTATCATATATTGCAATACATATATATATAGATAGGTAAATACAGATATATACCCTATATATATATATATATGGGCAAGGATGCAAATGTCCATATACATGTAAACAGATATATATATATATATATATATATATAAATATATATATATGTATACATACCCATGTCTGTACATAGGGTATGTGGAGAGAGAAAGATTTATCTAGCAACAAGAAGGGGGGTGCCTGCTTGAGAAGATATTAAAAGAATCCATATTTCCTGGTTATGGGTAGGAAGCCAAGGGAGTTTTTTCACTGGCAAGAGAAGTCTAGAGTCTTCTAAGAACTCTAGCCCTTGAATAACCGGGAATGGAGACCTACAGCTGTTACTCCTCTGTGTAGTTCAGAGGACGAGGAGTAACTGTACTACCTGTAAAGCATAATTATTTTAAGAAGCTCATTGAGCTAATAGTCAGAATGTCTCTTTGAGAGGAACATATGTAAATTTTTAGATGGAACCGATGTAGATGCTTGTAGAGGTAAGAAGCAAACTACAGGATCTAAACCTCAAAGAGGAAAAAGGATTCAGGGAAGAGTTTATCAGCAACCTTGCGGCTGCTGGGTTTGCTGAACCTGTTGAGGTTGTGGTTTCCTGAGCCTGGCTGGTTGATTCCCCTGCCTAGAAGCCTCTGTATGATGGGTAGAAGATGGATAAAACCTTCTCCCATTAAGGGAACAAAGCTTAGCAGTAGATTTTCTACAAACTGGGATAGAGGAAGGCAAAGGCAAGCTTTGTAAAGCAATAGTGTCAGTGGTTAACTGAGCAGCCTGAAGTAAAGTCTCTTTATTAAAGAGATTCTCTCCAGTGCAAGGAGAATTTCCCAGTTTATCTTGTACAGATTTGTCCAAGTCTGAAGCTTGTAGCCAGGCTCTACGTCGTGCTCCTATGGCTATAGCAGAAGTTCTGCTAACAGACTCGTAAGAGTCAAGGGAAGCACAAGTAAGGAACTTAGAAATATTTTGAGCATGATTGACTAACAGAAAAATCTTCTCTTTTAGGCTCTTAGAGGAAAGGGGTCAAAAGCAATAAATCTTTTGAGACCTCCTCAAGAGATAATCCCATATAGAAAATATATGAAAGGATTCTTGCTGAAAGCATGGATGCCTGGAAAGTTTGACGTCCAAAGGCATCTAAAGTCTTAGCCTCACGACCTGGCGGATAAGAAGAGTGTTTCTTAGTACTCTGAACACGCCTCAATGCTGATTCTACAACAAGAGAATGATGAGGGAGCTGAGGCTTTTGAAAACCTGGAGAAGGGGGCACCTTGTATAGAAGATCAGTTGCCCTAGAAGGTGGGGATACTGTTAAAGGAGTTTCCCACGTTCTAAATAGGAGATCATGCAAGGTCTGATGCAAAGAAACTGCTAGGTACATATGACCTAGATTGGCCACTGTTGGAAACAGAATACTGGGCTTGATGGACCTTGGTCTGACTCAGTATGGCATATCTTATGTTCTTAATGACTTCCTTTGTATTGCAGGGGATCTGTATAGGTTGTGGATCCCCTGGTGCAGGGTCTTGACCAGGTATAGGAATGGCAAGTAACCTAGCCATATCAAGCAGAAAAGCTTGAAAAGAAATCTCCCCAGAGGGGAGTCCTCGAGGAAGAGGAGGAAGAACTAGATCTGTTGAAGAACTAGCTCTAGCACCCATCCGCTCATTCCGATTCTGTAGAATAGAAGAACTGGAGGGGTGGAGCATCGGATTATCTTTGAAAGATAGTTGTCGGTACCGCTGAAAACCGGTACCACAACTGGTCGGTAGCAAGTCGTCCATGCTAGGGATAGATTCCAAACTCGGTATGGAAGGAAGTGAGCCGGGTGAAAGGAGCATGGGAGGTACCGACACCGATGTTGATGTCGATACCGGTACCGGGATTGGTACCGTCGGTGACACTGATATATGAAGATTAGTCTGTGATGGCACTATTGGTACCGTGGAAACCGAATGTGGCAGACCTTGATCGGTGGAATGTCTACGGTACCGTCTGAAGTCGGTACCGAGACGAGTCGGTACCCAGTCATCCAGACTAGAGATCGATTCTAGACTCGGCATCGAAAGAAGCGAGTCTATCGATGCATATTTGGAGGGTACCGACGTGGATACCAGCATCGGTACCGGGACCGATGTGGGAAGACCGGTCGTTAGCGGCTCTAGCGGCACCGAAGATACCGAGAGCGCTCGACTGCGATCATCGGTGTGGAATGTTTCATCCAGCACCATTGCCGATGCCGGGGTACCAGCACTGCTCAAAGCGGATACCACCACCGTACATGGCTCAGGCATGTTCACCGAGGTGAAAACCCCGGGAACAGCCTGAAACCCCGTTAGTGCTTTGGAGACAAACGCCTCCCGCCAGGGTTTTAAAGCCAAAATGTCCTCGAGGGCAAGCCCAAAGGCATCTCTATGAAGTACATGAGATCTACCACCCGAGGACTGGCTAGTCTTTACAGACTTTTGTTTGGTTACCTGATCCTGCGAAAAAGAAGATGGAGCTGGTACCCTCAGGAGAGAGGGGAACAGCATATCGAGTTGAGCTCGATGGTGAAAACTTCTTGGAGAAATAGTAGTACAGGAGGGACAGTCCAGCGGATTGTGTTCAGGTCCCAAACATAGAAGGCACCAATTATTGGTGTCCAAAAGTAATTTGGTAGTGCCACAGTTAAAACACTTTCTATTGGCTAGAATTTTCATGAGGGAAAAAGGAGAGGCCTAGCAGGCCGAAGCCTGTCAGGACTAAGTAGGAAAAAAATTCCCTACAGAAGGAAATATTTGTCAAAGAAAAGAAGAAGAAAACACCGGTGGTACCGGTGCGTCGAGGGAAGGTAGACACGACCACAAGAAAAAACAAAAAATAAGGGAGAATTTTCTGCGGTGACAGGAGGACGTCCTGTTGGCTCCGCGGAAAAACGAAAACTGAGGAGAGGCAGTTGGGAAAGGCGGGAAGGCAGCACGCAGGCATGGTGGGATGCTCCCAAAAGCGTTCTAATTGGACGCTGGGGAGCGTTCCTGCGCAGACTCCGTTGGTACCGACGTACCCATATGTGAAGACTCATTCCTGCTTGTTCCTAGAGATTATCTTGAACTTCTCCTGCACCGGGAACTTGTTCAGGTTTCTAGGATAGGCCTTAGGCCCCCTGTTCTTTTTGGGACTAGAAAGTACTGGGAGTAGAACCCTTTACTCTTGAGGTGATAGGCTACTGGATCCATGGCTCTGTGCCAGAGAAGACCTGCAAGTTCCTGCAGTAGCATGGCCTGGTGCAGGGGAGTCAGAGGACTCTTCTGGGATGAAAGGGGGAGGCGTATGGTCCAAGTGAAGGAGACAGCTTTCCGTGACTACTTAGAGTACCCAGGCACCAGAGGTGATAGCAGGCCACCGAACCAGAGGCCCCCCTGTTGGTAGCTGCTCCCCCAAGGGTGGAAAAGCTATGTTCAGGAAGTCAAAATCCCATCCCTGGCTAGGCAGGAGCCAGGGTCTGGGACTTGGAGCCCTTAGGCTTGCGAGGGCCTTGGCCCGCTCTCTTGCTCTAGTGACACTGCTGTAGGGAATGGGGAGCCTGGTATTGGGGATAGCCCAGGTAATGTTGGCCCTCTCTCTAGAATGGGGCCTTTTCCCCAGTGGCTTCTTCTTTGGGAGAGTGGAAGTCTTCCTGAAGAGCCGAGGCTTGGCGTTGAACACAGCTACCCGCAGCGGCTACCCTCACATTTGACTCAAAGTTGTTGTAGGCAGCTCGAGACATGTACTTTGAACACTCCCTGACACACTTCGTGAGGATTTGGAACCGATGGAAGTGATCCCCTCTGAGGCCCGCTGAGAAACCTGCAAGCTCCTTTGCCAGGTCCCGAAGATACATGCCGACATAAATCTGGTAGACTTGGATTCGGCAGGTCAACATCAAGCCCTGGTAGCATTTACGGCCAAGAGTGTCAAGAGCACGGGACTCCCTGCCCAGGGGCAAGGAGGAATGCATCTTCTGGCTCTTCTACCGACACAGAGTCGACGTCATCACAGTGTAGGTGTGTGGCAGTTGCGACTTTTGGAAGCTGGGGCTTCGGTACATTGTGTCCAGGAGTCGACTGACTATGAGTACCGATGCTGGTGTCTCATACATGCGAGGAAGGAGTTGCCTAAGGATGGCAGGGACAGGAACCATCAGGGCCTCCTTGGGCAGGGCCTCGTACTGGAGGAATTTGAGTTCCTCCATGCAAGTATCGTCCTCAGACTCCGTGTTGAAGGACAAGGCCTTCAACATATCACAAACAAATTTGAGGAATGATGTGTCCTCGGGCAGAGACAGATGCTGCGACGTTAGGGGAGATGGGTCCGATGGGAGGTATGGTGCTTCTACATCTCCAGGGATGCCTCATCCTCAGACTCCCAGTCAGAGTAGTCGGTGGGAGACTCAACTGCCGACCAGGCCTGGGGTGCAGGACCCAGGTCGGGGGCCCGGTGGCCTGCAGCGGCTATGTGGCAAGAGCCCTGAGCACACGCCTGGGAGGATTTCGCTCCCGAGAAATGGGAGCAAGACCAGGACCCTCGCCAAGGATCGACTCGAGGCTTTGTGCTGACGAGGATCGACTTGGCAACCAGGGGAGTCCTCAACAACAAGGTCCCTGCGGTCTTGACAAACACACCGGCAGGGCCAGGCGTTGGTGCCTGCTGTGTAGCGTGGAAGGCAGTGAAACTGCGCTCCAGCATCATCATCCTGGTTTCCCACTCAGGAGGTGCAGCCTTTGACACAGACACCGGGGTCACCGGGCGGGCATCAACGAGACAGGTCTCAGGAGTCCAGGACCGGTTGCCAGAAGCCTCCACGTTCATTCAGGGAACTTATGCTGGCTGCTCCCACTCAGACTCCTCAGGTTCTCTCAGCGGGCTGCAGGACCTGGCATGGCACTTGCCCAGAGTTTCCGGGTCCCAGGATGAGGTCCTCGAGGATTTCTTCTTCTTTTTGTGCTCCCGCTCCCGGGAACACTTGTTAGGATGTCCACATATTACGTGACTCTGAGGACCCGTGTGGAGCCTTGGAGTGTGAGGCTACCGGAGATACCGGGGTAGAGTCTGACCTTCTGCCGATGACGCTGGATAGCCTTCGTGGACACCTTTTTACAGAGACTGCAGACCTCCGGGTCATGGTCAGCCCCAAGACACCAGAGGCAGCAATCTTGTGTATTGGTGACATGTTTTTTGTGCACTGATCACACTTCTTGAACCCGCTGGCCACAGAGGCAAAAAGTACCCTAGCGAGGTCGAAGAGACTCGAAGCGGCCAGCGAATGAAACAGACGCGAATTGTGCAGGGGGAAAAAAATCCTAGAACGGTTCCATGGTGCGATGCTGGGGCAAGCACGCTCGGAGGCGAGAAAGGGACCGGTCGCAACTTGAGAATAGAAAGAGGTCTTTTTAAACACGAAATAATCAACTTTTTCCGGGGAAATAAGACATGTCTGTTGGTTTCCGCGGAAAAAGGAGACTGAGCAAGATGGCACCCTTGAATGGGAAGCGTACCATACATGCGTAATGGCATCTACCAAAGGCTTTCTTTGAAAGCTGGGGAGATGCTTCAGTGGGGCTCCATCGGCACAGATGTCACCCATATGTGAGGACTGACTTCCTGGAGACATACCCATCCATTCTGCAAGCAATGTGTTTAGGGTTTTTAACTGTCTCCCTGAGCAGGTTACCCCTATACCTATAATTCAAAATAAATCTATTTCAACATAAAGAAGTTTATGCATGTAGGAGTTGTTAGAACTAGAGAAGTAAATATGAAAAGAAAAGACATTTGCAACCTCACCCATTAGCGGAAATTAAAACACAAGTACTGGCAGGGCAATTAGCTTCAACGTGCTTATTCATAAGAGGGCCAAGGTTCTATTGTAAGTATAGCATAGTTACTCACCTGTAACAGGTGATCTCTGGGAACAGCAGGAATTTAGTCTTCACATATGGGTATCGTCGGTACCGACGGAGCCTGTGCGGGAACGCTCCCCAGCATCCAATTAGAAACCTTTTGGGAGCATCCCACAGCGCCTGCGTGCTGCCTTCCCGCCTTTCCCAACTGCCTCTCTCCAGTTGAGTTTTAAAGCTGAGACAAACAGAGAGAGAGAGAGGGAAAGAAAAGAAAAGAGAGATACAACTCCAAGGATAGCTGGGTGGGTTGTGAAGACTAAATTCCTGATATTCCCGGAGATCACCTGTTACAGGTGAGCAACTATGCTATCTCAAGGAACAAGCAGGAATGTAGTCTTCACATATGGGGACTCCCTAGCTACCAATGCAAGGGACAGACCCCAGAAGTTGTGTGCCCCTGTGAAAGGGCTCCACTTCCCCCCATGGATCTCTGGCATCCTACCGGGAAAGGTGGGTAGGAGTTGATTAAGTATGTAACAGGTGTTGTAGAACAGGCTGACCAAACAAGGCATCCCGGCGGGAGTCCTTGTCTAAGCAGTAATGCGCTGTGAAGGTATGAACCGAGGCCCAAGTAGCTGCTCGACAGATGTTGTCAATAGACACAGAGTGTAGATGAGCCATTGAGGCTGCCATGGCTCTCACATTGTGAGCTGTGACATGGCCTTCCAGAGAAAGTTTCTTACTCTGATAGGCAAAAGAAGTACACTGTGCAATCCAGTTGGACAATGTTCTCTTGGAGACTGGAAGTCCCAAATGAGAAGGATCGAAAGCAACAAAGAGTTGGGAGGACTTTCTATGCTGCTGTGTCCTCTGTAAGTAAAAAGCAAGTGCTCTTTTACAGTCCAAAGTATGAAGATTCCTTTCTGCATTTGAAGCATGAGGCCTTGGAAAAAATACAGGCAGGTAAACCGCCTGCTTTAAATGAAAAGGCGAGACCACCTTTGGCATAAAGTGTGGATGAGTCTTAAGGACTACCTTATCATGATGGAACCTCGTGTAAGGAGGATCAGCAACTAATGCTTGCAATTCACTGATGCGACGTGCTGATGTGATTGCAATGAGAAAGGTAACTTTCCAGGAAAGGAATTTCAAGGAGGTAGTAGCTAAAGGTTCAAAAGGCGGCTTCATGAGCTGCCCAAGAACTAGATTCAGGTCCCATGCCACTGGAGGTGGCCTAATGGGAGGCTTAGTTAGAAGAAGGCCCCTCATAAATCTCGCTATGAGAGGATGAGAGGAAATAGGCTGTCCATTTAAAGGCTTTAAAGAAGCTGAAATAGCACTTAAATGGACTCTTACTGAGTTAGTCTTAAGTCCTGCATTAGATAAATGAAGGAGATACTCCAGTAATGATTCCAGAGGTATCACAGAGGGGTGAAGACCCTTTTGCAAACACCATATGGAAAACCTTTTCCACTTGAAAGCATACGAGCGTCTTTTGGAAGGTTTCCTGGAAGCACAAAGGACATCCTTTACTTGTTGAGAAAGGTTAAGACCATGAAGGTCTAGGCTCTCAGCAACCAGGCCCTGAGATGCAGAGAGTGGGGATTGGGATGCCACAAGGAGTGGAGGAGTGGCCTAGTGGTTGGGGCAAGGTACTTCAGGCCGGAAGGTCGGGGGTTCAAATCCCACTAGAGGACAGCAACCTTGGGCCAGAAGGACTGGGGTTTCTAGTCCCACAGGTGCTCCTTGTGGTCTTGGGCAAGCCACTTAACCCTCCATTGCCCATGTTCCCTGTAAAATAGTTATCTCTAAGTTATAATGCCCTCTTCAATGTAATTTCAGTTTGTTCAATGTAAACTGCACTGATGCAGAATAGCGCGGTATATAAGAGAATGTAAATAAATAAAATAAAATCCCATCCTCCTGAGACAAGAGATCTGGAGCAGATCCTAACTCCAGAGATGGAGCTTGAGAGAAATGCAGGAGTAGAGGGTACCACACCTGCCGTGGCCAATGTGGAGCTATGAGAATCATGTGGCCTTTGTCTCTCTGAAGCTTGAATAGGGTTTTAGGAATTAGGGGAATGGGTGGAAAAGCATATAGAAGTCCTGACCAAAATGGAGGAGGAAAGCATCCCTGGCCTGAGATCCCTGAGCCGGAATTCTGGAACAGAACCGGGGAAGTTTGGCATTCAACGAACTTGCAAAGAGGTCTATGTCCGGAGTTCCCCAAATTTGAAAACTTTTTGCTACCTGGTCTGCATGGAGAGACCATTCGTGTGGAAGCAGAACTCGACTGAGTCTGTCTGCCCAAGAGTTTTGAATGCCTGGCAGATACACCCACAAGGAGATGAATCTGATACTCTCTGGCGAGGGCCCATAGTCGCAAAGCTTCGTTGCAAAGCGACAGAGAGCCTGTTCCTCCATGCTTGTTCAGATAGAACATAGCTACTTGATTGTCTGTCTGAATCAGGACTGTCTTGTAGCTGAGCTGGGTATGGAACACTCGAAGAGCAAGGAAAATTGCTCTGAGTTCTAGGAGATTGATATGTAAGTGGGTCTCCTGTGGCGTCCAGGTGCCTTGGGTTGAGAGATCTTGCAGATGAGCTCCCCAACCCACCTGTGAGGCATCTGTTGTTAGAGTGACCTGGGGTAGGGGTTGCTGGAAAGGGGACCCCACCAACAGGTTTTGGGTTGACTGCCACCACTATAGAGACAAAATAAGGCGACTTGTATTTGCTATTTTGTCTGATAGGCAGCCTGATGCCTGAGTCCACTGAGTGGATAGAGTACATTGGGCTGCTCTCATATGGAGGCGAGCATAGGGAACCATGTGCACGGTAGATGCCATGTGGCCTAGCAGTTGTAACATCTCCCGAGCAGTGAGATGAGTTTTTAACACTGCCTGGGAGGCTAACTGCACAATGCGAAGGCAGCGGGCCTGTGGAAGATAGGCCCTTGCTTTTCTGGTATCCAGCAAAGCTCCTATAAACTCTACAGACTGAGTGGGAGTTAGGCTGGATTTTGGGATGTTTATGACCAGCCCAAATACTGAAGGACACGCATTGTGCAAGATGATAGGGAAATTCTGGCCTCTGATTCTGATGGGGCTCAAATGAGCCAGTCGTCTAAGTAGGGGAAGACGAATATTCCTAGAGTGCGAAGAAATGCTGCCACTACAGCCATGCATTTCGTAAATACCCTTGGTGCTGAGGCCAGGCCAAAAGGAAGCACCCTGTATTGGTAGTGCTTTCCTTGAAAAAGAAAACGAAGGAATCTTCGGTGAGTTGGATGGATGAGAACATAAGTGTACGCATCCTTGAGATCTAGAGAACAAAGCCGATCCTGACTCTGAAGGTATGGCAGCAGAGTTTGCAGAGAAATCATCTTGAATTTATTTTTGAACAGGAATTTGTTCAGTTCTCTGAGGTCTAAAATGGGTCTGTGTCCCCCTGTTTTCTTTGGAATAAGGAAATAAGGGGAGTAAAACTCTGTACCCTGTTGGGAAAATCGGTACGTCTTCTATTGCCCCCTGGGCATGAAGTAAACTGACCTCTTGACCCAACTGAGTGTTGAGTGAAGCCTGAGAATTGAACTGTCTTACCACTGTAGGAGGGGGCATGTTGAAGAAATGAAGCTCGTACTCCTCTCTTACAATGGAAAGAGTCCATTCTTCTACTGTTATCTGCCCCCATCTGGGGACAAAATGACAACCTTCCTGGGATGGTGGAAGGCTTTGGCCCATTGAGGGCCAGAAAGGCCAAATTTCTCTAGATGGGAGTCCAAGCCCCTGTGGGGCGGTTGAGGCTTAGCAGTCTTTGATTTCCTTTGCTTTGGGGGCTGCTGTCCCTTTCGGACAGACTGACCTGCAGAATGCACCTGCTGGGTATAGGAGGGGTAAAACCTCTTCTTTTTAGAGAAGAATGGTTTCTTGTAGGATTTTCTCCTTGCAGGATCAGCTGTAGCCTTGGATAGTCTATCCAAAGTGGTGTTATCAGCATCCAGCTCATGAGCTTTCTCTTGTCAATTTTTGCCAAAGAGATTTTCACCTGTGCAAGGGATATTCCCCAGTTTGTCCTGTACCCAGAGATCTAAGTCAGATGCCTGGAGCCAGGCAATCCTACGAGCACCTATGGCAATGGAAGACGTCGATGCCACGGATGCTGCATCGGAGGGAAAAAGGGTGCTAAGCTTAGCAGCTCGGTTTTGCCGACCCCTCTTCGACATCATCCCACAGGCAACACACTCCGAGATAGAGTGGTCAGGACCTAAACATTTGAGGCACCACTCGTGAGTGTCAGTGACGGAGATGGTACCGCCACACTTGGAACACTTTTTAAAAACCGAAGCGGGTTTTTCCATATTAAGGAAAAAATTGGGCCTAATGCCCAAAATGGCGCGTGGCACCTGAGAGAAAAAAGGCTGGAAATCCAGAAAAAGATTAGAAAGTTTTGGGGTTTTTTTGAAGAAAGAAAGAAAGAACCGGCGGTACCGGTATAGCTTCGAGGAAGGCAGACGCTACCACAAAAAAGAATGAAAAATATGGGATAATTTCTGCGGTGACAGGAAAACGACCTGCTGGCTCCACGGAAAACGAAGAACTGGAGAGAGGCAGTTGGGAAAGGTGGGAAGGCAGCACGCAGGCACTGTGGGATGCTCCCAAAAGCTTTCTAATTGGATGCTGGGGAGCGTTCCCGCGCAGGCTCCGTCGGTACCGACGATACCCATATGTGAAGACTACATTTCTGCTTGTTCCTGGAGATAAATTCTTCCACTTTGGCAATAAATCGGGAAATTTGTTGGCCATACCGACTAGAGTGAGAAAGTCACATGGGTTGGCAGTAATCAGGAAAAAAAACGGTGACTTGAATTATATGCAGTACTGCATACAGAACAAGGAGGAGATATTTTGGGCCAAGATAGATATCTTCAGAAAGTGGCCTTTCACAATGGATTGGAGGGGGGGGGCAAGGAGAAGGGAGAGGTTTCTACAAAATTTTAAAAGACAAAATTGGAAGACCCATGGCAGCAGTGTATAACACCATAGCAGAACAAGGTATAGCCCCACCTGAGATGAATACAGTCTATGTTGCTTTAACCTTGAAGCCAGGAAAGAATCCACAAAAAACAAAAATCTTACTAGCATATATTGTTGATAAATATTGACCTAAAAGTGTTAGCCAGGGGAGCTAGCAAGCCAATCCAAGATGGCCGCATAACTTTGATTGTGCTCATCCCACACTGTTCATTCTGGGTTTTTTCCCAGTTTTTGGCTGGAAATGTAGCCCCAAATTTTGCTATCTAGAGGCTAAAGCTGGGAGGATTGCCGCATTGGAGCAGTGCCTTCTTGATCTTCATGCTGAAACATTATGCATCATGTGACTGCCATTAGAGGAGGCCTCACTTCTAAATTTGCCCTTATAAACAACATGAGTTGCAGTGTGACACCACATGAGTTTAATGCCAGCTCTATTGTTTCTTTTTACACAATTTTTCTTTTTTCTGTTCTGCTTTTTATTTTATTGGATACACTCCTGTTTAAAAACATTTTGTGTTGCTTATGCAGAGGCTCACTCTCTGTAACCAGAAAGTGGTACGTCCGCCGCAGTACAAGCTCAAGGGAAGTCCATACGCAGGCCTCATGCACTTGTGTAGGAAAAGAAGGGCACCAGCAGCAGTGTCCAATTGGGAATGGTACTTGGCGAGGAAGTCCTTGGTTGTCCTACTGGTTCCGGAAGGTAAAATGTCCAAACAAACAAGGAACAAAACTCCAAGCGGGTCAAGAAAAAAAGAAAAAATAATCTTCTTAAGTCCAGGCTGGGCCTAGACATAAACCTAGTCCTGCTCCCGAAGAGCCTAAGCCCACCAAAGAGAGTCCTTACTTCTGTGGTTCCCTTAGATGGGCCCAGTCCCAGCGATGTCAGTACTCCCATCCCCCTCAGATTGCAGTCCTTCTCTCTCTTAGTATGCAGGCTGAGGTCACGGCTGCAGCCCCCCCCCCCCCAACTGACAAGACTCACAGGAGGAAATATGGTGGCTTTCCTAAAGCTACGAGAGTTAAAGAAAAAATTCCAGCCTTGAATTGGAACGCTACAAGATGCTCAAAGATCCATGTTGAATAATGCTGAGATCATCAAGAAAAGGTGGAAAAAATACACAGAGTCATTATACGATAAAGATCAAGTGGACCAAAAGCCATTTCAACCTATATCTTATGATCAGGAACCATTGGTGATGAAAGAAGTCAAAGCAGCACTGAAAGCCTTTTCAAAGAACAAAGCACCAGGCATTGATAGCATTCCCACTGAAGTATTACAGCAATCCGATGCAGTCATTACCATACTTACAAGGCTCTGCCAGGAAATTTGGAAGACAAATTCATAGCCAACTGACTGGAAAAGAGCTGTGTTTATATCAATATTGAAGAAAGGTGACCTGACTGTGGAAATTATTGCACAATCGCTCTGATCCCAACATATGCCAGCAAGATTCTACTCAAGATTATTCAGCAGACACTACAACGATACCTGGAACGAGAACTGCCTGAAGTGCAAGCAGGGTTCAGGAAAGGCAAGGAATGAGAGACATCACTGTGGATGTGAGATGGATCCTTGAAAAGAAAAAAGAATACCAAAAAGATATCCATATATATTTTATGGACTACAGCAAGGCTTTTGACTGTGTAAACCATGAGAAACTCTGGGCCACATTAAGCAGCTTTGGTATTTCAGGAACACCTGATAGTTCTCTTGCATAACCTTTACATTGATCAAGAAGCAACAGTTCAAATGGAAGAAGGAGAAACAGAATAAACTGAACACAATATTCCAAGTGAGGCCTCACCAGCGACTTGTACACTGGTATTAGTACCTCTTCCTTTCTACTTGTAATCCTCTTTATATGCAATCCAGCATCCTTCTGGCTTTTGCCACCGCCTTGTCGCACTGTTTCGCCACCTTGAGATCCTCAGAAATAATCACTCCGAGGTCCTTCTCCTGGTCCATGCACACCAACCTCTTGCCCCCCTATCGCATACAATTCCCTTGGATTTCTGCTTCCTAAGTTCATGACACTGCACTTCTTCACATTAAATCTTAACTGTCAAGCATTAGACTATTCTTCCAGCTTTTGTAGATCTTTCCTCATGTTCTCCACTCCCTCGGGGGTGTCCACTCTGTTGCAGATGACACGAAAATTTGCAACAGAGTGGACGCCACAGTCTACTGGCTCATTCTATCTCCATTTCTTCCTCTGCTGCAGGTAAGTAAAGTGGCATCCCTTCTGAGGCTTCCACTTTGATCCCTTCAAGAGACCCTTCAGGAGGAGGCTGGCTACCTGCAAAGGTCCCTTCAGGATGTTTAAATCCCTCCTAGTTATGCTGCAAGCCTTGGACCTCCAGGGGAACTCCCCATCTTTAACACCTCCCCAGTTTTCTGGGTTACAGCTAACTCCCTCTCGGGCAGTGATTGGCTCATGGAAGGGAGCACATACTGTTTGTGCTCTCAGAGAAACTGTAGGTCCTCTTCTCCCCTGCTCTTCAGGGCTATAGAAACTCTTCTACCCTTGATTCTTCACAGAAGATTTTCCTGCCTACAAGGCGCTACTGGTGCTGGCTTTCCCCCAACTTGGGGACTCCCCTAGCTGAAAGTAAGGACCCCATCCCCTTTTTACCCTGTAGAGAGGGAAGGTCTAGCCATGGAGGAAAGTTACTTACCCACCCCTGGCTATCTTGCTCCTTAAGAGAACCTTCAGTGGCATATCTCTCAAAGATGGCAGGTCACCGCCTATGTTGGATAAAAGGCCTTGCAACCAGATTGGAGTACTGGAAAGCATAGCTATTTACCTGTAACAGGTGTTCTCCGGGGACAGCAGGAATCAGTCCTCACATATGGGTGACGTCACTGCCGACGGAGCCCTCGTGCGGAGCAAATCCCCAGCTTTCAGAGAAAGCCTTTGGGAGTTGCCACCACGCATGCATGGTCCCCTTCCCGCCCAAGGGTGCCATCTTGCTCAGTCAAATGACATAGCTAAAAAGCCAGCAAAAAGAACAAAATATAATAATAGGACTGCAAGGGGAGGAGGGAGGGTCATGAAGACTGATTCCTGCTGTCCCCGGAGAACACCTGTTGCAGGTGAGTAACTACGCTTTCTCCGGGAACAAGCAGGAAGTCAGTCCTCACATATGGGACTCCCCAGCTATATGCTACCAAGAACCCATAGGCTCCCTCTACGAGAGTCGCAAGCAGCCGCAATAGAAATCCAAACTAAAGGAATAGCACTCCGGTAGCCTGACACAGAAGGGTCGGAGGGAAGGAGTTGCCTAAACCTCAAAAAAATTTTGGAGTATTTATTTATTTAAACATTTTTTATACTGCTTTGTCCTTCACTCAGAGCGGTTTACATTATAACTTGAAACATACATAGAGCAGTTAAACTTGGAAACATTATACATAGAGCAGTTAAACAGAGGTTAATGTTGTACAACGGGCGTGGTATATTGGGTAGAGGCTGTGTAAAGCACAGTTACTTACCTGTAACAGGTGATCTCAGGGAACAGCAGGAATTAGTCTTCACATGTGGGTACGTCGGCGCCGACGGAGCCCGCACGGGAATGTTCCCCAGCATCCAATCAGAAAGCCTTTGGGAGCATCCCTCGCGCCTGCGCAGTGACTTCCCGCCTTTCCCACTGCCTCTCCCCAGTTGAGTTTCATAGCTGAGACAGAAGGAGAGGAAGAGGAAAGGAAACAGATAGATACAACTCCTAGGGGAGGTGGGAGGGTTGTGAAAACTAATTCCTGCTGTTCCCTGAGATCACCTGTTACAGGTAAGTAACTGTGCTATCTCCAGGAACAAGCAGAAATGAGTCTTCACATGTGGGGACTCCCTAGCTGAGGGTGCCATGGGAGATCCCATAAAATGCGTATCCCTGGACAGGAGGGCATTTTCCCAACCTGGATCCCCGGCATCCCCTGAGGGATGGGGGGTAGGAGTTGAGGAGAGAAGAGTTGCAGAGGAACAACAAAAAACTAAAGAACACAGGGGAGATGAGTCTTTAGAATGCATGTCATTAATGAACTAGTACCATATAGAGCTTACCTACTGGATTGTAGGAAGTAGAACTGTGATGGAAGGTACTGTAGACGCAGTAGCGGAATCTTCAAGGGAACTTCACAGCAGTGAGGATGAAGTTCCAAATCCGGAATAGGCAGGTGACCCAGGTGTCAACTGGAGCAGGAGAAGAACGGCAGGTCTTCAATGGAAAGCTTTGTGTGAAAAAGCTGAGAACTCTTTTAGGCACAGAGTTATTAACATTGAGGATTAAAAGAAGAAGACTGACCGTTCTGGAATTAGCCCAGTCCGGAAGGGAAGAGAAGGTATGGAAAAAACCCCTCTTCCCAGGGAAAACAGGAGGGTACTCCGGAACACTGAAGATGTACACTGTCTTTCCCAGCCAATAAGAAATAGGAAGACATTGAAGTTTGATACCTCATAGATAAGGAGGTGTATAACAAAAATAGAAGCTGTTGACGCCACAGCAATAATTGTGAGTATAACCGGACCCAGTTACCAAGCCGTATGATAACAGGCAAGCGGACTGTCTGGACCCCTTAGAAACTAAAAAAACTTTAGTACCGACAGTTAGGGAGATAGTGGGTAATACACAGGGTGCTATGACCATCTCCCAAAAAGCGCCTACCTATATATATATATATATATATATATATATATATATATATATATTAAACTATATACATATCAATACAGATGTGAATATATATGTCTAGACAAGTGTGACATATATAGCTATAGACTTATTTATTTATTTAACTGTATTTATATCCCGCCTTTCACCGGGTCAAAGTGGTGGGACATATAACCAGGGGAGGGGAATCAAATGTGGGGGGGGGGGGGGGGGCCCAACACCGGGGGTTCAACATTGATGATTTTTGGGGTGAACATAGAGACTGACAAGATAGCATAGTTACTGGTTTGGAGATCTTGGAGAGAAATAGGGGGGGGGGGGGGTTCCTATTCAGAGATGTTCTTGGAATAGGATGGTTTTTAGCTGCTTTTTGAATGATGGGAGATCACCGTTGTTCCTGATGTGGTTTGGTAGAGCGTTCCAGAGGGATGGGGCATAGAGTTCAAAGGCTCTGTTGCAGGTCCGCTGAGTTGCTTTAGTTCTTTTGTGGGGGATGGCAACGGAGCTGTTGGAGGATTGTCTGGTTGTTCTGCTGTGGGTTGGGCAAGGCAGTAGGGTGTGGAGTGGGGTGCCTTGTGTTTGGTGGATGGTTTTGTGGGTGAGTAGAAGAGTTTTGTACTTGATTCTCGCTTCAATGGGGAGAATATGAAGGTCCCTCAGTATTGGGGTGATGTGGTCTCGTTTCCTTGCATTGTGAATTATTCTCACCGTGGTGTTTAGGGCAGTTCGGAGGGGATTGGTCTGTGTGGCAGGTAGGCCATGGTAGATTATGTTGCAGTAGTCCAGATGAGGGAGTGTTAGAGCTTGCATTACTGTCCTGAAGTCTTGTGGTTCGAGGAGGGGTCGGAGGCGTTGTACCGTTTTCGCCTTGTGGAATACAGTTCTTGTGGTCTTGTTGATTTGTTGCTTAAGAGTTAGGGCCTGGTCAATTATAATGCCGAGATATCTTATGTGTGGTTGTACTTGAATTTGCGTGGTTCCCATGGTGAGGTGAGTGGGTGGTTTGAAGTCTGGGTCTTTTGTCACTATAAGGGCTTCGGTCTTCTTTATGTTAATTGATAAGTTGTTCTCTTGTAGCCAGTTGGATACGTCGGTGAAGCAGGTTGATAGCTGTTCGTTTGTTGGGTCCGTTGTTGTAATTGGGGCGTAGAGCATTATGTCGTCGGCGTATATGTGGAAGTTGACATTGTGAGTGCGTATGACTGAGCAGAGTGGACGGAGGTAGATGTTGAAAAGCATGGCTGACAGTGTGGATCCTTGTGGTTCTCCTTGATGTTGCTGGAAGGGGGATGAGGTGGAGGTTTTGGTGCGGATCAGTTGCTGTCGGTTGGTTAGATAGGACTTGAACCATTGGAGTACAGTACCTTTGATCCCAATTGTTTGGAGTCTGTGGATGAGGGTGTCATGGGAGATGGTGTCGAATGCCGCTGATATATCCAGAAAAATTAGGATGTATCCGGAGTGTTTCTCCTGGGTTCCTATGACAAGGGTGTTCATCAGCATGGTCATTAGGGTCTCGACCCCGTGTAATGGTCGGAATCCGTGTTGCTGCGGGTCCAGTATGTTGTTAATGTCTAGGTGTTCTTGAAGCTGACGTTGGACTATCTTCTCAATTATCTTTGCGGTGAGCGGGAGGCTTGCTACTGGTCTGTAGGAGGTGGGGTCTAGGGGATCTAGGTTGTGCTTTTTTAGGGTTGGTCGGATGATTGTGGTCTTGAGGGCGTCTGGCATGTGTCCTTGTTTAAAGGATTCATTTACGATGTGGGTTAGTGGTGCACTGAGGTCTTCTTTGGTTTTCTTTATCCAATCGACAGGGCAAGGATCCAGCGGGGAGGTGGTGGTATCCAAGCAGGAGATGGTGGAGGATATTTCTTCTTTTGAGGTTGTGTCAAATGTATTCCAGTCTCTGATCGGGGTGATGTATGAAGTTGTCTTGGTTGTTGTTTCACAATAGTTAAATGTGATCACCTTTCAGAGCGTTAATTACTAAATAGTACCTAATAATCTGCACGCTCCACTCTTCACCTTAAGAGGTATAGTGATATTTTTTCTTGCAGCTGGGCCTCAGACTATTGTGGAGCTGATTTCTCAGGTTATGAAGAACACTTCAAACCTAATGCTCACATTTGCATCAACGGCCCATACGCTGCTGATGGTAAGCTTTGAATAGTGCGGTGCTTTTAATCAGATAAGATTACCACGCTAGAATTTTTCAACTTCAGAATGTTCACTTTGAAAAAATGGTACTTATCTGAAAAGGCTGCATTACCCCAACGCCAACTTTTGCGCTAGTGCGTTTCACATCAAAGTTTTCTCAAGGGGCTTGTATTTGCACTACTCCGGTCTATCTATAAATAAAGTGACAAAGTACTTATCAGTAGAGTTCACTTCCTCATTTCATCTTTTACAACGGATCCTTAGTCAGATAGCAAAAACCTTTTTCACTCACCGTGTTCACAGACCAGTCGCTGTCTTTTAGTGCTGCTTTTGAAAAGGTGCTACTGAAGACGCCACGCATGCTCACTTTGTGGTGTATTTCTAGTTGTGGATGCTAGAGCCAAAGGTACACAAACGCCGATCCCGGAAAGTTAATCGGAATCGCATCGATTGGCGCCGAAGACGCATAGGTACCGCCCGAAGCCGGTACCCCCTCCGAGCATGGCGTAGCAAGAGGAAAAACCATCTGGGGCGTATCGCCCGGCCCCGAGGCCCAGGATACCCGACGCTGAGCCCCGGTGGAAAGCTCGAAGCCGGAACCAACCTCGCGGCTGGCTGGGGCAGAGGAAAGCCAGTCTGGGTCGTATCGATCGAAGGCACCGAGGACCCCAGATGACGATCCCTAGTGACAACCGGAGCACTCGACACCGGCGTCGAAGCCGGGGAATCGGCCCCGTCCGAAGCCGGCACTAACCCCGCTCATGGCGGGGATGCAGGAAGGCCAGTCTGGGTCGAATCGATCGGTCCCGAAGGCACCAAGGACACCAGTTGACGATCCTCGGCGAAGAGTGGATCACTCGACGCCGGCGCCGATGCCGATGCCGGGGAATCGGCACCGCTCGAAGCGGATACCACCCCCGAGCATGGCTCAGGTATGTTCTGTGAGGAATGAACCCCAGGAACAACCTGAAACCCCGTGAATGCTTTGGAGCCCGAAGACTCCCGCCGGGGTTTTATTGCCAAAGGGGTCTTGAGGGGAAGGCCGGAGCCGTCGTCATGCTGGGCATGAGACTTACCCCTCAAGAATTGGCTAGTCTTAACAGACTGTTTGCGGGTTTAGCTGATCCTGGGGAGAAGGATAAATCGATGTCCTCACCTCAGGAGGAAAAAACAGCATCGAGGGATACCCGAAAAAGAGAGGGTCTCCTCCCAACCCTAAAGCCCAATGGACCGGGGGACCAAGTGGTGGAGTCTAAAAAGAAGACTACGTCTCCACAGTGGAGGCACTTCTTAGGGGAAGGAGGCTCCATGCTGGAAAGGCCTGGAAGGCCTCAGAAAGGACTTGAGGAGAAAAAGACCTCGAAGTGGTAAGAAAACTAAAACAAGGCACCGGCGGTGCCGGTATCGGCGGGAAAACGGCCACGACCACAAGAAAGCAAAAAATAAGGATTTAAGAGAAAAAGTTTCTGTGGTGACAGGAGGTACATCCTGCCGGCTCCGCGGAAAAACGAAAACTGGGGAGAGGCAGTGGGAAAGGCGGGAAGTCACCGTGCAGGCACGAGGGATGCTCCCAAAGGCTTTCTGATTGGATGCTGGGGAGCATTCCCGTGCGGGCTCCGTCGGCGCCGACGTACCCACATGTGAAGACTCATTCCTGCTTGTTCCTGGAGATAAACTATGTACAGTGTTATTTTATTTGAAATCTAACTATATACATTTTATATATTTCGTATATCGTATCGCAGACCATAGCAAAAGGTTATTCATAGTTGGTCTATGGCATGTTAATTTGAGGTTATTATGTACAGCCTGGCCGAAGGCACTGTCCCGTCAGGACTCCCTGTCCAGGGAATAATAGGTTGCGAAGGTCTGACCTGAAGACCAGGTGGCGGCCTGGCAGATGTCTGTCAGAGGAACAGAGCACAAATGAGCCACTGATGCCACCATGGCCCTGACCCTATGGGCTGTAACACGACCCTCCATCGGAAGCTTAGCTGCCTTGTATGCCCAGGCAATACAGTCTGCTACCGAGGTGGACAGCGTATGCTTTGATACCGCCACCCCCAGCTTACTGGGGTCGTAGGATTCGAAAACCTCAGAAGCTTTTTGATGCACTTGTGTACGCTGGATATAGAAGGCCAATGCCCTCTTACAGTCCAGGGTATGCAGGACCATCTCTGCCTGATTGGCATGCGGCCTGGGAAAAAAGGTAGGCAGAACCACCTCCTGGTTGAGATGGAACGAGGAGACCACTTTCGGAAGGAACTTCAGGTGCTTGCGAAGCACCACCCGGTTCCTACAGAAACTGTTGTAAGGCCTTTCTGACACTAGGGCCTGGCGCTCACTCACCCTCTGGGCGGATGTGAGTGCCACCAAGTAAACCACTTTCCAAGAGAGATAGCGTAGATGGCAGATTGCCATCAGTTCAAAGGGCAGCCTAGTAAGCTGCCCTAACACCACATTCAGATCTCATTCAGTCGCCGGGAGCAGACCGGGCGTTTCAAGAGAAGCAAGCCTCTCAGAAACCGAGAGACCAAGGGTTGGACATAAAGAGGCTTCTCATCCACTGGAAAGTGGTTCGCTGCAAGGGCACTGAGGTGCACTCTGACAGAGTTGGACTTGAGGCCCAAATCAGAGAGGTGGAGAAGGTATTGCAAAACCACCCCCACCGGGCAAGAGAAAGGATCCACCTCCTGCTCCTTGCACCACAACGCAAATCTGCATCACTTCAAGGCGTAGGCCCATTTAGTTGACAGCCTCCGCGAGGCCAGCAAGATCTCCTCAATATTCCTTGGAAAGAGGAGCGGAGTGAGAATTACCCTTTCAGCAGCCACGCCATCAAGGTGAGGTAGCTGAGGTTGGGGTGCAGGAGAGAGTCCCACTCCTGAGATAGAAGGCGGGGGGAGGACCCCAAGGGAATGGGAGCCTCCACCGCTAGCTGCAATAGAAGCAGGAACCAGGGTTGCCTGGGCTACCGTGGGGCGATAAGGATGACCGAGGCTCTGTCCTGGAGAATCTTGAACAGAGTCTTGGCCACCAGAGGCGTCAGGGAAAATGCATATAGAAGGCCCACCGACCATGATACCAGAAATGGATCGGCGGCCACCCTGTGCGGGTGTGGCAGCCAGGAGCAGAAACGAGGCAACTGGTGATTGTCCGGACTCGCAAATAGGTCCGGTAAAGCCAATTGGCTACCTCGCGGTCCAGCTGCCATTCATGGGGCTAGAGAATCCTGCTGAGCCTGTCGGCTAGCCAGTTGTCCTGGCCCGGCAGGTAGATTGCTTGGAGACGAATGCCATGCCGGGCTGCGAAGGAGCACAGGTCCAGGGTTTCCTGACATAGACAACGGGACCCCGTACCACCCTGCTTGTTCACATAGATCATGGCCACCTGGTTGTCCATCTGCACCAAGACAGGTTCATGGGCCAGGAGCTGCCTGAAAACCTCTAAGGCTAGGTGGATGGCATGGAGTTCCAAGAAATTTATTTGTTGGGTCCTCTTGCTCGGGGACCAAACTCCCTAAGTACGGAAACCCTGGCAATGGGCCCACTAGCCCAGCAGGGATGCATCTGTGGTCAGGATCCTCGTGTGTAGAGGAGCCTGGAAAGGCATTCCAGCCTCCAAGTGATGCGGTTGGAGCCACCAGGCCAGGGACTGTACCAAATGCCTGGACACTTTGACTCGGTCCCGGAAGCGCCCTGTGGCCTGAGACCACTGGTCTCTGAGACACCATTGAGCAGTCCGCATATGGAGACGGGTTTCCAGAGTCACATGGACTGTGGAAGCCATGTGCCCGAGGAGGCGCAGGAATTGTCTTGCTGACACTACAGACCTGTGACTCACTTGTCCTGCCAGAGCCATAAGCCTGCTTGCCCTGTCTGCAGGCAGAAAGGCCTTCACCTGAAGGGTGTTGATTCTGGCCCCAATGAACTCCAGCTGTTGAGTCGGAGTGAGGCTGGACTTGGGGTAGTTGATTACGAACCCTAGTTGTTGCAGCACCTGGATGGTGCGAGTTGTGGCCTGGTGGACCTTGATGGCTGAAGTGCCTCTGATGAGCCAGTCATCGATATAGGGGAAGACAAAGACCCCTTGGAGCCTGAGAAAGGCGGCAACCACTCCCAGGCACTTTGTGAACATCCTGGGGGCCAAGGCAAGGCCAAAGGGAAGAACCCTGTACTGTTAGTGATTACCCCCCACCACAAAGTGCAGATATTGCCTGTGGCTTGGGTGTATTAGGATGTGTGTATACGCATCTTTTAGGTCTAAGGAGCAAAGCCAGTCTCCCTGGCGGAGGTAAGGCAGCAACATCCCAAGGGAGAGCATCTTGAACTTCTCCCTCACCAGGAATTTGTTCAGGTTGCGCAGGTTGAGGATGGGTCTGAGGCCTCCTGTCCTCTTTGGCACCAGAAAGTACCTGGAGTAGAAGCCCCTGCCCTGCAGGTGGTGGGGCACTGGTTCTACCGCCTGATCCTCGAGAAGACCTGCTAACTCCTTCAGAAGAAGGTCCCTGTGAAGTGAAGACCTGAGGGGCTCTCCTGGGAAATAATGAGCTGGGCTAGGTGAAGATGATAGCCCTCCCGGACCACCTGTAAGGTCCAGGCATCGGTGGTAATGGCTGTCCACCTGTGGGCATAAAAAGCAAACCGGCCTCCTGTGGTCTGCCTTGCTCCTGTTGGAAGAGGGGCCCATGCTGCAGGAGTCAAAAGCCACTTACAGGCTGGGCCGGAGCCGGGGCCTGGGGTTTGGGGGCTTCCTGCTTACATGGGCCATGCCCCTGTCCCTTGGCCTGCTGCCCTTGTTGGGGAGCCGGGGAAGCCTGATAATGGGGGTAACTTCGGTAAGCAGTGCCCTTCCTCGGGTAAGAGGGCTTTTTACCCAAGCCCTTCTTACAAGAAGGGGTAGAGGTCTTCTTGGAGAGCAGTGTCCTCGTCATGTACTCGGTCTCCAGCTCTGCGGCCTTGTTGGTCATGGGTTTGCCAAAGAGATTCTCTCCTTTGCATGGGATATCGACCAACTTGTCCTGAACCCATTATTCGAGTTCCAACAACTGCAGCCAAGCCTGGTGGCGTGCACTGATGCCAGCCGCAGCTACCCAAGCCGCCGACTCAAACCCATCATAGGCCGCCCGAGACAAACTTTGAGCACTCACGGATGGCTTTGGACAGGCCCCTGAAGCTCTGCAAAGGCTCCTCGGAGAGACCAGCCACGAACCTGGCGAGTTCCTTCACCAGGTCTCTCAGGTACATGCCCATGTACAGCTGGTATGCCTGGATCGGACAATTCAGCATTGCTCCCTGGAAACACTTCCCACCGAAGGCATACAAGTTGCGGGCCTCCCTGCCAGGAGGCACCAAGGAGTGCATCTTCTGGCTCTTCAACCTGCGCATGGCCGATTCCACATATGGAGCATTAGTCGTTCCAGGATCGCAGGCACGGGTACAGTAAGGGCCTCCCGAGGGGGGGCCTCATACTGGAGGATCTCAAGCTCGTTGGCTCAAGGATCCTCCTCGGACTCCGTGGGAAATGCCAAAGCCTTGGACATGTCCCACATGAAGTCCAAGAACCTCATGTCCTCCGGAGGGGACCTTCTCCGAGGCTCGGATACCGGGGAATCGGAAGGGACATCCCTATTTCGACAGGTATCTGGGGACTCCTCGTCTTCAGTTTCCCATGATGACGCCTCCGAGGAGGAATCGAGGGGCTCGTCAGGCATCGAGGACCCCGGCACCAATCGCCCCGATGCCGGAAGGCTCGGCGGCGATGACCTCAGTCCCGAACAGGAGGCCGCGTGAGACCTCGGCCGAGGATCGACTCGAGCCCAAAAGGCCTTGAGGATCGGCTTGGCCTCCGGAATCGACTTCGACGTCGAGGGCCAGGTGGTCAGGGCAGATGAACCGGACAGGCCAGCCATCAGCGCCTGCTGCTGCTCCATGAAGGCAGTGAAACTGCGCTCCAAAGCCACTATTCTGGACTCGAGTCCGGAAGGCTCCGCAGCCACCGACTCGGGCCCCGACATGGTTGGGCCCTACGCCGATTCCCCCGGAGGGGAGTCCTCGATGAGGACAGAAGGTACTTGCCTCGGCTGATCCATCTCCCGACGAGAACCTTTGCCGGGTGCTCCTTCTCCGAAGATCCGAGCCAGCGCTCAGGGCTCCGCGATAGGCCCTGGGAGGAGCCGGGTCGCTCAGAGCCATCCAGAGATGCCACCTTCAAGGATTTCTTCTTCCTCTTGTGTTCTCTCAAGGGGACCCCCTTTCCGAGGAAGCTCGACACTGCTCGGGCTCGGAATGTTCCCCCCGAGATGTGGAGGCCTCGGATGAGGTCCGGGCTCTCAGACGCATGGGGGACTCAGAAAAAATCCTATCATGCTGCTGCTGGAGGCTCTTCAGGGCCTTGGAGGACATTTTCCTACACGGGCCACAGACCATCGGGCCTGAGGCACCGGAGACAGCAGTATCGGTGAGGGACATCAGTTTCACGCACCGATCGCATTTCTTAAACCTGCTGCTAGCCATTGGAGGAAAAAAGGGCCCCTGCAAGGTCAAAGACCCAGGCTGCCAGTGAAAAGAAAAAAAAAACGAAAAGAGAGATGGACTCGATACCGCCGTACCGAGCCAAAGGCGGGAAGAGGTGCCGGTGTCCGGTCAAAGGAAACAGGAAAAAAAATAAACTTTTTTTGTGGGACACTATGGACTACGTCCGAAGGGCTCCGCGGAAAAAAGGAGACTGAGCAAGATGGCACCTTTGGGCGGGAAGGGGACCGCGCATGCGTGGTGGCAACTCCCAAAGGCTTTCTCTGAAAGTTGGGGATTTGCTCCGCACGAGGGCTCTGTCGGCGCCGAAGTCACCCATGTGAGGACTGACTTCCTGCTTGTTCCCAGAGAATAGGCTGGTCAGTGCAATTGGAGGGATGGGTCAGAGATCGACCTTGCTGTTACCTCCCCCTGTTATATTTTTGGCCTTTGATGTTCATGCTGTGCTTTTTGAGTTCTCCACAGCGTTGGAGTGATGATAAACCAAATCCAATAATGATGACCCTAATTTGAACACCTGCATCTTTGTGTTTTTTTGCTTTCTTTAGGATCACTGTATGATTGATCTTGTGCTCTGAGGGCTGCTATACCACGGATTGTATCCTGAATGTGTATGCTCATGGGATGTGATGCTTAGATTTGTATGGACGGGGCTTAACTATTTTTTGCTGGAATTATTTGTGACTGATTTGGGCCCTTTTCCTGCCTTTGGTGTGCCCTCAAAAACATCTGTGTTGAGATTATAGCTAAATTCCACCACCCTTCTTCAGATGCCTTGCTGCTATCAATCTAGCTCAGAGCAAGTCATATTCTATGTCTATGGAGTTGGACACACCAGTTAAAAGATCTGACATTTTGGAACTACTCAACAAAATCAAGCTCATAAGGGGAAATATTTCCTCTGTGGTCTCTGAGCTAAAATCTGAATTAAAGTCTATAGATTCTTGGGTTATGCAGAACGAAATCCACATATCCGAACAAACTGACTCTGTAGCTGTTTTTCATAGTAAACTGCGGAAACTGGATACTCTGAGTGAGGAAATCCAATATAAACAAGACGACACATACACATTTCACCCAACATACCATCATCTGTTAAACTTCTAACCCTCCCTCAAACACATACTGCCAGTTTATTATTTCTTAAAACATAGAATGGTTCCTTGGACACCTCTCCAAGAAAAACAACAAAATAAAAATACAGATATATAAAATAGAGCAAATCCAACTCATTACCTAACAATGAAGCAAAATAGCCATCTTCTTTCTAAATATCAGAAGACTTATTTCCTATGGATCACCACCAGCATCATATTCCATAATTGGGATATGGGTACTGAAAAACGTTCTGGCACAAAGCTGAGCTTGCTACAATGCTCTGACTATGGGGATCTCTAAAAGGAATCTCTGACTGGACTGCAATTCCCTAGGTAGAAAATATCATCATAAATTTACCACCTGAAAAGAAAGAAAGATTCTGACTTAAAACACAGAACGTTAACACTAAAGCTTAAATTTAATGTGGTTCTAAATAGATAATCAGTGCAATTTCATGAGCAAGGAATAAGCATTAGTGTGTGTGTGTCTCTCTCTCATCACCATTCAGGCTATGTTTTGAATGATCTGAAATCTGTACTTAACTTTCCCTAAAAGAGCAACAAAAAGGGTGTTGCAGTAGTCTCACAAACTAAAGATGAATGCATGTATCACTGAACAAATAGGTGACTGATCCAGAAGCAGCTTTTGAGAATCCAGAATATCTGCATCATTCACCTATACACCTGAACTCATAACCACCTCAACCACTGAAATCACTTTGTCAGTCAAACCTGTGATTTTCAACAAACTCTCCAATAAAAATAAATCAGAAATTTTGTGTACTTATGACTAGAAGATTATCTTGGAACCAGGCCGTCATTACTGCTAAAAACAGACTAAACTAAGTCAGGACCTGTGCTGGATTCCTGTCTAAAGAAGCCATTAAGTTGTACGTTGCCATCATGAAAATAGATAAACTCAAATGATCCAATTAACCTGCCTAGTGACTTGTACAAAGATAATGAATAAAAAGGGGGAGATCATGAAAACTCACAAGCCAATTTACACAGGGCAAGGAAGTTTGATCAGTTAATTAATTTTCTATTTTGTAACTAAAAGAAATAAGTGGTCCATTGAAGGACCAGTCTCATAAGATCAGACTGCCTACGTCTAGCCAGTAATATCCTATCGTTCACAAGGCTGAAATTACTGGATAAATCCAATATAATCAACAGCACAACTTTATTACAATCAAAGCTGTCATAAATTTAACTAAGCACTGCCATATCCTCAAACAATAGTCAGAGGACAGAAGAGTGTATAAACGGATACCAGGAGAAAGGCTCTAGTCTCTCTCAATATCTCTAGTTTTAAACAGTGTTCTGCTCCTTAAATGATCCATTTAAACCATATCTGCCTATCTACCCCAAAGTCCCTACCACCTATGAAGAAGATTCGGGACAATCTTGTCCAACATCTCCTTAAACCTCAAAAGAGTTCTAAAGCAATTTAACAGCTATAATATCTTCCCATGGGAAAAACATCTTTCTGCAACATTCCCAGGTCAACAAAAACAGGGGAAGTTCATGAAAATTCAAGCACTGACCTTTGTCATTTGAACATACTGCATAAATCACTGACCAGAAGCTAGTTCAGTTAAGGAATACTATTTAAATACGTCAATCAGTTGACAATGCTCATTCTTACCAGTATCCATCTGCCAGACATACACAGAACCATCTGAACATCCAACTATGAGGTAATCATCTGATGGTCTCCACTTTATTACTTGAATAGGGAAGAGATGGCGAGATGCTAGCATGATACATTTTCTCTCACGTAAACTCAAAAGCCCCACTGAATGGTCACTGGCTACAGAACAGATGCAGTGCTGGACTCTTGCCTGAAAGAAAGTTATTAAATTATTCAATTACATTTATGAGCAAGCCATGATTTGCAAAAAGAATCTCAGCATACAAGTCATCTGCTAGCATTCTTCCTCCCCTACAATGAAATAATTACTGAGAAATAAAATCATATCTTTATTAAAGACATATGAAAATAAAAACATATACTTTTTTTTAATATTATATTTTTATTGAATTTGTCATGATTACAAAAGTAAACATTGGAAAAGAACATTCCCTTACATGAAACACTAAAGAAAATTACAGTTTTAAATATAACATATACTTTTAAATAGTGATTTTGCATTATCTTTCATTTGTCCCTCAGAATATCTGCAGAAATTTACTCAAACTAGTTTGGATTTTCAATAAAGATAAACAGGAGATTAAGTTTATCAAAAATTTGGTCCTAAATTATTTCAGCGCAAAAATTGCTCCATTTTTGAACTAGCATTTCTTCTAATTGAAAATGCTGTAATACTTCTATTCATGAAAAGCACAGTTACTTACCTGTAACAGGTGATCTCTGGGAACAGCAGGAATAAGTCTTCACATATGGGTTCGTCGGTAACGATGGAGCCTGCGTGGGAACGCTTCCCAGCGTCCAAAAAGAAAGCATTTGGGAGCATCCCACACGCATGCGCGCTGCCTTCCCGCCTATTCACTTCCCTCTCATCAGTTGGGTTTGTAGCTGAGACCGAAGGAGGGAAGTAGACAAATTAGAGAGAGAGAGAGAGGAGGTGGGTGGGTTGTGAAGACTTATTCCTGCTGTTCCCAGAGATCACCTGTTACAGGTAAGTAACTGTGCTATCTCCAGGAACAAGCAGGAATGAGTCTTCACTTATGGGGAGATGCCTAAAGGAGGTCCCAGCATGTTGCAAATCTAATAGATGGGCCATGCTATTTCCCAGAACCTCAGGCATCCAAGGGATGGAGGGTAGGAGTTGAATTAAAAAGGGTGTGCTGTGGAACAGCTTGACTAAACAAGGCGTCTAGAGGGGAGTCCTTGTGTAGATCATAAGTGTTAGTAAATATTGAATTCCAATTTTCTAATGTGGACCTTATTCAAAAGTATTGCGAAAGTATTTGTTGAGGCTAACATGGGTCTGGTGCTAAGAGCCAGTACATTAGCCTCAAAGAAATTACCTCCCTGTGAAGTAGAGGAAAATAAATGTTGCAATACAGGCAGAGGTCAGAAGCCTTAATGGTTAGAACTAATCCCAGAAGAAAAAACTGGGGGAGTTTAATGAGGTTGGACCTTGGAGGAGAAGCTAAAGCTTCTGTAGGCCAAAGTCTGAAGCTCTTTGTCCTTGGAACAGAATAAGGCTCTAGGAAAGAGGAGATAATTCTGACTGGTTTGCAGGAAAAGGATGGGTCTTTAAGACCCCTCTATCCAAATGAAAGAAAGAAACATTTGTAGTAGGCGGTGTAGCCTCCAATTTCTTGAAGATCAGTAATGTCTTCCTTAAGTGATGTCACTTAGGATAATGACTTTACATGGAGAGCTTCAGATGTAATGTAACCGGAAAGGTTACAGTAAAAGAAGGTAGTTTCTAATTACCATAGAAATTGGTTGTCCATTTAAAACCCTATGGTATGCTGAAACAGCATTAATATGGATAGTAACAAATCTTTCAGAGTCAGATGATATATATATATATATATATATATATGAGAGAGAGCAAGAGAGAGATAAGAGAGAGAGAGACAGAGACAGAGAGAGATTCACTTAATAACAAGAAGGGGTAAGACCTGCTTGAGAATATAGATAGAGAATCTCTTTCTGTTTACAAATGGAAGAACCATGGAGAAGGTTACATGGAAACCAGTGGAAAGTTCTTACTTAGAAGGAGAGGTCTAGCTTTATTTAAAAATTCTAGCCTTTGAATAACCAGAAATGGAGACCTACGTGAAGGGGTGCACAGGAGATCCTTAGTCTTAAGACAACAAGTCTGGATCCTTCTATAACTTCAGTGTGGAGAAGACGACGCAATATAAGGGGATACCATGTTTGCCCCTCTATAAGGGCAATATGAGTATCATGCGTTCTTTGTTCAGCATAAGCTTCAATGAAGTATTGGGAATTAGAAGGAATGCACTAGACAAGGACCGACTGTACTGAAAAGGAATGCATCCCTGTTGTAAGAGTTCCACTGGAGATGTGGAACAACTCAGGGAATTGAGCAATTCTTTATGCTTTCACGTGGTCTAAGCCCTGGTTCCTTTTTCTTAAAAGGAAATTTTAAGGAAGATGGTAAGAGTAGGAAAAAAACAGTCATGTAGGAGCATGACTGGGCAAAGCCTCTTTAACCATCTGGAAGTTACCTACTAGGAATGGCTCTGATGCTCTCTGGCAAAGGCCCATAGTTGCAGAGCTTTTTTGTATAATTGCAGAGAGCATGTTGTAGGTTGCTTAGGTGAGATCTGGCTGTTTAATTGCCAGTGTGCAACCTAATCTATTCTGTTGGAGCCAAAAAGAATTGAAGATGGCTAAGAATAGCAGACAGGCTGGTTGCCTGCAATGATAAATTGTCCAAGTGGGTTTTGGAACCTCTCTTGGAATTATTTATTATTAAGGCAGCAGAAAAAGTTAGGTCCTATAGATTGGAAAAGGACCGACAGACATAATTAGGAGTGGTAAAACTCAATTATTACATAGAAACATAGAAACATGATGACAGAAAAAGACCACAAGGCCCATCTAGTCTGTCCTTCCATAACAACAACTACAACAGTCCACTTTTTACCTTTATTGTCTGATAAGCTGTCTTAAAAGAAATATTTGAGAAGATTGCAAAGGGGAAGAAAGCTCTGTATGGAAACCACTTACTGGAGTAGGTATTGAAGAAAATCCTATGGGCTTAAAAAGTAAGCCCTTCAGTTGAATAGTATCACTCTTAGACAGAATGTCTCGACTAAGAGGGATAGAAAGTAATATAGAGTTGAGAAGACTTACAATTTAAGTCCCTGAAAAAGGTAAAGCCCCCTTGCAATCAAAACTATGAGATATCCTCGTACAGGAAAACTGTCAAGGTGAAGGGCATCGCCTACCTTGTTATTAGTTGTTACTCCTTTTTTTCCTTCAAAAAGGAGAGGAGAAACCTGTTACCTGTAGGGCATGATTATCCTCAATAGCTCTAGGAGCTAAAAGAATAGATTTCTCTTGTGGCAAGAGATTCATGCCTAGAGTCGAGGATTGAGTCAGTGTATCACTGATCTCTCAGTGAGGATGAGATGAACTGTAGATGCTTCTGTTGATAAGAAGTAGGTTAGCGGTTCTAAACCTCAAACAGGAAAAATAGATTTAATGAACAAAATATCAGAAACCCTGCGCCTCTGGGTTTGCTGAGCCTGTTGAGGTTTTGATTTTCTTAGCCTGGTTTGATGTTGCCCTTCTTTGGAAACATCTGCATGATGGGTAGAAGATGGATAAAACTTTTTTCCCCTAGGGAGATAAAGTTTTTTAGGAGATTGTTTACTAGCTGGTATAGAGGAAAGTTTTGACAATCCTCTGAAAGCAACAATATCAGTGCTTAACTGATTAGCTTGGAATAAAGCATCCTTGTTAAAGAGATTTTCACCAGTACAAGGAGTATTTGCCAGCCTTTCTTGTACCCATTTGTCCAAGTCTGAAGCTTGGAGCCAGGCCATATGTCGTGCCCCTATGGCTATAGCAGAAGTTCTGCTAATAGACTCAAAACAGTCCAGGGAAGCACGATTAAGGAACTTAGAGACATTTTGAGCATGACTGACTAATAAGAAACAGTCTGCTCTTTTATGTTCTTAAAGCAAAGGGTTCAAAAGTTTTAAATTCTTTGTGACCTCTTCAAGAGACAATCCCATATAGAAAATATATCAGATAATTCTTGCTGAAAGCATAGATGCCTGGAAGCATCGACGTCCAAAGGCATCTAAAATCCTAGACTCATGACCTGGCGGATAAGAGGAGTGCTTCTTTGCACTCTTAATACACCTCACTGCTGATTCTACAACAATAGAATGATGAGGAAGTTGAGTCTTTTGAAAACCTGGAGAAGGTGGCACCTTGTACACAGTGTCAAGTGTTTTAGAAATTGGGGATAACGTTAAAGGCGTTTCCCACATTTTTAATAGTAGATCCTGTAAGATCTGATGCATAGGAAGCATGATCACATCCTTTGGAATCCAGGGGAATTGCAGAGTCTCTGAATCCCCTGGTATAGATTCTTTACCAGGTATAGAAATGGCAAGTAACTTTGCCATATCAAGCTAAAAAGCTTGAAAAGAAAACTCTCCTGAGGAGGCCCCTCTGAAATGAGGGGTAAAGGCTGAAATTGTTGAAAATTCAGCCTTGGCACCGATGGATTCATCCCAGTCATCGGGATCGGAAGACTTGAAAGGATGAAGCACCGGATTTTCTTTAAAGAGATATCTTCGGTACCGCCCGAGGTCAGTACCGAGATGAGTCGGTACCGAATCCTCCATGCTAGAGAGCGATTCCAGGCTCAGCATGGAAGGGAGCGAGTCTGTTGAAGAAAACATCGACGGTACTGACACCGGTGACGATGTCAATACCGGTACCAGTACTGAAGCCGATACCGATACTCGAGGAACGGTCTGCAGCAACTCTAGTGGTACCGAAGTAGCTGAGAGCGCTAGACTACGTTCATCGGTGAGGAGCGTTTCATCCATCACCATAGCCGATGCCGTGGTGTCGGTACCGCTCAAAGCGGCCACAACCACCGAGCATGGCCCAGGTATGTCCATGGAGGTAAGAACCTCGGGAACAACCTGAAGCCCCGTTAATGCTTTGGAGCCCGAAGACTCCCGCCGGGGCTTTATTGCCAAAATGTCCTCGAGGGCAACGCCAGAGGCATCTCGATGCTTAGAAGGAGATCTACCACTCGAGGACTGGCTAGTCTTAACAGACTTTTGTTTGGTTACCTGATCCTGTGAAAAAGAAGATTTTCTGGCTGGTGACATCGAGTCCGATGTGAACCGGGTATCGAGTTGTGCTCGATCCTGAAGACTTCTTCTGTTTGAGCTCAAGCAGGAGAGACACTCCAGTGGGCAATGGTCAGGAACTAAACATTTTAGACACCAAGTATGAGTGTCTAAAAATATATTTGTACCGCCACACTTTGAGCATTTCTTAAGGATAGTGGCTGATGAGAGGGAAGTGAATGGGCGGGAAGGCAGCGCACATGCGTGTGGGATGCTCCCAAAGACTTTCTTTTTGGATGCTGGGGAGCGTTCCCACGCAGGCTCCGTCGGTACCGACGTACCCATATGTGAAGACTCATTCCTGCTTGTTCCTGGAGATTCACACCTATTTCACAGGAAAATAATACAGTAAAACGTGGCTAACTTGCTTCTGCCTCTATCTTCCCACCAAAGGACAATATAGCATAAAAATAATTTCTTTACTATCAAAAAGCTGGATATGCAGTCCTGCCCAAAAACTGGGTTCCTATAAAGTCCGATCTTTTGACCTTTTGCAAGGCCTGGTAGTTACTAGGGATGTGCATTTGAAACATAACAAATGTCGACAATAGTTCCTCTATCATTTTATGTCATTTTTCAATCAAAAACGGAAGTTAAAACCCAAATTTCTGTCACTTTCCATCTGTTGTAATTAGTGAGCACTATGGGTGAATAGTGCACACTACTGAACAACACGGCATGCATATGCAAATAGGAGCATGTATGTGAATGTGTGCACTATTCACACATGGTTCATACCACTGCTCAACAGTGTATGCTATCATTCTGTCGTGTGCATTATTGCAGTGTGAGTCTGCATTATTAATGACATTTGCTCCTGAAACCACAATCTAAAAATAAATGAGAAACCCCACAAACAACAGAGAAAGCTACACAAAAAGAAAATTCTTGGCTTGCACACCCAAAATTGTTACCTATCCTGCCTACACTTTCTTCTACTCTCAGCCCCAAGCTGCTCACCAATCCTACCCCTACTGTTTATATACCTCAGGTAGACCAGATTGGACTGTTGTAGTTGTTGATATGGAAGGACAGACTAGATAGGTCATGTGGTTTTTTTCTGTCATCATATTTCTATGTATGATCAATCGTATATCACTTCTCTAGTCCCATATGGGTAAGTAATTAAAAGAATGTGCCGCAGTAATGGTATACAATCCCTAAGGCAGCAAAACATAAGTTACGTCTACATGCCTGAATGCAAAAGTATATTGACTTCTTCCAATATCATATCAAATCATCTTCATCTCTTAAAATGAATTTTTTAAATTAAAATCTTTACTTATATTCTGCAACTTTCAGTCAAATACTTGAAAATACCGATCATTTAAAATACCATTTTACCCTTTCTGTTGGGTCGCCAGGAATCAGCATTGATTTGATGGCACTTAAAAAAAATCATCATTTAAATGCTATAGCCTTGCTCTATCAGACAAATCTCTGTCTAAACCAATTTAAAATAACTTAGTTGGCAACAGTTTTGTAAACAAGTAATTCTCATTTTTTAATTCCTCAGGCATGTCATTCCAGAGACTTAGCACTGCCTGGCAACATGTTCATTCCAGATAAAAACCATGGCTTCTCCAACTTTTTATAAAGTGAAATTTATTGAAGAGTTTTAAATACGTGGAGGCACATTCTGACCTGGCCGTCAAGCCCCTGTGAGGCCAAACAGAAGCAGGACGCCCAAAGGTATATCAGATTCTGATCTCACAGGGGCTAAACATGCCAACGGGATAAGAATCGGGTCTACCTCCCGAACGTGCAGGCTGGGCCCCGATTCTAGTCGGCCTGCACGCCCAGCAGATCCCCAGCTACCTCAGTCAGGCTCATGAATGGAGCTGCAGTGCCATGGTGTCCCGTCTCATTGCCATCACATCACGGCTCCATTCAGGAGACGCAAAATACCGGCCTCTGCAAATATTCTTCTTTCCCCACAGTTGGACCCACGATCTGTCCTCCCATAGCTAGGGTCCGGTTGCAGGGATCCTCCTGCACCCACTTACCTTTTTGGCCTGGGCCCAGCGGCATGATCCCCCGATGCCCAGGGGGACTTGTTCCATCTGTGTTGGAATAAGTCCCCCATCCATGTCCATGGACTTAGACGTACTGGGCTGACCTCAGAACCAATCCTATACGTTGTGATGAGGAAGCTGCCCAGAGCCTAGAGAATACTGATAAAGGAAGGGAATTTACCCTAATCAAGGGACCTGTTTTGGCAGGTTACAGGAATAAAACTGCATATTTACCTAAAAAACAGGTTATTCCAGGCTGCAGTGGCCTGCATAGAGCCTCTAGTGGAGATGAGGTGCAGGAGTATAAGCCCAGATTGAGAAACCCTTACGTCACTCCTAATTACTCAGCTGCCAGGAGGGAGTTTGACCACCAACACCTGGGGACTGCAAGGGAGGGGTTGGAAACTGGGAACTTTAAAACTAGAACAGAATATGCAGAGAGAAGACAAGGGAAGCTTAAGCCTGGAAGACGAGGAGAGTGAGGAGGCAATCCTGAGAGGAGGCTTGAAGGCAAGTGTGAGAGCAAGGAAAGAGGAGCTCTGAGAGGTTCAGGTTCTTGGAGAGATTCCTCGGAGAAGCCAGCTTCAAGGGATTGGGGAAATCCAAAGGCTTGGAGAACTTCAGCTGGGAACTCTAAGAAGAGGTATGCAGCAGATACCCTGAGGTCCAGCAATATAGACTGGAGGACAGGTTATAAAAGCTCCAATGCATACTGGCCAGAATATTGGAGAGGACAGCCTAATGCCAGCTTTAACCCAGGTATGAACTATGAACGTTTGTCCAACTTAAAGTAAGGCAAAGTGTTTCGACACAGTTCCTGTCCTAGTGAAGGTCAGTTAATAAAGCCCTCTGATACAGCTCCTGATATAGAACCTATGCAAATAGAAGAACAAGCTATAATTACAGAGGAAGATGATAATCTCATGGACTGTTCTTTATGCAAGGTTGCTAGCACAGAGAAATCCTGAAAGTGGGATCTAACATCAAAAGGGAAACGTTCTAGTAACTGGTACTAGAAGTTTGTGTAAATACTTGTGCAGAGGAGAAGAGCTGTTGATTGAAGCTTGTTAGCCAGCTGGTATCAGAGCAGCACACAGCTCAGGCTATGCACACGTTGGATACAAAAGTGCTTTAAATGTGAAAAGACAAGCTGTTTTTGGTGAAGAAGCTTTTAGTTTTGGTTTCCTTTACTCCAGCCCTGCTGAGCACGTTTGTCAGCAGTGACTGAGAAAGACTTTCTGTTGTTAATGGACTTTACAAGCTACTTGCTTTACCTTTCAGTTGTATTATTGTGAATATAAAATCCTGGAGAATACATCCTAAGGTGTTACCAAGTGGAATCTGTGTGCATTTGGATTTACCTCATAAATAAATATTCTGTCACTGCCTTACACTCGAGCCAACTACATTGTCTTCATTTTACCTCAAAGGCAAGCACCGCATGACTGGACTACCAGTACCATAATCCTTTGCAAGATAGCCAGTCTGGAACATTGCTTAATTGGGGAACTCTATCTAACAAGCACACCCCTCCATACACATGTAAGGGGCTATGGGCGTGACAACGTCCAGGGTTGCGGTCCGCCCATGCCCCGCATCAGTAATGCCCCCACCCATCCCCGTCTAAGCCTCCCAGTACAAACGAGCATTCCCCCCCGTGAGGGATTAGCCGGCGCCAGTAGGGGAAATCTGGACATCCGTCCCCACTATTTGCTGTACTGAATGACCCTGTTAATGTATATAGTGCCACCCAGCGAAGGTCCCCAGAGGCAAAGGCATGGGTATTTCACTGGGGCTTAACTTAAACCAGCAAGGGGAGTGATGTAGAGGGCCCTGCACTGCCCTCTGGGTGTTGTAGTCCCACAAACTTGCAATTTTTCATGGTCTTCTTGTGTTTCAAGAACTTTGAATAATTTTGTCTCATCTGCAAACTTCATCACCTCACTCATTATTTCCATTTCCAAGTCATTTATTTTATTTTATTTTTTTAAGTGCCTTCAAGACAATGATGACTCCTGGCGACCCTGCAGCTCCTGGGTTTTCTTGGCAATACAAACAGAAGTAGCTTGCCAGGCCTTTCTTCTGAGACAATGGAAGATTAAGTGGCTTACTCAAGAACACGAGGGGTGCTGGTGGTCTCTTGGTTTCCAAGCCAGTGCTCTAACTACTAGGCTACTCCTCCACTTCAGCGGGCCCAGCACCGATCCCTAGGTACTCCACTATTCATCTTTCTCCAGTGAGAAAATTGGCCATTTAGCCCTATCTTTTAGCTAGTTCCTCATCCACAATATTACACTGCCTCCTATCCCATGACTTTTTAATTTCCGCAAGTGTCTCTCATGAGAGACCTTATCAAAGACTTTCTGAAAATCCAGAAACACTATATCAACCAGCTCACTTTTAGCTACAGTGCTTTGTGAAAGTATTCATCCCCTCTGTGTTTGTCCTGTTTGTCACATTACAACCTAGAATTAAAATGAAATTTTGGGGGATAGCACCATGTGATATACACAACATGCCTATGACTTTGAAAGTGCAAAATATTCTTTTTTTATGACACAAACAATCAACTAAAAAAATAAAAGAAATCAGGTGTGTGCATATGTATTCACTCCCCAAAGTCAATACATTTTAGAGCCACACTTTGCTGCAATTACAGCTGCAATTCTCTTGGGATATGTCTCTAATAGCTTAGCACATCTAGCCACTGGGATTTTCACCCATTCCTCATGGCAAAACTGCTCCAATTCCTTCAAGTTAGATGGGTTGCATTGATGTACAGCAATCTTCAAGTCATGCCACAGAGTCTCAATTGGATTGAGGTCTGGGCTTTAATTACGCCATTCCAAGACATTTAAATGCTTTCCTTTAAACCTGCTTTAGCAGTATGTTTAGGGTCATTGTCCTGCTGTAAGGTGAACCTCTGTCCAAGTCTCAAATCTCTGGCAGACTAAAACAGGTTTTCCTCAAGTATTGCCCTGCATTTAGTGCCATCCATCGTTCCTTCAATCCTGACCAGTTTGCCTGTCCCTGCCGATGAAAAACATCCTCACTGCATGATGCTGCCACCACGTTTCACTTTCAGAATGTTGTTTGTGGGGTGATGGGAAGCGTTGGGTTTGCACCAGACATGGGTGTTTCCCATGATGGTCGAAAAGGTCAACTTTTGTCACATCTGATCAGAGAACCTTCTTCCATGTCTTTGGGGGATCTGCCACATGTTGTTCTGCAAACTCCAAATGTGTTTTCTTATTTCTTTCTTTAAGCAATAGCTTTTTTCTGGCCACTCTTCCATAAAGGCCCATTCTGTGGAGTGTACGGCTTAAAGAGGTCCTATGAACAGATACTCCCCATCTCCGCTGTGGATCTTTGCAGCTCCTTCAGTGTTATCCTTGGTGTCTTTGTAGCATCTATTGCCCTCCTTGCCCAGTCTGTGAGTTTTGGTGGGCAGCCTTCTCTTGTCAGGTTTGTAGTGTGTCACGCCACCACCACTCGCCTCTAGCTTAGAGGGGCGAGGATTTTTGAAGGAACTTTCTGCTGTATGCTTTTTCAGCTTTTTTTAAACTATTTCCCTGCAATGCCCTCTGGGAAATGTAGTCCTTATTCAGCTGTATGAGTGCACCATGCAGAAAGCTGTAGTCAGGCTCAAGCAGGTAAGGCAAATGACAGAAATGTATTATTTTTATATACACAATGGTTCGATCATACCACACATAGGATTGTTGGTTCAGGACTCTTTGAAGCAAAAATTGTCCAAAACATATCCAACCACAAAATGCAGTTTTAAAGGTTCTCTCTATTGCAGGATACACAGTCTTTACCAGAAAGCTTATTGTATGCCCTTCTTAGCTTTGCTGGCTAAAGCATCAAACAAAAAGCAAATTTAAAGTCTGTGGTAAACTTCCCCTTTATAAACACATGGGATCTCAGCCACCCTGCTTGTGATATAAGGGTACCTTTTTCCTGGGAGACCTTCTTTCAGGACTGGCTTGCCTTCTCTACGTTCCCCAGGTTTATAGCTTGGCACAAAGAACAGTCCATGAGAGTGTCCTCCTCAATCAGTTTCACCTCAGGCTCTCCTAGCTGCATAGGCTCTGACTCCCCGTCCTGCTCAGCATGCTCAGCTAACAGCCTCCCGGGGGATTTTGGAGTCTCTCTTGCTCCTGGCTCCAAACTGTCCTGCAGCCGTGCTACATGCCAAATAGCACTCTCTCCAGCTGGAAGCTCTGTTCCTCTGCTCTGCTCAGCCTGCCTTCCTGCTTCTCCTCTCCTCCTTTCCTTTACTAAATCATACTCTGCTCTGGGTTTATACTTCCAGGGCTCTAGCTCCAACCCCACCCTACTCAGGTGACGGCAATCAGCCTGACTCCGGGCACCTGAGTGCTTGAAGCATTCACTGCCTAAGGGGTTCTGAGCCTTGTATCCTCTCCCCTTCATTTCACTAGGGGGAGCCTGAAATGTGGGCCACGTGGAGGTTTTCTGATACCTGGAGGTGTTTATGGCTTTCCTACCCTGACTTGAGTAAAGGGGGCGCTTTACTAGGGTAAATAACCTGTCTCTTTGTCCTCCTCTGGACTCTAGATAGGCCTCCTTGCCACAAGTGATGCCATATTGTTCTTTTTTTTATAACCCATCCTTGATCTATACTTCTCCACAACTTTGTCTGACACGTTTTGGAGTGCTCCTTGGTCTTCATGTTGCTTGCTAAGTGGTGCTGCGGAGTCAGGGGCCTTTCATACATCATGTGACTGGTCATGTGACACTGAATGCACACAGGTGGACCCCAATCAACTAATTATGTGACTTCTGAAGTTAATTAGTTGGACCAGATCTTATTTAGGGGTTTCATAGCAAAAGAGATGAATACATATGCACTCACAACTTTTCAGTTTTTACTTGCTTTTTTTATATATACAAGGTATTTTATCATCATTCCACTTCACCAAGGTTAAATTAGACTTACCTGCTAATTGTAGCTCCTGGAGTAGATCCAGTCTAGTCCCGTACCAATAGACTTGTGTACGTCCTCCCGCAACTAGGAGACTGAGCATGTCACCTTTTTCAGTGACCCAAGTATAAGTAGTCCAAGCACCGCCCCCTGAACCAGTTAGCTATTGTCAAAGACGACTCACCAGAGCAAAAAACAAGTTAGTCCCAAACACGGAACCAGATAAAAAACTAACACTCTAAACTCAAACCGTCCTGAAAAGGACCAACACACTGTCGCTGGATAAAGGAGCCCCCCCTTCCCCCCAGCCCCCCCCCCAAAGAGGGCTGGCTACTCTTCCAAGAAGAAGGCGACTCCGTACCGCCGTGACACGGCTTCGCCCTGCACTGCCTACCGCAACCACCCGTTTCTGCCCAACGCACGTGCTCAGGCCACCTCCTGGCAGTAATCTTCCGGGTGGGAAGCAGGACTAGACTGGATCTACTCCAGGAACTACAATTAGCAGGTAAGTCTAATTTAACCTTCCTTATCGTAGCTCCAGTCTAGTCCCGTACCAATAGAGATGTAGCAGAGCAGTGAACATTCTCAACGGGAGGGACCTGCCAGACCAGCCTGAAGGACCGCTGATCCAAACCTCGCATCCCCCTCCGCCTGTACATCAATCCGGTAATGCCTTACAAAAGACTGCAATGACGACCAAGTCGCAGCCCTGCAAATCTCTGCTGCCGGGACCAAACTGAACTCCACCCAGGATGCTGCCTGAGCTCTCGTAGAATGAGCTCTCAACCCCTGCGGCACGACCCTGCCCTTCAGCACATAGGCCGACGCAATCGCCTCCTTAATCCACCGAGCAACAGAAGCCTTAGACGCCGGCTCCCCCTGTCTCGACTTTCCAAACAGAACAAACAGCCTCTCAGACTTACGCATCAATTCCGTACGCTGCAAATACACCTTTAGGACTCTCCCGACATCCAATCGATGCAACCGACGTTCAGGCCCCGTTCCAGTCGCCCTGGCAAACACCGGCAGGGTCACCACCTGATTCACATGGAAAGCGGAGACCACTTTAGGCAAAAAGGACGGGACCGTCCACAGCACCACCTTCTCCCTAGAAAAGGCCAAGAAGGGCTCCCTACACGATAAGGCCTGCAACTCCGAGATCCTCCTTGCCAAGGTAATGGCTACCAAAAATACCACCTTTAGCGTAAGATCCTTCAGGGTCGCCCGTGACAACGGCTCAAAGGGCTCTTTCACCAGCGCCTCTAGTACCACGTTAAGATCCCAGCCGGGAACTATTCTACGGCTGGGAGGCCTCAACAAAGAGGCTGCTCTCAAAAATCTCTTCACATCCCGATGAGCCCCTAGCGTCTTCCCCTGCACACTCCCCCAGTAACAGGTCAGAGCCGCTAACTGAACCTGGAGGGAAGTCGCCGCTCAACCCTTATCTAAGCCATCCTGCAAAAAGGCCAACACCTGCGCTACAGTGGCCCGCAACACTCGCAATTGTCTCTCCTCACACCAAGCCTCACACAACCTCCACACTCGAACATACGCCAATGACGTGGACCGGTGCCTCGACCGCAATAACGTAGTAATCACTGTTGATGAATAACCTTTACTCAACAGCCTCACCCTTTCAAGAGCCATGCCGTAAGCAAAAATTGATGGACCTGAGGCATGCTTAACGGTCCCTGCACCAGCAGATCCGTCCTGTCCGGTAGCCTCCACGGGGGATCCATTAGCAGCCGCAGCAGGTCGGTGTACCATGGCCACCTCGGCTAGTCCGGCGCTATCAACAGCACCATTCCCCTGTGCCTCTCGATGTGCTGGAGAACTCTCCTGATGAGGACCCAAGGCGGGAACACGTACAGAAGACCGGACTCTGGCCACCTTTGAATCAGAGCATCTAGGCCCTCCGACATCCTTTCTCGTCTTCTGCTGTAAAACCTTCCTACCTTGGCCAACTCGAACGTTGCCATAAGATCATCCATCACTGGCAGCCCCCAACGGCGAACCAGCTCCTCGAAGACCTCCGGATGCAGGCACCACTCCCCCGGATCCACTCGCACCCGACTTAGATAGTCTGCCATCACATTCTCCACTCCGGCTACATTAGCCGCTGACAACGCAAGCAGATGTGTCTCGGCCCACTCCAGCAATCCGTCCGCCTCTGCCTCCAACTGCACGCTGCTGGTTCCGCCCTGTCGATTTATGTACGCCACCGCTGTGGCATTGTCCGAGAACACCCTGACCGCTACGCCCTGCAGAAACTCCCACAAGGCGAGCAGTGCTAAGAACACCGCCCTCAACCCCAACCTGTTGATGGACCACGTTCTCTCCTGGACAGACCACTGACCCTGGGCGAGCTGTCCCTCGAAGTGCGCCCCCCAGCCGAAAAGACTGGCGTCCTTCGTTAAGGGCTTCCAGTCGGGCGCCTCCAGAGGCATGCCCCTCTCGAGACCCCCCAGTCGCAATCACCACCGCAGTGATCTGCGAGCTTCCGTCAGACAAATCAGTGCCATGGACAACGGGTCCTTCTGATGAGACCACCTCCGCAGCAGCACTCACTGTAAGGGCCGCATGTGAGCTCTGGCCCACGGCACTACCTCTATCGTGGCCGCCATTGTACCCAGCAGCTGCAGGTACCGCCACGCTGAAGAAGCCCTGATCCCCTGAAACTCCCGAATCAACCTTCGCAATTTCTGAATCTGCTGCAACGGCAGAAACACTCGTCCCCTGCGCGTGTCGAACCGAGTGCCCAAATACTCCAGATCCTGGGCGGGAGTCAGCTTGCTCTTCGCCACGTTGACCACCCAACCCAAGCTCTGCAAGAACGACACTACCCGACTGGTCGCCCACTGACTCTCCTCCCGAGACTTTGCCCGAATCAGCCAGTCGTCTAAATACGGATGCACCAACACTCCTTCCCTTCTCAACACCGCCGCCGCCACCACCACCATAATCTTGGTGAACGTCCTCGGCGCCGTTGCAAGCCCAAAAGGCATCGCCTGGAACTGTAAATGCCCCATAGGCACCGCAAAACGAAGGAACCTCTGGTGCTCCCTTCTGATCGGTACGTGCAGGTAAGCCTCGGACAGATCTAACGAGGTCAGGTACTCCCCCTGCCGCACTGCTACCAAGACCGACCGCAACGTTTCCATCCGAAAGTGCGACACCAGGAGGCACCTGTTCACCCGTTTTAGATCCAGAATCGGGTCGCATGGTACCTTGCTTTTTTGGCACCACAAAATAAATCAAGTACCGACTGCAGCCTCGTTCTTCTGGGGGTACCGGCACTACCGCTTCAAGAGCCAACAACCTTTCCAGTGTCTGCCGTACCGCCTCTATCTTGGCTCTCGTTCTGCACGGAGACCGCACGAACGCGTCCCGCACTGGACGTTGGAACTCGAGAGCATAACCCCGCTGCATGACTTCCAACACCCACTGATCCGAAGTAATCTGGGCCCAGGCAGGAACAAAATCTTTTAACCGACCCCCTACCGGCACAGTTCCTGCCTGGACCCCCTCACTTCATTGCGGCTTCTTGGCCCCCGGGGCCGCCAAGGCTGCAAAACCTCTGCCTGCCCCCCGAAAGCCACGAAACCTTGGAGATCTGTAGGGAAATTTCCCTCTCTGCACTGGGGCAAACCTAGAGGGTCGAAAACGCCTGAACTCTCTGAGCTGACTTCGAGACGGGCCCCCCGTCCGAACCTGCTTCTGTTTGTCTTTGGGCAACCGCCCACCATTCGACTCCCCCAAATCCTTCACCAACTTTTCCAACTCCTCTCCAAAGAGGAGCTTACCCTTAAAAGGGAGTTTGGCCAATCGAGCTTTGGACACACCATCCGCCGCCCAATTTCTGAGCCAAAGGTAACGCCTCGCCACCACTACCGAAGCCATGCTCTTGGCTAGACCTCTAACAAATCATATTGGATATCCGCCAGGTAGGCCATCCCCGACTCAATACGGGCCGCCTCTTCCGCTGCTTCGTCCGCCTGATCCCCCTTCCACCTCTGCGACCAACGCAGACATGCCTTAGCCACCCAGGCCCCACAAATCGAAGCCTGCAGGGACAGGGCATTCACCTCAAACACCTGTCTCAGCAAATAATCTAGTCTCCTGTCCTGCGCATCCTTAAGTGCGGCACTGCCCCCCGCCGGGATAGTGGTGGTCTTAGTCACCACAGACACCGCCGCGTCCACCTTCGGCTGTTTCAAGATATCCTTAACCGGTTCTCCCAGAGGATAAAGCCTAGCCATGATCCTAGCCCCCCTGAGGCTAGCCTCCGGGGTATCCCATTCCTCCTGAATCATCTCCTTGAAAATCCTATGAATGGGAAAGGACCTCTGTGACTTCCTCACCGCCTGTAATAACGGATCCTCCAGAGCTGCCTCCTCTGCAGAACCCGAAACCGGCACATTTAAGGCCTTCAGAGTCTCCACGATCAAGGCCGAGAGCTCCTCTCTCCGGAACACGCACACTATGCGCACCTGATCCTCTGGGTCCGTAATCTCACCTTCCTCCAAATCCTGCTCTCCCTCTGAAACTTCCAGCACGACTGACGCCAAGTCCTGCTCCTCTCCCTCTAAAAGCAGCTTGGACCGTTTGCCCGCAGCAGTTCCAACTACTTCCTCTAACCTAGCCCCAGGCCTCTTAGCCCCTCGGGCCTCCGCTCCCAAGGGCCCTGTCCCCCCCGAACTAGGACCCCCAAGAGCCTGCTGCAACAGGGACAAAAACTGAGGCGAAAAAATTGCCCCCAGACCCTCCTGTATAGGGGCTTGGGGCAAAACCCCGTCTGGTGCTGAGGAAGACCCCGAGAAGGGCTCTGTATTCGCCCCTGGGGACCCCAAGAAGTCCTGCAAGACCACCTGCTCCACAGGCACCGACCCTACAGACTCTTGTCAGTCATGCCCGCTTCAAAACTACAGCCTCTGCACACCCCTGACGCCGAGACAGTGCTTTTACGTGCCCCACACAAGAGGCACCTGGGCTTGCCTGGCATGAAACACGCTGCTCAACACAGTTCCCCCGGAAATCCTAGGGCCAAAACCCTGCAGCCAAAGCGCTCCAAACGGCTCCGTCGCTATGTGGACCTCCCCCACACTGCTCCGTGCCGGATCAGGTTTGAACTGCCTCCTTCCTTTGTCTTCTATCTTGAATTAGTTATTTATCCTGTTTTGTTCTGTTTTTGTGTATCGCCGAAACACAAGCACCCCTTCAAGACCGACGATCCTAGGCCTTCCCGTCTAAACTCCTGCTCCCGCGCCACACCACGCGGCCCGGAACCACTCCTACTGAGCCTACACTAGCTCAAAAACCTCCCGCGGCCCTGATGAAAAATGCCGCGTCTAGCTCCTGCCGACCCTACCGATCCCAAAACGCTGTCACTTCTCTTACCGAGCCTGAAGCACCGCTGATCTTTCTTCTGCAGCCACGTGCTCCCTTTGCCGCCGGAACCACTGCCCCTCTCCTGCAACAGAGGCACGCGGCCACGGTACTAACCTCAACGGCTCCTTTCCCGCCTCGGGGGAAACGGAGCCGGAGGCCCCTGCTCGACCCCACAGACTCCTCTGGTAGTGCACCTCGCCAGAAGAGAGGGGAGAAGGGGGGTAGCTCACCAGCGATACTATTTCTGTAACAGCTGACAAGAGATAGATCGCTAAAATTTAAAGGGGCAGAGACCCCTTATGTCTTCCCTTTTTTTTTTTTTTCTGAAAATTTGCCTATCACCTATCCTTATTCATTGCTCTAGTGAGTCCTGGACCAGTAGATCCCTAACCTCCTTCCGCTGCAAGAAGACTGAGCAAAACTGGTTCAGGGGGCGGTGCTTGGACTACTTATACTTGGGTCACTGAAAAAGGTGACATGCTCAGTCTCCTAGCTGCGGGAGGACGTTCACAACTCTATTGGAACGGGACTAGACTGGAGCAACGATAAGGAATTTGGTTTATATTGTTAGGTCCATTACCAAACATCCAAATGAACCTCCATGTTCATACCAGGTTGTACGTAATGCGACAGAACAGGACAAAAACAGCGGGGATGAATATTTTTGCAAGGCACTATACCTGTTTATTCACACCTTCAATAAAAAAAATAACAGATTAGTGAGACAAGACGTTCCTTGGCTAAATCCATTTTAGCTTCCTGCCATTAAGCCATGTCTGCATTCATTTGGTGTTTACATCATAGTGGAAAATGTAAATAAAAAGGATTTCACAGAAACAAAGCCTGGTAACTGAATAAATCTCTTATACCTTTAGCAAAACTATACAAACAACCTGAATTAAATTAGGATTTTTCAATATGGAACACCACATTGAAGCAGTAATTCCGGGTTAAAAGTGCCCCCGGCTCACTCCCACAGGAACATAGTTGCCTTTTCAACCACATCATTTACCTCCATAGCTTTTATACTTCAAGGGTAATCACCCTATTAGGGATGCAAAACCCTTAATTCATTTAGGAGGCTGATATAAGAACATGGTAGAAATCGGCATCCATTTTTTACGAATACTGAGGCTGACAAGACAAGTAAAGCACAGTTACTTACCTGTAACAGGTGATCTCTGGGAACAGCAGGAATTAGTCCTCACATATGGGTACGTCGGTACCGACGGAGCCTGAGCGGGAAAGCTCCCCAGCTTCCCAGAAGGAAAGCTTTTGGGGCCTCCCACTGCGCATGCGCGCTGCCTTCCCGCCTTCCTGACTAACTCTCCACAGTTCGAGTTTATAGCTGAGACAATAGAGAGAGGAAAGGAAGAGAGAGAGAGATACAACTCCTAGGGGAGGTGGGCGGGTTGTGAGGACTAATTCCTGCTGTTCCCAGAGATCACCTGTTACAGGTAAGTAACTGTGCTATCTCCAGGAACAAGCAGGAATAAGTCCTCACATATGGGGACTCCCTAGCTAAGATGCCCGGGAGATCCCCTGAAGGGTATGAGACCCTGAAAGGTTCCTCATCTTCCTATGGATCTCAGGCATCCATTCAGGGAAGGTGGGCTGGAGTTGTTCAAGAATGGAACAGGTGTCTGAGGACAGCCTGACCAAACAAGGCATCCCGGCGGGAGTCCTTGTCCAAACAGTAATGGGCTGTAAAGGTATGAACCGAGGCCCAGATGGCTGCTCGACAGATCTGGTCAATGGACACAGAGTTTAAATGAGCCATAGAGGTGGCCATGGCCCTCACGTTGTAAGCGGTGACATGGCCCTCCAGAGAAAGGTTCTTACTCTGGTAAGCAAAAGAGATACACTGAGCAATCCAATTGGAGAGTGTTCTTTTGGAGACTGGAAGTCCTAAATGAGAAGGATCAAAAGCAACAAAAAGCTGAGAAGACTTTCGATGTTGCTGTGTCCTGTGGAGGTAAAAGGCAAGAGCTCTTTTACAGTCTAGAGTATGAAGGTTCCTCTCTGCAGTGGATGCATGAGGAGCTGGAAAAAAGACAGGTAAATATACCTCTTGATTAAGATGAAAAGGTGAGACCACGTTAGGCATAAAGTGAGGATTTGTCCTAAGGACTACCTTATCATGGTGGAACCTTGTATAAGGTGGATTAGCCACTAAGGCCTGCAGTTCACTGATGCGGTGAGCTGAAGTGACTACAATGAGAAAAATAACCTTCCAGGAAAGAAATTTCAAGGAGGTAGTGGCTAAGGGTTCAAAAGGTGGCTTCATAAGCTGACCAAGAACCAAGTTTAAGTCCCATGCCACCGGAGGAGGTCGAATGGGAGGTTTAGTTAAAGTTAGGCCTCTCATGAATCTTGCAATAAGAGGATGAGAGGAAACAGGTTGTCCATTGATGGGCTTAAGTGATGCCGCAATAGCACTCAAATGGACTCTTACTGAATTCGTTTTGAGTCCTGCACTGGAGAGATGCAGGAGATATTCCAAAAGAGAATTCAATGGGAGTGCCAGAGGGTTAAGACCCTTTTGAGCACACCAAATGGAAAATCTTTTCCATTTAAAAGCGTAAGAACGCCTAGTGGAAGGTTTCCTAGAGGCATGTAGGATATCCTTCACTTGCTGCGAAAGATTGAAGTGTTGAAGGTCTAGGCCTTCAGTAACCAAGCTCTGAGGTGAAGGGACTTGGGGTTTGGGTGCCACAAAGTCCCCTCCTCCTGAGACAGAAGGTCTGGAGCCGTTCCCAAGTCCAGGGAGGGGGCTTGGGAGAGATGCAGAAGTAGAGGGTACCACACTTGGCGTGGCCAGCGTGGAGCTATGAGGATCATGGACCCTCGATCCCTTTGAAGTTTGAACAGAGTCTTGGGAATCAAAGGAATGCGTGGAAAGGCATATAGGAAGCCCTGACCCCAATGCAGGAGGAAGGCATCCTTGGCCTGAACTCCCTGACATGGAATTCTGGAACAGAACCGGGGAAGTTTGGCATTCCATGGACTTGCAAAGAGGTCTATGTCCAGGGTTCCCCATTTCTGGAAGATTCTGAGTACCTTATCCATGTGCAGGGACCATTCGTGTGGAAGCAGAACTCGACTGAGTCTGTCTGCCCAAGAGTTTTGGATTCCTGGAAGATATACTGCCAGGAGATGGATTTGATGCTCTCTGGCGAAGGCCCATAATCTTAGAGCTTCGTTGCAAAGCGACAGAGAGCCAGTCCCTCCTTGTTTGTTTATGTAAAACATGGCTACTTGATTGTCCGTGTGAATAAGGACTGTCATGTTGCTGAGGAGGGTATGAAAAACTTTGAGAGCCAGAAAGATTGCTCGAAGTTCCAAGTGGTTGATATGAAGGGTGGTCTCCTGTGGAGACCAAGTGCCCTGAGTGGAGAGATCTTGGAGATGAGCCCCCCAACCTGTTTGGGAGGCATCTGTTGTGAGGGTTGCTTGGGGCAACAATGGTTGAAAGGGGGCCCCCAACAACAGATTTTGAGTGGATATCCACCATTGGAGAGACCAAAAGAGACGATTGGAGTTTGCTATTTGGTCTGAGAGAGCTCCTGATGCTTGAGTCCACTGGGTGGATAAAGTCCATTGAGCTGCTCTCATATGTAGGCGAGCATAAGGCACCACATGCACTGTGGAGGCCATGTGGCCTAATAGTTGTAGCATCTCTCTGGCAGTCAAGTGGCTTCTGGACTGAGTCTGAGAGGCTAAGTGCACTAGACGTTGGCAACGGGCCTGAGGTAGATAGGCCCTTGCAGTGGTGGTATCCAACCAGGCCCCTATGAATTCTAGGGATTGAGTAGGGGCGAGTTGGGACTTTGGCAGATTGATCACAAGTCCCAGATACTGTAGAATTCGCCTGGTGCGATCCAGGGAAGTCTGATCCTCGGACTGAGATAGAGCTCGGATGAGCCAGTCGTCCAGGTATGGGAAGACAAAAATTCTCAGGGCGCGTAGAAATGCAGCTACTATTGCCATGCATTTGGTAAATACCCTTGGAGCAGAGGCTAGACCGAAGGGAAGTACTCTGTATTGGAAATGTTTTCCCTGGAACAGAAACCGTAGGAATTTTCTGTGGGATGGATGGATGAGTATATGTGTGTACGCATCCTTGAGATCTAGAGAACAAAGCCAATCCTGACTCTGTAGGTATGGAAGGAGAGTACCTAGAGAAAGCATCTTGAAGTTCTCCTTGTATAGAAATTTGTTCAATTCTCTGAGATCCAGAATGGGTCTGTACCCCCCTATTTTCTTGGGAATGAGAAAATAAGGGGAGTAAAACCCTGACCCCTGTTGAGGAAGAGGAACTTCTTCTATTGCCTTTTGGGCGAGAAGAGTGGTCACCTCCTGACCCAACAGGTCTAGGAGAGATGGGGGAGAATTGAAACTTCTCACCATGGTATGGAGAGGAAGGTTGGAGAAATGTAGTTTGTAGCCCTCTCTGATGATAGAGAGGATCCATTGTTCTGATGTGATTTGCTACCATCTGAGAGCAAAATGAGTTAACCTTCCTGGAATGGTGAGAGGTTCTGGATGTTTTAGAGCCAGAAAGGTTAAGTTCTCTAGTTTTAAGTCAAAAACCCTGAGGGGGTTGGGACTGTTGGGCTTTAGCAGCCCCTGCAGGTTTTGCCCTGGGCTGTTTAGGCTGCTGACGCTTAGGAGCAAAGCGAGCTGGCCAGTATTTGTGGCAAATCTGGTCTTCTTGTAGAAAGGCTTTTTGAAAGATTTCTTCTTGACAGGGGTAGAGGTAGACTTAGAAAGTCTATCTAAAGCAGCATTTTCTGCATCCATTTGAGTGGCTTTGATTTGCCACTCCTTACCAAACAGATTCTCACCTGTACAGGGCAAATTTCCCAACCCATCCTGGACCCAGGGTTCTAGGTCAGAGGCCTGGAGCCAAGCAATTCTGCGAGCCGCTATGGCAATACCTGAGGCTCTGCTAGCACCCTCAAAGGAGTCAAAGGCTGCTCTGTTGGAGAACTTTGAAATATCTTGGGTATGCTTCAGCAAAAGAAGGAACTCCTCCTTTCTATCCTCTGGGATAAAGGGGAGAAAATGGCGTATTTTTAATGCAATTTCCTTCAGGAACATGCCCATATAGAGGCTGTATGAGTTGATTCTGCCAATAAGCATACTTGCTTGGAAGATTTTTCTTCCAAAAGCATCCAGAGTCCTACAT